>CP137686.1:1700293-2024831 GCA_037976565.1 Mesocentrotus franciscanus | reverse complement strand
AATAGGTTTTCCCGGGCAATTTCATCATTTTGGTCACTTAAAATCATTATGCGTGCATTGAAAATTTAACAGAAATGTCGCCTTCATGCGAATTCCGTGATTTAAACTGAAAATCCGAGCATTTAAATTTCATCAACTTGCGATTGGGCATCTTCTCACGAAACCGTCATTAAAAGTTCGCAGAAAATCCATTTGAAAAGCGCGTATAAAAAATGACACCCATTTCAATAGGATGTCTGTGAACTTGTACTGATTGACTGTTTTGTGAAGAAATGCCCAGGAAACCAAAGACCTGAATGTTCAGACACGTTTTTCAATTTTTAATTTATTTTAGATACACGCTCTCTCAACGTTTGAGTGACAAATTGATTAAACTGGCTGGAAAAACTTAAATCATAGATTAATTTTGCTATCATTTATCTAAACTTCATGGGAGATTCTGGCAAAGGGAATCATTTGGGCCGACTGGTCAGCTGGTGGAAACTCGAACCCTTGTCATTTCGCGAGACAGTCGTAACCTTCCGGGAAGCTGTTGGCATTTTCGTAGACATCCCTTCGCTCCGAGTCCCTGAAAAGGACGACTTCAAGACCTATCTTGAAGTACTGCAACGTCTCAACCAGGTAAATACCTCTACAATGGACAGCAACCATGGATGGCGTATCCAGGATGCTTCGGCGGAGGGGAATGGGGAGGGGTGCACAAGTCAGAAAATTCTGTGACAAGCCAAATAAAAAAGTCATCAGATTTTTATTGCGTGTTTGGCACTCAAACAAAATAAAATATTGATTTAAAAAAATAAAAATAAAAAATAATAATAATTATTATTATTATTATTTATTTATTTATTTATTTATTTATTTATTTATTTATTTTATTTTATTTTTTTTTGGGGGGGGCACGTTTTTCCAGTGCCCCCTGGATCAGCCACCAATATTTTAACAGAAGCACACAATGGAGGGGAATGGGGAGGGGTGCACAAGTCGGATGTACATGTGGAATCACACTACATTAGACCAGAAATCAATCAGATATAGGAATCCAGATGTATGGAATTCTCTACCTAACAATATTCGAAATTTAAAATTACCAAACTCCTTTAAAAGAGCACTCAAATGTATCATCATTTCACAGGTGTAAGATATCACGTACGTATATATAAATCTCTAATCAGTTCTCATTGTATCGAACATAATTCTTTTCACTAGACTTAACAATATACTTCCGTTTTTCTTTTTTGTTTGTTCTTGTTCTTTGTAAATAGTGTAAATAGTACACAACCCTTTAGGAATTTTATTTGTCACATATTATATAATTATATTGAAAGGTGTTGTAATGATTCAAGCTCTATTTGCTCATGTTTCATCACCTTTGTGTGTTCATTCTTTAAACTGTATAATAGTTGCAACTTGTCTTTTAACAAAACATTGTTATATTCCTTTTCATGTGAAGTCAATTCAAATGGATTGTTAAATTGAAAATGATTTGTTATATTATATTCTTTTTCATGTGATGTTAACTCCAATGAATTGTGAAATTGTGAACATGCATAAATAAAAAAAATAATATTTAATTTGTCTTACTTTGCTTCAGATAAATATCCAGCATGACCTCATTCCTATTAAGACGTTCTACATTACTAATCTGAGATTCGCCAACCTTACAAGGGAATTTGATCGCTTCATGCAGCCTCGTTGGATTGTAAGACTTTTGGGGGAACTACACCAAGTATTTTCTGATTTTGTGCCATAGATAATGATCATGAGCCAAATGAAGAATTTTGTTTGCCGGGGGAAATATACAGCTTAAAGTGGAATTATCACGATCGAAACTACCTATGAAAACAAAATCAACGTAACGCAATTTAATAGCCATGTGCGTCACTTTTGAAATGTGTGAACATGACAATGATGTATTACGTAATCCGAACGTGATTCCCAGGGGACAATAGGATATTGAAATTACCCTTAATTGAGCTGATTTTTAGAAATTAGCTATCATGATCCTTTGATTATTCTGCAAATCTTTCAAGACTTAAGATGCGACTCAGATAATTATACAGTGGGTCCCTGATAAACGAACTCCGAATTAAAACAAACGGTTATTGTGAACACAGTATAATCTTTATACATATAATTCTTTGCTTTCCATAAAGTAGATTTAATACGCTTCCATATGATACATTAATCAAATTATCAATATTTTTAGAACCGTGAAAAGTAAGGATCACACGTTAAAGATAAAGTTGAGTTCTGGTCATGCGACTGCATTGTAAAAGAAATGGTGTGGAATCGATCACAAGAGGTTGATCATTTAGAATATAAGTATTGGTGTGTACTGCAAGGTTCTGGAATCATCAAAATGATAAGAAATTTGGCCCAGTCTTGGTAAAGTTACAAGCACTGTACACAGAAAGATGTATATGGGACTACACGAACATGCATGTGGCATAAAAATCCGTCACGATTTGTATGCTGTTACATACCACGCTTTTCAGGGAACATTTTTTTCAATCTGATGTTATTCCTCACTTGCATAATAACTATGATCACGCTCACAAATTATTTATCACCCCTTCCCAGAACTCAACCTTCTCTTTAACATGACCTAACTTGTTGTAGAGGATGCACGTCATCTCACGATGACGAATATGCCTAACCATCTACCAAAGCTTATTTTATCTACAAAATTATACGCTGACTGCACTGCCCGAAAAAATGGTATACTCGCCAATTAGTAAGACTGCAAATAAAAGGGATACTTAGACTTTTGAATAAACATTACATAGGTATATCAACAATTAAAAAAAAGGAAAGAGAAAATTTTTAGAGACAAATCCCATTCATATTTCATGCGATCTCTCTTCTTTTTACTAGCTCCATCTGGCTCTCTCTCCTTCTCTTTCCTGTTTTATATTTCCTCTCGCTTCTGTTTAATTCCGCTGCCTGGATTGTTTCTTTTTCTTTTACCTTTGCCCCATGTTTCGTAAATGTTTTATACAGTAAATGTTTTGAACGACCGCGTGAAATCATTTAAGCTGGAGAAGAGAGAGTTTTGGCGCTGGTGTGACCGCCATATAACTGTTTAGCACAAAAGTGTACGGAGCAAGCAACATTTGCCAGTATGACGTCACACTTCGGTACTCTATTTTTCTCTCATCCCGCTTCTTTCTTTTTTATCGTCCCGTTGCAGCGATCCCAGGAATTTTCTTCGATGTCATATCCCTTCCTCATTGATCTGAAAGAAAAGGCAAATCTGTTAGAATGCAATCACAAGAGACAGCAAGAGGTAGGCGTCAATGAACAACGTGTGTGTGTGTGGGGGGCACATATCAGTCGGTATTTCGACGTCGATTTAGTGATCATGATAAAAATAATGATAATAATAATGACAATAATGGTAATAATGATAATAATGGTAATAATGATAATAATGATAATGATCATAATGGCAATAATACTAATGATAATACTAGAAATGCAATCGTGTCACAACGATGTGCGTGCAATGACGCCGTGTTTGTACGTGTCAAACGAAAGAGCATTTCCCCGGCCCCCCGACTTCGTGATCGGAGGGATTCCATGTAGGGGCGGCGATTTTTTTCTTGACCGGTGGGGTCGAATTGTGAGGACGAGGGAGCAGTGGCGTAATGAGCAAACACATTTAATTTTTTTTTTTTTGGGGGAGGGGGAAGGGGGGTGGGGTGCAAAACAAAATCCTTATCACTACCACTCGTATATGTATGAACGTTTTCAAAGTGACAAAATCGCAAGAATGAAAGCAAAAATAATATGAGGAAATATAGGAAATGATATGATAGGGAAACATATAGGCCCTGCTGATAATGAAATATTAAAAGAAACAATGTAAATTGATCGATTAAACCAAACAATACCAACGAAAGAGCTTCTCTCGAACTATCCAGAGCAATTTGTACGAAGTCTGTAGCTTCTGTGATATTGGAGATAGGTAGGGCGAAAGAAAGGCCTCAACAGTGACCTTGATGGGATGGTAGTGACTATGCCTACGAAGTTTGAAAGAAATTGGGATAGGGGAAAGAACATAGAAAGGGCTCGCAAGCACTGCGTGCAAAAACCAATGGGATTTGGTGCATGTTCGTCATTGCAATCAAGATCGTTCTGGGGCCAAAAGCGTGAACCCGATATGCCCCATAGACAATGCGTGTAATGCATGGGCGGAAAACGTACAGAATCTGTATTATGACCGGAGTTGAATTGTTTTTCTCTCATTTTATGTCTCTTTATGGGCCGTATTTGGTATCATTAGAAAGAAGATTTTATGGTTGTTATTGTAAACAACTCTCTTTTCTATGATAATCCTATCGAAACACGTGATGTAAAATAGATTTATAGGACAAAATGGCGTCTTAAATGGCCCCATTGACAATTTCAAAAATCCGGCCACGAGGTGCCCTGCGTATTGCAACTCGGCATGTCACTGCAAATTTTCAAGGAAAAAAAAGGACGTTTAAAGGGCGAAAAGCAGTCTGAAAAAATGACGTCATAGCCGATACGTGTTAGATTCGGGCGGAAACTCGGCGGAATTCGTGTAGTGACCTTTGTTTAAGTACGATTTCTTCACAATTTTCTGTGTGAACATATACTATACTTGGTATCATTCGAAAGGGCACTTTATTGCGGTCAGTTTGACACCATTGTTATCTTCGCGCAATGTATTGCACGCATTAAACGCGCTATTACGTAATGCATAGTAAATTCATCATTTTTGGCGATAACTTTGCGCTGACACGTTCGAATTTTACCAAACTTGGCAGACAGTTGTCACGTATATGGATACATATGTCTGCCAAGTTTCATTGATGTAGGTATAAAGATCGTCAATTTAGAGCAAGTTGAAGTTATTTCTCAATTTTCTTGAAAATGGCGAATTTGGAGGGCATTTTTCGCAAAGTCGGTCAGTGTTAGGGTATATAATTTTGTGTATGGCTGGAAAGGGCATATGTTCAAGTATCTAAATCCAAAAAAGTACGGGTCTGCCAAGCCATGATGGAGATACGGCCACGAAAGAAAGCCAATTCCCAGAACTTTAGAGGGCGCTTTTATGTTTTGCATAGCCATTGGAGCGTAAAATTTGGCATGGCTATGTGCAATTATGAAATAAAGATACTGCGAGAAGATGAGACGGAACGGAATTGGTTAAAGAAAGTTATTGCAATTTTTAGTTTTGTAGGGGTCTAATTTTCAAGAATTTGAGAGATTGTTGACGGAGTCGGTTTCAGATTTGAATTTTGACTATGAAGATGGCATTTTGAAGGTCAAGTTATATGTCGCAGATGAAAGAACATCTCTTAGACTATCTAAAGGAATTTGTTAGACGTTTGTAGGATCTAGGATAGTGGAGATAGGAAGGAATGAAGAAAGGCCTTAAAATGGACCAGAAACGGACAAAATGGCGCCTGGATGGTTATGCATGAGTGATTTCGAAAATCGAAAAATAGGTGACCTTGATGAGATATCAGAGATTACGCCTACGAAATTTAAAAGGAAAAGGACTTGAGGAAAGTACCTAACTAGGAATAACAAGCACTACGTGCAAAACGAATGGGATTTCCGGACGATAAGGAAAACAAGAATATTAATGGGGCAGAATGTGAACGATAACAAGGCAATGACGAAGGTCGTCATTGCAATAAATGATAATAATAAAAATAATAATAATGATTATAATAATGATAATAATAATCACAATAATAATAATGATAATAATAAATAGGAATAATAATAATAATAATGATAATTTCCATTTGCATCCACTCTCACAATGCAAGAACACGAACAGAACTCAACTTTAACCTTACAACTATTATCTTTGAACAATTTTAAAACTTTTTAGATTGCCACGGAACCGGAAATGGAAATGGTGGCAGGGGAAATGGAAAGGCTGTTTATACAACAAATGTACAATCCTTTCATGCATTTCCCCCCACTCCTCCCTAACATACCTCATCTTGAGCTTGTCGTAAAGCGGGATGACATCTTCGGTAGGAGTGTCCGGGAGCAACTCTCGGAGATGTTGAAGCTCTCAAAGTCTACCCTTCAGAAACCTCTCATGGTCATCTTTGAAGATGAAAAGGGTATTGACGTGGGAGCACTAAGTATGGTAAGTAACTAGTATAGGCTAACAGATTGGATATGGTAAAATAATAGTGTGGTAAAGGCTGGCGCGGATCCACGGGGGAGGTGAGCGAGGGGCCCGGCCCCTGGCAAAAAAAAGGGTAAAAGTAGAAGATGGTAACGTTAATTTTACCTTTAAAAAAAAAAAAAGGAAAAAGGAAAATGGCCCCCGGGTGTGTTGAGAGGAAAATAAGAGTGTTCACTCTCCCCTCTCACCGTTGAGCCCCAAAAAAAAAAATATATAGTGCTTATTTTGTAATCAATATGGTAATAGTTTAGTACGGTAACAAATTTGTATGTCAAGTGATTAAAGATGATAATCATATTTGTAATAATAATGATGACAATAATAATATTAAAAATGATGATAATAAAGATAAAATGATAATAATAATAAGGATAATAATATAATCGATCATGTAGCTCAGATACTTAACTGCATTGTGGTATATTATTATATTTTGCATTAGTCCAAAACAGCACAGTTGAGTATATTTACATAATAAGGAGTGTGTGAGCAAATGAGGAGGCATCTTTGTATAGTGGTTCATTCACTTGACCAATGGTTGAGGGTTCGAATCTCAGCTCAGGACTATCGTCCTTTGGCATGACATTAATCCACATTTGCCACTTTTTACCCAGGTGTAAATGGGTGCCTGGCAATAGCTAGGGTAATAGTTATTGCACTGCAGGGGAATTATTATCATTATCATTATTATTATTATTATCATTATTGATATTGTTATTAATGCATCATCATAATCATTACGAACAACATTTTGGTCCCTTAATACATCTCCCAGTCTACTCTTATCAGAGGCGGCGATCCTGGGGACGGGGACACGTCCCCCTCGATTTTTTTTTAGGGGATCGTCCCCACGGAAAATTTGAAAAAGTGCAAAAAGAAATGTATAGCAAATACTGACTGAAGACTGCAACACCCCTTTAGGCTCTGGAGGGCCCAAGAGTGCAGTGTTTGGACAAATAAAATGCAAAATCTCCTCACTCGGGAGCTACGCTTCCTCGCATAATATCCTTCAAAATGTACAATAGATATTGTAGAAAAGTGAAGTGTGAAAAAAGT
Source organism: Mesocentrotus franciscanus (assembly GCA_037976565.1). Lineage (NCBI taxonomy): Eukaryota > Metazoa > Echinodermata > Echinoidea > Camarodonta > Strongylocentrotidae > Mesocentrotus > Mesocentrotus franciscanus. Next base: position 2,017,594 of record CP137686.1, on the reverse strand, counting down.
ATGTTTTTATACTATAGTTTTTTTAATAAAACAAAACTTCAAAACTGTGAGGGGTAGTCACTTCCGTCACCTTCACCCCTCTCGTTTACTATGCTCCCTCGCGCTGGCGTACTGATGGGGGGCTTGGGGGCAGTTGCCCCCCCCCAATAAAATTCATATATGTGATTTATTTCTAATTCGATACCAGTGATTTACAAATGTTGCTGATATGGCATGATTTTTCCTGAGCTTCCGCCCCTGAACCCCACTAGGGCCCTAAGGCGGGCCCCTAAATGCTCATCTGACCGTTATCAAATGCCTAAAACCCCTCAGCTACCGGGGGCTCTGCCCCTGGACCCCACCAATGGCCGTAAAGCGTGCCCCTGGTTGCTCATTTGACCGTAATTAAATGCCTAAAACCCCTGAGCTTCCGGGGGCTCCACCCCCTGGACCCCACTAGGGCCCTACGGCGGCCCCCTGGATGCTCATCTGACCGTTTTTAAATGCCTAAAACCCCTGAGCTTTTGGGGTCCGCCCCCGCACCCCACTCCAGTTGGTGACCTGCATGCCAGTGACACAAATATGGTATCAAAATATGCTCATCTGACCGTAATTAAATGCCTAAAACCCATGAGCTTTCGGGGGTTCCTCCCTGACCCCACCAGGGACCCTAAGTCGGGCCCCTGGTTGCTCATCTGACCTTAATTAAATGCCTAAAACCCTGAGCTTCATGGGGCTCTGCCCTGACCCCGCCGTGGCTGGACCCCACGTCAATTTACGCTACACTTGCTTTGCTCTACCTGATCGTAAATACTTTAACCCCCTTTGAAAAACGTTCATCGGGGCCTTCATATAACATGTAAGAATGGTGGTGATGCGGATTTTTTCTTCTGCCTCCCAAAAAAAAGTTTTGGGTCATTACGCCACTGCTTCCTCGTCCCCCGGTCATGAAAAGAAATCGCCGCCCCTGACTCTTATGTAAAATGTCAATTAGGCTTTTGACATAATACCCTTCTGCGGATTCTATTTCGATAAATAATGAAAGGTGACAGTATCTCTCCTAAAAATGCAACAGTGAAAATTCCTCTACATGAAATTCCGAAAATTTAAAGTCAACAGAAAAAAAAAATTAGTATAAAAGGAGATGTCCCAATTAAATACGATAATGTTATATAATTAGTTATGAAATTCATGTTTGTTCTTCTTCCGCAAAAATACGACTTTGCATTGTGTACTGTGATTTCTTTGCTTAAACTTTAGGAATTTTTCCGGCTGGTGTTCGACGAACTTCTGGACCCGGAAAAGAACGTCCTTTTTCGATATATCAACGAACATGACCCGACACAGTCACAAGTCTGGTTCAGAGAGGTAATGTATGTTGAACAATATACACACAATACATTAACATATCACAATTCATTGGCAGCGGGTTTGTCAAGACAGGTATTTGAGCCTTTACATGAAATAGGATATTTGTTAGAGATCATCCTATTGGCTGAGAAGCTATCACGTGACACTACACATTTCTAATACGTGTGGTACATAACAACCCTTTTTTTGCAGTGTACAGTGCGTATAAAAAAACACACAATTTGAAAATATCCTCCAAAATGTCATATGCTTTTGCTTAGATTTTGCTTATGAAATTATGAGTGACGATATATTCAATCGTATGGCACAAAAAGGAAAGAGCATATTTTACGCTTGAGTGTGCACTATATAGCTAATTTCGAAAAACTCAGCCTCGGATTGGATAAAAGGTAGAACAAGAAGAACCACGCTGTACAGACAGACGACATAAATTTCTTTACATGTGAAAACAATTGAATAGAAAGACATGGGCTTACTTTTTATGATATTTAAACTATAGCTTTATCTGTTAATGAAAACTTACATTGAATCAGAACTTCGAAAAACACAACATTAGGTAGATTCAATAGCCTTGTGCTAACAGATTACATAAGTATTATATAATCTGAACATGATTAGTTGAGGCAATATATTAGGCATTGGAAATGCTGTTTATTCTTAAAGGTCCACGCGATAGTGATCAAAATACACGTTCTATTAAAGCCAAACTGTACTAGAACACTTACGGCCCTCTGACCCCGGAAGTCGCTGCTTCCCTTTCTGCGCTGTTGGTAAGTTGACCATGAGATGACGCTGTGCAATAAACAGTACAATAGGGCCGAAAGTCCATCAGTTCAGTGTTGCTTTAAAAACTAAGTTCACCATTTCATGCAATAAGTATTATTTTGTGTGCAATAATGCATGTGAAATTAAATCATTGCTTTATACGAAATAATAATTATTTGAATATAACAGGACTGTCCCACAAAAGATACAGCGATGATGTGCGGTCTACTGTTTGGGCTGTCACTGTACAACAACGCACTTGTACCATTGCCAGCTTTCCCACAACTGCTCTATGCGAAGCTACTTGGAAAAGGGTTGGAACAGTTTTTTGTATAAATTTTCAATAATTTTTAGAGGTGTCGCGGTCAATGGTTAATGCTTAAATAAGTAAGCACTTTCTTCTGATAGTTCAAGATAAGCTCACTTTTTCTTTCTTATGACTTTCGTCAAATATCAATTTCCACTTGTATTTTTTATATTTCAATAATTATTGTAAGCAATTTATTTTGACATAATGCTTGTTAAGCCAGCCTACAATATTTTATTGTTTGTTTAATACCAGGGTCACCCAGGCGCGGATCCAGGATTTCTTATAGGGGCCCAGATTTGAAATTGTGCGAGCCAAATATTGGTACGTAATGGTGACCACTAAAGCAGTGGCGTAATGAGCAAAATCGTTTGGGGGCAGAAAAATTCCGCATCACCACCACTCTTACATAGAGGCCCTGCTGAACGTTTTCAAAGTGGGTGGGGGAGGCTAAAGTATTTACGATCAGGTAGAGCGTAGCGTAATTGGCGTGGGGTCTAGGGGCGGAGCCCCAGCTCAGGAGTTTTAGGCATTAAATTACCGTCAGATGAGCATCCAGGGGTGATTCATAAAGCTGTTCGTAAAGTTACGCATGACTTTACGAACGACTTGAATATGAAGTGCCACATAGGATGCCCAAAGTTTTTCCTGATGTTTAACAAAGTGTGACTATATTCCAATAACCTCAATTAAATTATGGCAAAAAATATACTTTGCATTAAAAATGTTTGTTATAATAAGAATGTTAATCTACATCTGCACAGTTAAACTTTTAAATTATTTGATGCAGTTAAAAATGATTGAGCATCCCATTTGGCTTTTCATACATAAGTCATTCGTAAAGTCATGCGTAACTTTACGAACAGCTTTATAAAACACCCCCAGGGCCCCGCCTTAGGGCCCTAGGTGGGTTCCAGGGGGCGGAGCCCCCTTAAGCTTAGGGGTTTTAAGCATTAAATTACGGTCAGATGAGCATCCAGGGGCCCGCCTTAGGGCCCTAGGTGGGGTCCAGGGGCAGAGCCCCGGAAGCTCAGGGGTTTTAGGCATTTAATTACGGTCAGATGAGCTTATTTTGATACCTTATTTGTGACACTGGCAGGTCACTAATTGACGTGGGCTCCCATTTCCCTTCCCTTCTCTCTCTTTTAAGTTAGGGGGAGGGGGATTGAATCGCTACTTAATTATCTCCTACTTACTTGACTTTCATCCAACGATGCTTTTAAAGGCAAAGCTTGTTCTTTGATCATTTGTAATGAAAACAATTTCTTCACCCTGTCGAGTAATCAGTAACAACTTTAACCGCATATTTGCGTGTGGCAAGGAGAAGGTGTAGTTCAGATAGAAAATCAAATCTAAGAACAAAACAACCATTACAGGAGTGTGACCAATCAGAATGAAATGCACTCCAAGGGTGACATGAGTAAGTCACCCTATACCGACAACTAATCAAAGTCATACACAAATACAGATTCATCCATGGTTTAATTAAACCGTTTAATCATGCCGATTCTGAAAAGAATTCACTAAATGTACTGATCGATATCACCACCTTTAGCTGGTAAACTGTACCAATTACTCGATTTGAAAGAAAATATTCACACATTCAGCCTTGCATATACAGCAACTAGATATCGATGGCAACTATGTTTATAATACCCTCTTCACATACACGGATTTTTCTTACGAGTCATTACGGATCGCACAAATTCACGGATCTTTCACGGATCCTTACCATTTGGCCACTTATACGACCGATTTAAGAGTTGTTACGAGTTATTACGAGCTATTTACGGTTTATTAACCCTAATAAGGCCGGGCTATTTGAGTTCTTAATACGGCCGGGGGCATTATGGCCCCTAAGATCTCGGCCGTGAAACGGCCGATCGCCGCGAAAATTTGCATGCATGTCAAGTGAAGTGTATAGAATACTATAGCAATTTCAATTTTTGAAAAAATTACTCATTTGCATATTTATGGTAAATTATGCAAATAAGGTCAAAAAATTCATATTTTTACCCATAAATCATATATTCTTCATATTTAAGCTTTCTTTTCCACTACATATATTTGTTAGACCATTTGGAATAATAATACGAAGAAAAAAATTTGGAAAGCTAGGTTATTCCTTATGTTATCTCTTGTTTTGATAATTTCTTATGTATTTCATTGTTTTTTTAACTTATGTATTTTATTGTTTTTGTTGTTTTATTTCATTTCTAACTATAATTTAACTATTTAGACCCCAAAACAAACACCTAAACTTTAAACAAGACCAAATAACCAATGTTTTATCTCTTTTTAGGAAAAATGATATTTCCATATGTTTTGTACACAAATCACGAAAATTAGCGATTTTCGGGCCGACATGTAAAGACAAAAGGTCACGTGACTTTGTAACGGTAGGTCCGATTTTCAAAAAATTGTTTTAAAAGATGCGCAAGACTCGAAAGAATAAAGTCATGAAGCGGCGGGGCGTCATCCGTATGCGTTCCCGCACAATCAGAAAAATCGCGGAGGGGGCCATGGTGGCCCCCTATTAGGGTTAAGTATTATTACGAGTCTTTACGATGTATCTACTGCAAAATTTCACGATTTGTTACGAGTTGTCACGGATATATAACTACGAGCAACTTACGTGTTAGTTACGACCTGTTTACGTGTTGTAACGAATAGTTACGAGTTATTTAGTTACGAGCATTTACGAGTCCTTTCGATTTTTGGCCAAAAAATAACAACTGAAAATGAAATGTTCGAACTTGCAGCTTTTACACCCTTCCCAAATCGTAAACAATACGTAAGAATACGTAAAGTATACGTATCTATTCGTAAAGTACTCGTAACTACACGTAAAGTGTTCGTAATAACTCGTAACAATCCGTAAGTCCATCGTAACACGACCCGAAAGAACCCGTAAACAACACGTAAGCACTCGTAATAATCCGTAAACGAATCGTAAACTAACCGTAACAAATCGTTAAAAAGAATTGTTACGAGTCATTTACGAATTTTTGCGAGCAGTTAACGAATGGTTTACGTGTTGTTGCGAGCGGTTGACGATGCTTACGGATATCGTTACGAGCTATTTACGAGTTATTTTCGAAAAAATTAATCCGTGGACAATCGAAAGAAGATTTTTGACATGTCAAATAAATTGCATCTCCTTTCACGGATCCTTAAGAGTGTCTGCGAGTTGTTGCGAGTTGTGACGAGTTGTTTACGGATACCAGCGAGTTATTTACGGATGCTTGCGATTGACTACAAGTTGGCGATCTGTAAGGACTCGTAAGATAAATCCGTGTATGTGAAGGGGGTATAAGCCAGTTCGTAAAAAACTTCGGTACGCATGACTTCAAAATATCCACAGATCTTTTACACGATGGATACGTCCCACTTGTGCATTTAAGAATAATCACTGCCGAAGTGATTGAGGTGCTTCATGAATACCTTTTGTTTGCCTCTTGAGAAGAATATTTCCACCTGTGTATCAGCTAAATGTAACTGTCGGAGTGTCGGTGCATAAATGATTACTGATTACATAACCTTCATGAGCACGAAACTGGTCAGTATTCGTCTCGATGGGTTTTACAATTTGGGAACAATGACCTTTATCTGCCCATGTGCAGATGCCAGATAGTATTTACGAACTGGCTTATTGATTGGAGGACTTTATATCAATTCGGATCAATCGAGACTCTTTTCGAGACAAGATCCTGAAATACGTGTACTTTACATAACGCATGCCTGTTTTTTGCTATGCTTGATCTTAAAGCCCCAGTGAGGAAATGGAGCAAATTGGAGAGCTGGACAAGGACTTCGCAGATCAAATGTCGAAACTACTGCATGGGACGGATGAAGAGTTATTGAGTGAGCTAGAGCTGGAACTAGAGCTAGAGAATGGAGACAGAGTCGAGGTCACCAAAGCAAATGTGTAAGAAAAGAAAAATCATAATGTGTAGACACGATAGCAAAGACTGTCGACAAGTTAACTTAGGGTGCCTTGTCATATAGTTTGCAGGCATCAGACTCTTTCAGTCGTAACAGTGCCTACACAGTGAGACTAGGCTGACAGCATACTATACGTTCTGTACTTTAGCGGAAACGCAGCCAGAGGAACTGGCCTAGTCTCTACTTATCATTACTGTTATAAGAATACTTAACCGTTTCCAGGGCATGATCATTCTATACCGGTGTTGAAAGGGTTGCCCTTAGTGGAGCTAATCAAGACCAGAAACTGGTTAATATGCAAAGCCTTTAACATGTATTGCACATAGAAATACTTCGGTTGCGTCAATTGCTGAAAGATGCCGTCGTACATTAGCGCCACCTCTGTAACGGCCATTACTGTGTGTACCGGCCGTTAACATCTTATCTGCCTTGTTTTTCTCATAGACACCTGTATGTGAAGAAGAAGGTACGAGATTACCTTGCTCCATCGCAATTTGCCGCCTTCCAACAAGGGTTTAACGGAGTCTGTGACACCAAAGTCTTAGGTATCTTTAGACCTGTCGAGTTAGAAGCCCTTGTCACTGGCGAGAAATACTTCGATTGGGTCGCCCTCGAGAAAGTAGGTTGTATGGCAGTATGGCAGGCCTGCAATGCCATAAACATCAATCCGTAAAAAGGATGCATATATTTTTTAGAACCCAGCAACCGACTATATAGTTTGAAGGTTTTAAAAGTTGAATCTTGAAGATTTTTTTTTAAAAACTAACGATGTTCTGTTCTTGAATTCTAATGAATTCAAGCGGTAAATATCTAAGATGAAATTGTATCGCTCTTATCTTTGTTAGCCGAAACTCACAGGGCTACTGCTCACGACGTACGAGACCAACATCCCACGAGACTGACTGTGGGCTGTCAGTATTATGAGCCGTCGGTCTCATGTGATGTCAGTAAAGGCTAGCTAAATTAAACGCATGGATCTGCCATTTGCCAAAACCATTAATCATATTGGTTATAAATTTGCCCAGCACGAGGTTAATAATGTTTCTTTACTCAACTTGGGTAACATTTTGTCCAATTATAGGCCAAAATATAAAACAGTTACTTCCCAAAGTAAACTGCCTATGGTTGAGGGGATACATAATTACTCTTGATGGCACTTTTTTTAATCCAGTATTTTGGCAATAAGTTGTAAGTTCACATATTACGTAATCCGAACATGATTTCCTTAGGGAATACAACATGGTGTTGACATTGCCCTAAGTTGAAATATCAAAAGTCTATTCAAATATTTGACATGTAGACCATACGCTTTACGCATTACTTTGAGACCTGAAACTTTGAATGCTTCAGAATGTTTGAAATTGATAATTTACAGGTGAAAAGAGTAGGCCGAAATTTTTCATTTGATTGTCTCCAGTCTACACGGTATACAGATCCCTACACAGACTCACATTCAACCATCAAGATGTTTTGGGAAGTCTTTCACGCTCTAGATGATGACCAGAAAAGGGAGTTTCTAGGTAAGTGGGAAACTTTGGCTTAGTCTTGATACTGTATGTTACATAGGCTACACACCTTTTCCTGTTACGACATCACAGTCAGGCATGCTGCCGATATTAGATCATCGCCACCAACAACAACAACAAAAAAGAAACCAAACAAATAAACAAACGAATTACCTCTACAGTAATAATAATAATGATAATGATAATAATGATAATTATACTACTAATAATAATGATAACAGGCCTGATGTAATGCTCTATCTTTTTCCACCCATTCCCCAAAATGGTAAAGTTGTTACATTTTTCTTCACCCGTAGACTCTCTGAGAGACTAGGTGGTATTTCTTAATGGACTACGCATATGCTTTTTGCAGACTTGTACATCCATTAATGGCATTTCCACAAGGTCTGGTCTCAGCGAATTATGACCTTCTGCACATGTAAAGTGACGACCCTCTCCCTGTAAAGCAATATCATAGTTACGTTTTGTCTGTGGACAAAAAATTACAATGCATGCCTGTGCTTCGTTTTCATGCAGTATTTGTGGCGGGGTCTGATCGTGTACCGGTCGGTGGATTGCAGAACCTCGGCCTCACCATCGTTGAACTCCAGATCCCCAGAGACGTTGCCTTCGACGACTACGACGACCACGACAAAGAGTCTCGCGAAGACAGGTTGTTAAGACTGTGTCCAGTGGCCCATTGCTGCGATAACAACAAGTATAACCGCACACTGGAACTTCCTATGTACACTAGTAAAGAGCTCGTCAAGGATCGCTTGATGGCTACTCTGTCGTTCTCCAACTGCCCATTTCATATTGCCTAGTAGTGACGAATACAGATGGAGGAAGAGACTGTTTGAGCGAAACCCTTTTACCCATTCCCTACTGGAAACTGTTATCCCTGCATTAAGCCAATTAAAATTTGGGAGTTCAGACGTCAACGGGTTAACTAGGAGCGATCATATATGACGCCGCAATCCGCTGTTTTTTCATGAATGCGTTTATGAATATGGCAAACATGGATTGTATATATATTTCTGCGAGTGACAAAGGCCCAACGCGTACTTACTTTTTCTGATTTATATGGGCAAATTACAAATGTCTGAACTATTTAACAATTAGAGATTTGTACTTATTTCAATTAGGTCAGTTTATATTTGATTATACTACCAAACAGCCCACCAAAAATATTTGATGACTTATTTCATAGGAATGAGCACGTACATAACTACCCCACTCGTCGATCCAGTGATTCCCTTTACGCCCAAAATACCTTTGTCTTAACTGGTCCAAGCTTTGGAACAAACTAGACAATATCATTAAAGGCGCAACTAGTCTTGTCTCATTGCCGAAATCGGCAGCCTAGCATAGCCGGGTAATGTTGGAGTGCATTGAGTACCTTGCAAGGTGGATACGTGCGCTTTATAAGAATCCAATATTATTATTATTATTATTTAAAAGCAAATTAAGAAAATACCTCTTAGTTTCATAAAATACCCAATATGTATTTTGTATTTATTGTTATCATATTTTTAAATTGACCTTTGAAGTTAATGTCTATATAGCTGTACTTTTGATAGCGCGGCATGCAGAGTCCTCTATACAGACCCCTGTGAATTCGATACTCTCTTTCTTCTTCTATCTCTTCTTCTACGTTACTATTGTTACTTTTTGGTACACGTACCTCATTGTACTGTGTTGAGTCTTTCTTGACAATTTAAAGACGTTGTGTTTAGGAACTTGTATTTGAATGTATAGTGTCCACACACGTAATATGTAAATACAAGTGTACTATGCTTCATCGTGTGTGTGTTTCTAGTGTTGTTCATACACATTAAGATTTTGTTGTTCTTAAATCGAAATTGTAAATTGTATATTTTGTTTCATCGAGTGGTTCACGTTTACAAGCTTTGCCTTTTAGTGGATCACTCTTTTCCGTTATGTTTTTTGGTCATTTATTCTACAAAGCATGCGTCCTAAGATCATGTTATACTACGTTTTCATTATCTTGTATTATTACTAGTATCATTTGTACTGTACTGTGCTGAAAACAAATCTTATTTGCACGCAGAAAAACAAATGTGTTCTTTGTATTTCGATTTCGATTGAAATAAATAATACTGAACTGATTAAATGAAAGCTGGAAAGGGGGATACTAGCTTCTAAGTACTAAATACGCAAAATGGCTAAATTTCATTATCCTGATGATCATTTTTCCTGTCAACTAACAACGTAGTTCCACAATGTACTTAAACTAGGGTTAACTGTGTGTTCGTTTAACAAATACAATGGCACGTTTTATGTGTAGGAATGGTCGAACGATGCCAATAAATATAACTAGCTATACTATCTTTTTAAATGCAGAGGAGTGAAAATCCAATTCTTTTAAGTGTTGTATAAGGGATCACTTCGTTTTAGGTGGAATTCCACTCTGAAAATAGTGGAACTTACCTTCAGAGCCATGTTAAAAACTAACTTATTCAAATCCCTCTGGCAATTCACCATAAAAGAATATATATATATTCCTATTTAGTACTCTATATTATGTATTATGTTACATTGTAATTTGTGTGCCGTTGTCCTAGCTCTCTATTGGGTAGAAGTGCTATGCTTTACCTAATGGCTGCTAGGACAAAATCACAATGGCGCCTAGAAACATAGGAACCTTAAAAATTCACCTTATTATTATTATTAATATCAAAAAAAAGTATATCCTAAAAAAGTATATTTTGTTCAAGTGAATTGAACATTTATTTTCTACCATTCAATTTGACAACATATTTGATATCTGTTCAAACAATACAATTTATACTTAGGAACATAAATATAATTTAAGAACTTGTATTACACAGAAGAAGGCGCGAATCCCGGTAAGCAAAGCTTTTAATGGGTACGCCCGAATACACATTTGCATAATAATGTACATTGTTGAAGTTTATTTATATCTTCAATACGAAGCAACTTAAGATATTTAAATAAAGGATCGCTACTGGATCGTGGGTGAGAAACTGATATTATACGTAAAACCTTATTTTGCAGTGCACATAGCTTTTTTTAAAATACTTGTTCGATATGTATTTGCCTATACAATATTACAATAGGATAGGGATGGGAGAATCAAAGAACAGTATAAAGTACGAAATATCGTTTTGGGTAAAAACATACTTAAGCGGTAAATAACACCTGTGTTTTGAGCTATTTTGTTTTCAAGTGCATTTATATGATTTTTCCATGTTAATTTACTGTCTATGAAAATACCAAGAAACTTAGTAGAATCCACTCTGGGAAGAATATTATTATTTAATTTGATTCGTACAGAGCTAAAGTCAGGAGGTTTTGGAGAGTTGTAAAATATCATGTAGTTACATTTCCTGAAATTGATCGTTAATTTATTGTCAGCAAACAAATTGCAGACATTTATTAATTCGGTGTTAACAGTTTTACATAGTATATCGAGATTTTTGTGAGAATATAATAAGTTTGTATCATCAGCGTAAAGAATAAAAGAAAGTAGGTTGGATGATCGGTAAATATCATTTACAAAAAGTATGAAAAGTAAGGGGCCTAACAATGATCCCTGGGAGACCCCGCAAGTAATTTCTTTAAAGTCAGACAGTTTAGAATTATAAATAGTACATTGACGACGATTACTAAGGTAGCTAGAAAAAATGTCATGTGCAATTCCACGAATGCCGAAGTAATTAAGTTTAGATAATAAAATATTATGGTTGATTGTGTCAAAGGCCGTTGACAGATCAATGAATACACCGATAGCGAGTGAATTATCTTCGAATGCATCAATTATTTTGTTGGTAAGTTCCAAAATTGAGATTTGAGTTGAGTGGTCTTTCCGGAAGCCAAATTGATTTACAAAAAGACAATTTTGTTTTTCTAGGAAACTATAGGTTCTGTTATAAATGATACGTTCTAGAATCTTGGAAAAAACAGAGAGTACTGAAATAGGTCTGTAATTGCTAACTTGTTCCTTTACTCCACTTTTGAAAATTGGGGTAACTCTTGCTAATTTCATTTTGTCTGGGAATTTACCGGTACTATAAAGTGATAAATTAAATGCATGGCATAGTGGTTTACATATAAGGTCAATTACAGCTTTAATAGTTATAGGGGAACATTCGTCTAGACCAGGGCCTTATTGTTCTTGAAAGCTTTAACAATATTACATATTTCATTTTCCGTGACAGATGACATAAACAACGAGTTAGGGTTTGGTTGGGGTAAATATTTTTTGAAGTTAATATTGCTTTGAGGCGCGAGACTATTTAAACTAGCACCAATGTTTACCAACAAAATCATTAAAAGCATCAGCGATCTTCTGAGAGGCTGTAGAAAGTTCACCATTACATTCTAATGTACTTGAGATTTGTTGTATTTTCTTGTTTAAGACCGAGTTTATTAATCGCCATGTACCATTAACATTATGTTTATATTTATTAATGTTTATATTGTAATACACTCCTTTGCATTAAAAGAGTATAACTCGAGTATGACTATAACAAAATACATCGTTCTATATAGAAAAGGTGTAAAGAGTGGAGGTGTCTTGTTATAGTGGTTCACTGACTTGACTCTCGTTCGAAGGGTTGAGGGGCCGAGTCCGAGCCCGATATCAACGTCCTTTGGTATAAAGACATTAATCCATTTTTGCCACTCTCCACCCAGGTGTAATTGGGTAGCTGATATTCAACAGCGCAACACATTTGGCCGCCAGCCATGAAAGGGGTAATGTCCGTCACGCGGTGAATGCAGGAGGGTGACGACGTGACGGACATGGGCACTTTATAAGAATTCACCAACTTGCTTATCATTACAAATATAATAATATTAATAATAATAATACTATTGGTTTCTTATATAGCGCACGTATCGACCTTGCAAGGTCCTCAAGGCGCTCCAACATTACCCGGCTATGCTAGGCTGCCGATTTCGGCGCTCACAGCATTCAAGGAATTCCTTCCTACCGGTACCCATTTAACACCTGGGTGGAGAGTGGCAAATGTAGATTAATTTCTTGCCAAAGGACATTAGTGCCGTGGCGGGACTCGAACCGCGGACCCTGTGATCCACAGCCCGACGACTTATCCACTACGCCACAACACCTGGTACTGAATGTTCTTTAAAATAAATATGAATCGGCCAGCAATGGTTGAGATCGAGATTCAAGTATCACCATCCAATACCCAAGATATCATTCGCATTTTAATTTCCATTAAAAAAATTTAAAAAAACAAAAAAACAATCGACTTTCATTGGTGTCACATGCAACGTGTAAGACATACATGTATACGATACATGATATCGTGCACTGAGAGCACGAGGGCGTTATAATTTGAATTTAAAAAAACGTACTCCATACACTAAACAGACAATGAGAAGATAATACATCTATATAAATTAGTTCGTAAGTCACACGATGAACGCATTTGGCCATAGGTAATAGTGAAAAGGAATAATTTAATGATCTAAATAGCAGTAGCAGTTTTAGAGGGGAAGGGGAGGGGGCTTGGGAGGCTACCCTCCCACCTCCCCAAAAAATGTATTGATCATAAATGAATTTAAGAAAAGCACATGCAGAACATGAATGCAACAGTCTCAAGTCTGAAGTTGTGTCAGTAATATCTGCAGATTAAAAATACACTCGAAATGAAGGCAATTTCTAATATAACTAAAATGAAGCATATGAATGATTGGGGGCTTATGATTTGTTCAAATATCAACCTAATGTCTCTTTAATAACGAGCTCCTTCTTTTTTTTCCCATTTTGTTTGTATATATTAAATCATATGGACAGTTAGTGCGCATTGTATATGATAGCTTTGTTATGTTTTTTTTATAGGAAGAAACCAACCTTTTCGAATATGACATGACGATACCCAGACAATGGTAAAGTTAAGAAATGGAAGTTAATGGGGGGTTGGTCTGCAAGCATCGACTCTAATTTGACACTTTACCACAATTCCTAAAGTCTTAAGCAGTTTCTGGCTGTGACAAATAAGGAGCCGATTAAGTACAGAGCCTAATGTAATCTCATAGTATAGTGCAAACATAGCCTGGCAAGGGTTTGAGCCTGCAAACTATAGTGTGTGTGTGTGTGTGGAGGGGGCTACAAACCCCCCTTCCCCGACTCCTACACATATGGCTGGGTACAGAACGGAAATCTCAGTTGAACAATCAAATCATTTGTCGCAAACGATTTCACTATACATTCTTTTGTAATAACCAGCGTTTGTTGCCATTGATACGGTTTTTTCGAATTTAACTTTTGATTTGAAATAAGTCTCACAACTCACATTTCGAAAACGAAACTGCACAGTGAAAGTGTATTAGCCCACATTCAGACAATGTCATTGACTGTACCCCGTAAAATACCCTATTTAGTTTTCTATCATTTATTAATCATAATTACGTAATTTAATATTTGAGAATTCTTATTATTATTAAATCATCTTGTCCTTGTTTGTATCTGTTTTCATATTTGTTATAACAAAAGTATTTTTCTGGACCCTAATGGAAGACCAGCAGTGTCATCCCCGGCACAGCTTAATATGGGAAATCCAGCCACTTTCATTGTTTTTGTATATACGTGTATTTATGTTGTATACGTATTTGTTTTCTTTTTAATGGAACGGAAAATGAATATTACTCTTACTTCACTACGCGTATAGATGGCTCTGCAGAAAGAGAGAAAATATCTCCCTCTATCATGAATATATTTTTTATCGTTTTTCCCTGCCCGCTTCAATCTCTTTTATCTTTCATGCCCCTCTCCCATACTCTCTCTCTCACCCCATCTCTCTCTATCTCTCTCTACCCTTCTCTCTCTCTCTCTCTCTCTCGATCTCTTTCTCTCTACATTGTATTTATCTCGATCTCTTCCTCTCGGAGGCGTCTTTCCGTTTTACACAACAGCCCGGGAATTCGGTAAAAAAGTCGCTTTCGCGGCTGGAGAGTGGGGTCTAACTCGTCTGTTGAATTGCTAATTGTTCGCAGGTTCAATCAAAAGCAACGTGATACATACGGCACGATGTTTTTGTTTTTTTCAATTGAAAACGAATGGTGTGAATTTTGCTAGTTTCACATTCCAGCCGGTAATATAGTTGGTAATAGCGTTTTATTGCATTTTTCGGTCACACTATCAGTATACGGTAAGAAACCCATCTATTCCATTTACCATAAACATGTTTGGGGAGATTTATGATTTTCATCGCTGTCAAAGGCCCAGGGGTTCCCTGTGCCTGAATTTTAACTCTTGAAGGAAAGCAAAAACAAACTGTCCGTTTAACAGAGAACTGAAGACAAGAGGAGATTAGAAGTATAAATTAAACAAAGTTTAATAACTGAAATACAATAACAACTGATGCCATCGGCATTCAAATACAAGTAAACATGGTAAATATGGTTGATCGAAAAATAATGAATCATTGGCGAAATTACATGCAGCAATAGGTACTAATATCTAAGCTCAGTATAACATTATTATAACAGGTTTAGTACTCCATTAAATGCTGAGAATTATATCAGAGTAAACATTAAATTTCAAGTATTGCCGGTTTCAACGATTTACTGTTCATTCATTCCGGAAAATGAATGTCTCGTACAAATATAAAAAAAACCTGTTGCGTTGGGGCCCAGCGGATGCGTCACGCGATTCGCGGATGTGGCGATTGGTCGGCTGATGTGCGGCTGATCGTAACCATGCCACACCCTAATCGGTTGGCTGTCTCCCACGACGTCGGCGTTCGGCGCTGATGTCGTGTAGGTGCGCGTGGTTTCTTCAGGCTGCCTCCTTGCCCGACGACGAAACCCTAAAAGGCATATTTTTAAAATAATGCCTGCCGCAATATTCATAATTTGCGTTCAACAATGATACAAACATACCATACATTCATCATATACTAATATTGATTCCTCTTCTATGCTCTCAGTGATGTCAGCATTTTTATTACAAATTATCGGCATAAAATAATGATTAGTTACAATTTCATCCTTTGAATAATAAACTGATCATTCTTAAACAGTTATCAACAGGCCTTTAATACAAAATAAGATTCAGCTTACCACCGCTTGTGGGTTAGACAAATTCAGGTCTACTGACGCAGGTTCTGCCCTCACAAAATAGCTTGTCCAAGACGACATATGTTAATGTGAAATAACATGAACTGGTTGCTGGTAGAACACTGTACAATTCCATTCTGGCTTGGCAAAGAGTTGAAACCAAAGAGATTCGATCATACACAGTATGTCCTCCGTAGGAGGACTAGAGGAGCAACTAAATTTGTGACCTTTGACATTCCATAGGTTTTGCATTGGATGTATTATGGGGGTTTTGTTCAATTTGAACGACGATTTTGGAGGGTCAATGTTTATCCATGAGCAATGACGTAAAAGGTACGCCAATTACTGTTTTGTGATTGGCCATCAAAAATGTTTCATGTATTAGGTCATGCATAAAACATTTTTTGCATTCCCAGAATTCCCTACAATTTGAGCACGAAATTGAGGAAAAATGGCGGTTGTATGAACTGCAACTTTGAAGTTATTCAATTACAAACCATGAAGCATTTTTCATTTAAGTGAATTTCTATTGTAATAGAAGTTTGTGAAGTACATCTCAGTGAAGCAGAAAATCTTCAGGCGAACATCAACATATCGAAGTGATACCATACGATATCAAAAAGTAAGTAAAGATCCATTTTGTGTTAATATCTCTGAAATTATTGTGATGTGTTCGTCGTTGCAGTGAGGGGCTCTCCGCATTGTCACAACGTATTACCCCCTATCCCATCCCATTTTCTTTTGTCTGATCAAGGAATATTTACTGATTGAATGAACTCTAATTTAAGTCGTCGACGGTAATATTTTTTAAAACAATCAGAAGTTTACCGTAGATTATTTCATTTGAGCACGTCTCATACTTTTAAAGTTCAGTTTATAGCTTGATTATCGATAATAATCAGTGGTAGATGTGGACCTGTTACAGAGACTGCGCAAATGGCTCATTGCTAGTCCAGCCGATGAGATCTCGTCGAGCGGATTATGATTTTCAATTCGCCGATGCTAGCCGGCTGTAACACTTCACCAAGAAGTGACTACGTTTCCTGAGCTGGCGCGGCTATATATTTGTAGGCTACTCGTAAATGTTCGTACTATAGTGTAGGCTACACTTTAGTGTTAGTGTTAGATCTAGAATATAGGCTAGTAATATAGTCTAGCTCTATTACACTAGTCTGAACAGCATTTATCCCCGCATCTATAAATGTATACCGGTACCTCTATCTAATAATGACTGTAGTAATGGAATCCAGTACAACCTGTAGGCTGTACCTTGAATTTTGCTATGTAGATATAGCCTAGATCTACATGTAGGCCTACATTCTTATTAAAAAAGACTAAATAAATGCCTGGTTTAGGAAGATCAATGTAGTCTAGGCTACTCTAGAGTAGCCATTGGTTAACTTCCAGGCAGTAGACCTAGTCCTAGGCTAGAGCTCTAGCCTCTAGGCCTAGGTCTACTGCCTGGATGTTAACCAATGGCAAAGTATAAATACTTTTCAATTACTTAGGAAATGACATCAAAATATCACTTCCCGTGACAATCGCGTTGCACGATCAAACATTAGCAGTTGGACTCCTCCGCGACATGTTTGCATGAAGCAGTGGTGAATATTTACTAGGCTGTTGTGTAAGACGGAAACGCGCCACCCGGAACAAATATGCCGACATGATCACTAGTATGCTCTAAATGACATTAAACCACTCTATATCAAAACATCTAAACAGATGTCAACAAAAGGTGCCAATTAATTATCGTGCTTTCAAATAAAAACAACTGTGAAAATATATATTATAGATTTGGAACGTTTAACTGCAATTCGATAAATACTCACATTAAAATCCTAACTCGACTGAAATTTCATTGAAGTGGACAGGTCTGAAAATTTGCAGACCACAAATAAAAGTTAATATCTTATATACATTTTTTGTTAATACATCATTAAATTATATATACACGGAAATCTATGTGAACGTAGACTGTGCATTCAGGCTACGTGACAACACACACACACATGCGCGCACACACGCACACCAGCATACACACGCACACACACACACACACACGCACATGCATGACGAGGGAGAGAGAGAGAGAGCGAGAGCAGGCGGATGACTGTTTTGTAACAGCTGTGCATTTCCGAGTACTTTTATGCCTACATTACGCAATAAGCTGGAATTCCCAACCCTCCATCCACATCAATTGAGAAAAGCTGGTTTATATCATCGAGTTAAGACCATATTTTTTCATAGGTCTACTTTGAAGATTATCTTGGACATGTTTTGCTGTACCGAAATGAGCAAAAGACGTAGGTTGTAAGAATAGAGCTCAAATCTTGACTGCTTCTGAGAGCAGGATTTTATGCCACAGAAACGCTAATTCAATGGTGAGTTTTGATACAATTCAAGTTTTACAATTGTTATTATCATTGTATACTGTTGAAATATCATGAAATTGACTTTGAGCCAAACGACATGTTTTGTATTTTAAAACGTCACCCATTCGGCTGAGGTTTGTTGCAGTTACTGTTCCAGACTTCCAGGCTAAATACCATCAGTTTCAATTGTTTAACATCCAAAATTAGACAATACTGAATTGATTCTTAGGGTTAATGGACTCATTAGTGCCCTATGAGTGGCAAAATTATACATCAGATATAATAGTCCAGAATTACAGGCGGAGCCGTGGTTAATAGTCTTCAATCCAGAGGAAGTGTGGGGGGGGGGGTTGGTTAGGGTGGCGTAATGTAATGTAATTTAACCATCCCGCTTAATGTATAACCGATGTACTTTCTATATCTTGCAGTAGGCATGATAGGAAAAAGCTTGCACCTAACATTGTTTTGGAATTCAAACGGGGGTGCGGGGGGATGATGACACTGGCATAGACATACGACATTCCCAAAATTATAGTAAACTAGTTACAGTTATTACCTTAATTGCCTCTATACATGTATATGTCTAAAAACAAGCAACGAACGAAAACGAATAATGTGCTCCCTCTCCTGGCCGGAGAATCATGGACTCTCCAATGTGTCTGGGGGAGGGGGGGGGGATAAACTTCTACCCTCAGGACCCCCCTTCCCAAATGAAAATATTTCTTCCTCGGCCTTGCTAAGATTATGTTTATAGCAGTCGTCTTTCCTCCAAAATATGATCAAACAAATTGCTTATCATAAAGGTTAAGTTAAGTGATTAGTTTGGTGAAAGTGATTTTTTTTTATGGAGGGGGAGGGAGGGGCGATGCATTATGTTGGTTTTAGACCAAACCGATGACACTTTTCTGAAGTAAATTATTTTGAACAAAACCTGTAAATCCTTATATCCTACAAATTATCCCCCGGAAGTAATAGCCATTTCCCTTTGAATACACTTTCCCCTGTAACATGATCACAAAGACTTTCGAGAAATCAATCTAAAGCAATGTAATAGCCTTGTCCATCACTCAATACAAATATTAAATTGCCGTATTAATCTGAATCTAAATATTATTTATATAAGATGTGCAAGGTACTTGAGTTGATTTTTTAAAAAGCTTTTGTGATCTTCTTCTATGGGAATTCCTAGTTGTTGTTATTTCAAGATTTATTGACACCAAAATAGACTGGGCTGTACGTTCAGACAATATTTCATCCGTGATAAATTCATGTTGGAGTAAACCGGTCGTGTGAAGCCATTTATTGGCGACAAATATCATATAAATCCTCATTTTTGATGGACTCCATAGTACTTCTAATGTAGGATGACACGAAGCTTTTCAAGTTGGATGAATAACATCATTCATTATCAGTATGAAAGATTTTGATATGTTCATTAGTATTTAGTTTGTTTATTCAAATTGAGTTCTTGTAATGATAGAACATAAATTCTCACTGAATCCGACAAAACTCACACTGAATGTTTAAGATTACAAAAAAATAACATGTGCCAAACGATTTTGCTAGAAAATGTATAGGGGCTGAGTAATGAGCATAGAAAGATAGGGAAATCCGGGTAAGTAGGCCCGACAACATATGTCACTATCTACAAATGAAATTTGTGGTTTTTATTGAAGACGATTTCAAGAATGAATAATAGCCATGCTCTCTCGTCATACAATTCCCATACCAGTGTTCAAGATTCGTTTTAATTCCAATCAACGTTTATTATTTAACAAAGAATTAAATGTTTTAATATATATGTATATAACAATTTTGGTATCTCAAGTGTGGATCTGTGTTGAGCCAAAATTGTCTTTCTACTTTGTTTCTGAGCTTCAGAAATGATAGGCTATTTTTGAAAAAGTACAAAGGTCTATATTTCACCTGATTTAAAATCAAATTACCTTCTATACATGTAATACGTTATTAGAAAAAATAAAACCGTATTCTGTTGAAACAGTCCACACTTATGAAGAGGATACCACAGAATTTGTATACATGTACATACTTACTTTCTTCTGTGTTTTGTTCTGTTACTGTTATGAGTTTATATTCATGATTGCTATTGCATGTTGTTGTTACCAACAGCGCCTCCTAGGAGACCACCACTATTGGTGAAAATGTGCTACCCTGTACAAATGTCAGAAATAAATAAATAGAGAAATGTATGTGCATATGATGTCCTAAAACACCTGCTTTTCAGAATTTGTTCAGTCTGTAAAGGTATATCCCAGATTCTAGAAAAAGCAGGAAAATCATTTCTGTCCCATTCAACTTTTACGAGCCCTATCCCTGTGTGTTACCTTAATTTAAGGGTGTAATTATTTGTTGTCGTCATAAAAAAGAATCTTTGCTAATATCACAGAATAAATGAACTACAAGAATGATATTTTTGTAAATTCTGTTAACATAAACCAAAGGTGCACCTCACAAGGGAAGCACAAATTGAACCATTTTTATGATAAGGTTCGGCCTACACATTATGTTACCTGTACTCTTGAGAGGCGTAATTAAAGGCGCCACACTCCGTATATACATGTTATGAGTTAAATCCCTTCTGGCTCTGAAGAGGAATACTGGAAACATTTTGGCAATATCTGTAGAAGCCGCTCTCTTCACTTTAATGCCACACAAATAATCTCCCTTTGCCATTTTTATTTATATTTATTATGAAATAGATAGACCAAAAGCTTCAAGGCGTTCTTAACTGTTTTTTATTGAAAGAGAAATCTATATCGGTGTTAAAACGGTTGTCCTGGAGCTAATCAAGACCCGAAATGGGCAATTGTGGAAAGCCATTATGTTGCACAAAGCAACCCCTTCATCAATTGGTACTTTTTGTGCAAATCTGCACGTGTGGAATAGTACACAAATCTGCTTTGCATTGACAAATAATCTGTCTGGTTGAAGGAGTTTTTAACATCATTTGACTTTTGAGGCCCTCCCTCAACATTCGTTGGAGCCAGACGTAGTCTCAGCGGAACATATCCCTGAACGAGAGAGACTGATAGTTCTGTCTACTTACTACACTGTTACCCATAAAGTTCTAATACTATTTTCTTTTCTCTCTTTATAAAATGATTGTGACAATATGATTTATACCTGATAGATCAATTGTATATCTTCTCAGAACCTTATAAATTTATTTCAATTACTTTTTGTACATTGATCAGTGAAGTTCTAAGATCCAAACTTTATCTATCAAGAATAACTCATATTGTCACACTCATGTTATTATAAGAGGTTAAGAGAAATCATTCTAACTGTAAGGGCATCAGCATACACTGCCCTCAGATTATATATTGCAAAAGTGCCCTTAGTTTAGACATACATGTATTTAATACAAAATAATAATAAAGATTATTATAACGCGATTTGTATTAACTGTTCCAAAATTAGAAACAATAAAATGGCACCATCGAAGGATATTGGTCTTGCCATGGTGATTGGAAAGGCATCTTTAGAGAGGACGCCGATAAGAGATGCATGCAGTAACTCAGAGTGCATTGCTATGGTAACATCCGAAAGGCGTGTCTACGTATGTGACCTGACAGATGCTAGCAAACAACAAAAATATGGTAATAAAACTGATAATAGGAATAATGATGATTATGATGGTGATTATGAAAATAATAGTTATATGAATAATAATAAGAAGAGGAAGGAGAGGAACAAAAACAAGAAGAATAAGAACAATAGAAAGAACTAGAACAACAACAGTAAGAAGAAGAAGAAATCAAGAACGAGAAGAAGGAGGTGGGAAACTAAAAACAAGAACAATAACAACAGTAACAACAACAAGAACAAGAAGAAAAAGAAGAAAAAGAAGAAGAACAACATAATTTGGTCTTATTTACCCAGTGAGGGTATCCTTATCGATAGTATACTCCTCTTCCTGAAGGCCTGCAATTGTGGGATATGTTCACATGGGACAATCGTTGTATTATTAAAACTGTAGGTTTGCGAACCTAAAAATTATAATAACAATGATCCACTAACAGCAACGATGGTTCATACGGGACCGAAACAACGAATAGTAGTTTCGGCAACTCAGTGCATTCAAGGAATAAATCATACCCTGACCAGATAAGGTACCCACCTACTACACCTTGGTCGGGTGCGGCAAAAGTAGAATAATGTATTGTCAAATGACCCTAGGGCTGCGGCAGGGATTCGAACCCCGTACCTTGTAGCTCACAGTCCGGAGACTTCTATCAATAAGACAATAACACATCTAAACAGCATTGATGCTAATGAGGCTTCCCTTGGTAAATACAAGTATTATACCCAGACGTTGTGCGTCCGGACTTGTTGTGTATCCGTACAGTTGATTTAAAACAACAATTTGAAGAAGTTTACAAGCAATATTTTTTATAAATCTTCCAAGACCTATAATAGACAATATTATATAGGACAAATATTCATGATGGTTAGTGCTATTTGATTACTACTTAACGTTCAAATTGAAGGTAAAAGAGAAGAAGGCTTTATGTTTGTTAAGTGACCGGACACCCAACCCCGAATTTTACTATAGGATTCCCCGGCGAAATTCGCGAGTTTGTCATTCGAATTCATTTACTTTGCATTTAAGTTAGCGCAGATCGGCATTGCCATGCCAATTATCATTCAATTTTCCCGTTTTTGTATTTAATTTAGGATTTAATTTAGGATTTTGGTCGAAGGGTTTCATAGATCTGTCTTTTAATTTACAAACTGCTCAACTAGCATTAAAATTAATCGTCACTTGTCGAGGCGTCATTTTTATCATTCAAATTAACACCTGTCATTCGTATTCGAAATATGTTTATTCAAGTTAGGAATGTTAGGGGAAATGCAACACACGTTTACAGTTTTAAAATAATGCAATTAGAATGCATGATTTGCCATTGGGGTCTATTCTGTTATTCCATTAAATCATTTTCAGGACAATGCATAATATTGGGTGTAGTCAGACATTAAGTAAAGCAGGGGCGAAATCAAGGGATATGGCATTTTTGCACGGACATGTTCATATATCCGGGAAAGGTGGGGGTTTGAGATATGTGTGTGAGATATTGTGAATGGATATTGGGAAGCGTGTTCACTAATCACACAACATAACTCTATTTTTATTTTAGCTACGAGGAAGCAAGGTTGCACTGACAATAAAATACATTAACAAAAGTATTCCCTTTTCGTTATTTTATTGAAGTATAAATTAAGCTGACTGTACACTTGCAAAGTGTAGTCAATCACATGCCGCTGACTCGGAATGAGAATGCATAAATAGTAAATGTGAATATTGCACGGAGTTACATTGGCCAATAATAAATGAGAATGAACATGAATAAATGCAATGAATAAATCAAGCTTACGACAGAATGGAAATGATGCCGAAAGTCCAATGAAGATGATGATCGATGAAACGAAGGAAGGGGCTCACGCGATGATGGTGCGGAGGCTTGATGGCGGAGATGTAGCTTCGTTGTCGTGGCTGAAGAGCCGTGAAGAATCTCAACGCTGACGCTCGTGATGATGATGATGAAGAAGCTCTCAGGCGAGAAGAGAAGAGAAGAAATGTGGCGCTCGAAGACGGAACAGTGGGTCGTTCGATGTCGGAGGCCAAGGTTGAAATGCGGACATCAAAGCCGGTGGTGATGAAGAGCAGTGGGTCGCTCGATGAATCGATGAGCCGGACTTTGAAGTGAAATCATCAGAGTTGCAGTGAGTCGAACTCGTTGATGAAATGATAGACGAACTACGGTGAGTCGAGCTCGTGTGTGGAAAGAGCTACCGGAACGAAGAAACTGGCAGCTCCCAGCGGAGAATCAGGCGCCATGTCGGTCATGATTAAAACGTTCCACTGGAAGACTGCCAGCCCGTTGAAGACGGCAGAGAAAGAGTTGACGTGCCGTAAAAGAGGTGATAGGCACGGAAGAGAATCAGCCCGGAGAGAAAATCATGCAGAGACGTGTGACTTAACTGAAGATGGATGCAGGAGTTGTTGACTCGACCGAGGTGTAAGAGGGAGTGAAGAAAAACCTCGTGGCGTTGAAAATACGCGGGTGAACGAAGCACGGAACCACGATGCGTGATTGAAGGAATAAACACACGTGGTCCGAATAGTGAATATAAATAAGTAGCGTGATGGAAAATTACTGAGAACGTGAATGTACAATAAAAGTAGTGCGAATATATGAGTCGCTACAGGGGTACCCTCAATCGCCCTTTAAAAAAATATTTTTTACTACAAACTTGGAATTTTACAAAAGTAATTCACATCGATCTTACACCCAGCACATCCCTCTGTTTTTCTAAAAGACAAGACAAACAAATTCCTTACATGAAAATTTACAAACATATTGAGACCTTCAAGTCCCTAGATGCAAGTCGTTTGTTTTTCCTTCTTAACGATCAAACTTAAATGCTGATGAATATCAGATAAATCTAATAAGTATAAGTGTATAAATGCAAGAAAATAAAATATGATGAAATACACATGAAAAACCAATCTTGAAAGAAAAAGAATGAGCTATAAAAGGTGTGTAATAAACGAGAAATGTATATTGACCATAAATTTAAGTGCACAAAGTGCTAATTTGAATGCTACACATTAATAAGAGTGCTAGAAGTACACCGTCGCGATGTCAGAAAATCGTGTTGCGCCAAATCGAATGACCAAATAGCAAAAGAAGCACGTTGTTTATTAATTTGAATGAAACATACATAGATTCTAACGAAAACTTCGTACATTTGAAAACTAGAAAAAGGAATATAAACCCGAGATATACCTGACAGCACTAAAACAGTCGAATTTGAACGCAAGACAAATTAATTTTAATGACAAACTTGCGAATTTGGCCGGAAAATCCTATTATCATAAGCCGAGTTTTATCATTGAAAAGTCAAGGTGAACTTCACGACATCCGAAGACGATGACGAACCCGACGTTGACATCTTGAGCGTGTGCTGTGGTCGACATCACTTCCTTGCCCTCTCTGCCCGTGGCCGGGTCTACAGCTGGGGTAATAATAACTACGGACAACTCGGGCTTCCAAAGAAGAAACAAAAGCACCACAGAGGGCAGGACAAAGAGAAAGAAGCTCCAAAGCCAAGGTGAACCAGTTTGACCGTAATTTATCTATTTATTTATTTATTCATATTCCACAAATTATTCAAGTTTATGACAGATATGTACATTGATTTGAGAAAAATGCAGGCCAAAATAAACAGATTAAAATCTAGAACGACAAAGTAATCGGAAAATGTGAAGGGGTCTCCTGAGAAGCTTATAGCTTGTAAAATCTACCCCTTGATTATAACCCCCCCCCACCCTCCCCCAAAAGAAAACCTTGTCGTATGCCATAAAGATTACAGCTAAGCAAATTAAGAACAACAATAGAAATAAAACAACATACACCATAAAAGCCACTATTCAATTTTGAAACCGAAGTTAGTACAAAAGTAAAAAAATATGCCCCCCTTGCAGATCAACACTTTAAACATATTGGAGTCATCATATCATGTATGTAGTGTCGTATTCAGTAAATTTTAATTGTCAATCAATCATTTTGAAAAATCTAAATGTTGATTTAAGACTTTATATCAAAACGTTTGGGTCATTGAACAGTACTTGTTTTATTAGCAAAAAAATGTTCTATGGAGAATGACGTGAAAAACACGTCTTTTTTACATCCATCTCCATAATGTTTTGCCTAGATTGACTAGTATAACACGAGAAAGACTATGTTCTTTCTAGTAAAGCAAACAAATTACAATTGTGTTTTATTTTTAGAAGTAGTCAATTTACCATTATTTTCAGCTCGTATTCTGTGTAAAATCAACGGGTCGGGCGACAGAGCTTTATAACCATGTCACAATTTCGCATACCACCCTCTTCTAATTTTTAGTTTGAGAAGTCTTTTTTTCTATGTAATTTTATCTTTCCAACCATATAAGACTCGTTTTGATTAGTTAATGTGCCCCCGTGGCTACGGGCCTGGGTGCTACGCAAGTATAGGCCCCACACACTATTTAATTTGTCTATGCCACACAAATATGCCACACATAGTATGAGCGCACTAATCTCTACGCTGCGCGCGCGCACCTAAAAATCGTTGGATAGTACCGGAGACTTGCTTTTATTGCATGCTTTTTCATGAGAAAAAAAAAAAACTTGGGATAGTCTCAGTACATGAATCACACTTGACCGCGTTTAATCAATCATTTTATAGGATCTCGGACTGAGGTGCTGTAAATTTAAAGAAAGGATACCCGTATTTCATTGAAACTGTCTAAGTGGGAAAGAGAAACATAAACTGATCTATATGAGATGCGCTTGTATCCCACATTGTTTGTATACACATGTTAATAGAATGATCCTTCTAAATTCATTAGTTCGAGTCGAAATAAGCCAATTTTTTTATTTCTAACTCCTCTTTCTATGTCAGGCTAATCAGTGAACTATCAAGCTATGACGTCATCAAAATCGCATGTGGGGATAACCACTCCCTCGCCCTCACTCGAGGTAAATATTTTTTACCATGCTTTCACAGTTATCATATATATATATATATATATCTGTGTGTGTGTGTGTCCGTTTGTCTGTGAGTACTGTTCACAAATTGTTTATACCCCTTGTAAAATTGTTTTTTGTTTTTTTTTGTAACTCGAGAATGGAAGGTGGACTGGTCGAATTTAGGGCCTTTGTTGAATACTTCTAGAGGTAGGCTTTAATATGTCATGTCATGATCTCAAGAAATATAAATCGTGAAAAATCGATTTTTCACATACTTAACAAATTACAAAACTTGGTAAGGGTATAAATAAGTTAGTCGTTCACTTAACAAAGTATGAAAGAAAACTGAACGGATGGTTTATCGGTTTATCCATAATCTTTCCCTACACACATCTAAAGCTTTCGCCAGGGAGGAACCAAAGTGCGCGAAAACTCATTTTTGGTGATTTATTTATTTATTTTGTTCCGCGGCTGAATCATGAAGGATTCGCGGTCATAAATTACGGCGCGTGGGGGGCGCGTGACACTTGTTCTGACACCGCAGACCAAAATAAACACATTTTTCGGGGCAATGTGGCAAGGAAAACCGGCTATAACATAAATACAGGCAGAAGATGGCAGCCAGATCTGGTATCAACTTAAAGGTTAGACATCAGAAAAAATGTTGGTAATAACATTAAAGTGGAAATCCCTGGAAATCTAAACATTTCCTCTGGATTTATAAAAAACATGGATAATTAGTCCATTTTTCAGTGAATTACCCTATAAAATATTATGAAGATTGTGTTTCTATCCATTTTTAACCCATTCATGCAGTGTAATGAACTATCAGGAATATGTGAGAGCAATTTCATATCAATAGCTTAAAAACTCCATGTTAAATTGAAAGATTTATAAAATAAGTCACTTTTGCACTATTAAAAAATTGTGAATATGTAAGATTTTGCTGTTTAAAGGAGTAAATTTATACCCTTATTGTGCATACCGAAATTAAATATTTTACTGAGGTATTCTTCAATGTGTTATCTTTCAACTGGGCAAGAACAAAAGAAGAAAAAAATAAATCACCAAAAATGAGTTTTGGCGCACTTTGGTTCCTCCCTGGCCCACTGTGCGTCGGTCCTCTGGTTGCATACTGACAAGCATTTATGCTTTTTTTAGCAGTCAGGTAAAAATAACCACCACATGGTACAAATATAACAGTACTAATTTGATAATTGTTTGTATCATAGTTCTGTGATTACAAAAAGAATATAATTATTACTTGTTTGTTGTTGTTGATGTTGTTGGCAGATGGGCGCTTGCTTTGTTGGGGATGCAACGGCAACGGCCAGCTTAGTATCGGGGAGGAGCGGCGTACGCGACACCACAGCGCCGTACCGACTCAAGTTGAAGGCCTCGCAGATGTTACAGTGCAACATATTGCCGCTGGGGGCGCTCACACCGTCGTTGTTTCCGAAACTGGTTCTGTCTATGTATGGGGCAGTAACTCGCACGGACAACTAGGCCTTCGAATACAACAAGGTAAGGTTAAAGGGATAGTGGAGTTCTTGTTTAAAACCGCAAATGCCTTCAAAGTGCATGGTTATTGCTCTTATACTTATTTTTGACATTTCTAGTGCCCTTTTAGAACCTAAAATCGCTATGAAGGTAATTTTAGACCCTAAAATGTGTGGATTTAGATTGCCGGAATGCGATCATACCAATTCAGCTCCACTTTCATAAAAATACGGTGACCTTTAATTAATAATAACAATACACGGGCCGGCTGGTTGTACGTATTATAACAAACACGAAAAAGCCAACTAAAAGCCAAAATTTGCATTGGCTGGAATAAAACGAATAAGGCGATATCTCGTTTTTCAACAGCTGGTTCAAAATTACAGAATATTTGTGGGGCACCACAAATATTAGAAATGGTTAGTTTTATGGACATTTCAGCCGTCTCTGAACCGATTTTGATCAAACAAAGATGATTTTGTCATTTGAATTGTGTATTCTTTAAAATTTGACACTCAGTTTTTTATTATCTCACAAAATTTTTTTTTGTGTAGCGCCCTCTGCAACAAAACTCAACTATCCCTTTAATGTATTAAGTGCTATACAGTAGGCGAAACTAGGGTGAAACTTCCCTAGTTTGTAAGAAACAAAACCAAACAATCGAACAAACAAAGAAATATCAAATTAATATTTTAGGGCTAAAATTAATAAGTAGGCCTACTGGGGAAAACATACCTGTGCCGCCTCTCCTAAAGGCACTTTGGAAAAATTGTGAAATATATTTATTATTTTCATTATCACAATTGTATATAATAATATTAGTAGTTATCATTGTTATTATTATCATTATTGTTATCATTATTATTTTTTAAAATTATTATTACTACAATTTTCATAATTATTAATAATGTTATTATCATTATTATCAATAATAATAGTAGTAGTAATATTAGTAGTAGCATCTGAAGAACCACTCAAAAAGAAGGTTGGGTTCTGGGGAGAGGTGAAAAATAATTTGTGAGCGTTATTGTTATTATACAAGTGTGGAAGAGCATCAGAGAAAAAATGTCCTCTGAAAAGCATGGCCCTTCAAATGCCTCCACATTCTAAATATGAGAAGTAACAGCTTAAAAATGAGGCACGATTTTTGTGCCACATGTTTGTATAGTCCCATATACATCTTTCCGTGTACAGTGCTTGTTACTTTACCAAGAGTGGGCCAAGTTTCTTATCGTTTTGATGACTCCAGGACCTTGCAGTACACACCAATACTTATAAGCTACATGATCAACTTTTTCTGATCGATTCCACACCGTTTCCTTCACAATGCAATCGCATGACCAGAACTTAACTTTATCTTTAAATTGTGAACTTCAAACTTGATGATAGTGTGTATCACCATAGGAAGACAATCTGACCGTACATTTCAGAGAAACTAGGTCAAAGGCCAAAGGTCACAGAGGTCAACTTTTGAAATTCCAGGTAATGTCCTCGTTAGTGGTATCGCTCAAGAACCGCTAGATATATGAGACTCAAACTTGTTGATAATATCTATCACCATAGATAGATGTTCTGTTTAGATTATGGGTTAGTACGTCAAAGGTCAAATGTCACGGAGGTCCACTTCTGAAATTCAAACTATTAGCCTTGTTATCGAGATATCTCAAAGACTACTCGAGATATGAGGCTCAAACTTGTTGATAGCATGTATCAACATAGACAGATGACCTGATAACATTTTTGATACATAGGCCAAAGGTCAAAGGTCACAGAGATCAATTGGTTAAAATTACAAGTTTTAGCCTTACAATTGCGATATCTCAAGAACAACTAGAGATATGGGGTTCAAACTTGGTAATAGTATGTATCTTCATTGGAAGACGATCGGAGGTCATAGAAATACTTTTCTACAATTACAGGTTTTATCCTTGTTTTCGTGATATCTTAACTCTTTGCCCGCTACGTTCGACTAGCGGAACATACAGCGGGCTGCCAACTTCGACTCAAGTCACATTTCATTCACAGTACACACGGAACGCATTTAATTCTATTGTACGCACACACACACACAATAGTAACGCGTGCTTCGCATTGTATACACATCACACTTCATTGCACCGCTTTCGCAGACATTGTTTACATTGACATTTTCCGAGAAAAATTGAGTTTTTGAAACTGCTTTTTTTTTTTAGATATAAGAGGTATAGAATACCCTTCTAAACGAAAACTTGGATACAAAATGTATAGTTGATAATCTCAAAATTTATGATAATATACATTACAAAAAGATACCATTGGCAAGACTATTAATTTCTATACAATATTGCTACACAAAGTTTTTCATTACAGTACACCAATCAAAAGTTATTGCGAGTTGAATAAGCATAGTCCATGCAGAACCCCTCCTAAGGTGGCACCCTAAAAACAATGTGGCACAGGGGGGATTGTGTACGTGGCGGGCAAAGAGTTAAAGCCCCTTTAAAGTGATGGGAGCCCCAAATTCGGCAAAAATTTGATAGCAAACTTTTACTCAAAATTGTATCATAATGTGGAAAAGGATGTCATTTAAGCGTATTTCTGCAAGGATTGTCAGAACAAATGTGTGTGAAGTCGAATATTGATAAAAGAATACAAAATTTAGGTTTTCTGCGTACAAAAGAAAACCCAAATTATGTATTTTTTAAATCAATATTTCAAACACATTTTTGGGGGAAATCTTTGCAGAAATGTGTCTTTAATGACATCCTCTTTCACATTATGATACAATTTAAGTAAAATTTTGCCATTAAATTTTTGGGGCTCCCAACACTTAAAAGGGGC
Source organism: Mesocentrotus franciscanus (assembly GCA_037976565.1). Taxonomy (NCBI): domain Eukaryota; kingdom Metazoa; phylum Echinodermata; class Echinoidea; order Camarodonta; family Strongylocentrotidae; genus Mesocentrotus; species Mesocentrotus franciscanus. Next base: position 1,986,415 of record CP137686.1, on the reverse strand, counting down.
TTTAAAGATACTATGTCCCTTTTGCAGCCGACATCAAATTCTGTAGAATTTTGCAGGAATTATGAATATGTCATGTATGTCCTATCTGTGAAATTTAAACTTTAGCAGTGTCCTAATATTCAAATTATGCAAGGAAACCTGTTTACTTGCTAGACTTCACTGTCAGACACTATTGAGTGACTGACTGGCTTTTTCATCTTTGGTAATAACATACATAAAATGAGCTGTAAAGGGTACATGAGCATTTGTCTACATCAATAACCCACTTCTTGTAATGGCCAAAATTAAACTGATTGAATCTTTGCGCAGCATAAAACGTACGACCATTCGGTACAATGGTCTGAAAAATCAGACTATTACTTACTGGCTCTATAGCTCCTAAGTCGATTCGACAACTAATAGTCGTTATTTTCCCACTTAAAGACATTTTCAAGCCCACTTCTTTTTAGGGAAGTTCTAAATTAGTATTGTCTTTCAAATGCCGTTGGAATTTAACTTTTCATTTTTGGGGCCTGCAAATGGGACATAGTACCTTTAAGAATTGTTAGAGGTATTAGCTTCAAACTTGGTGATAGTATAGATAAATTGAATGCTATGAGAGGCATGGCTGTTTCTATATGCTCAAGGTGACGTTGCATCCTGCCATGACCCCGAGGCGCGCCGCGGTGTCCGAGAGCCAGTATAGAAACAGCCATGCCTCTAATATTAAAGCAGTCCATATATCAAGAATATCAAGAATTCTTGCCTTATCCTTTTCATGAGTAAAGATTGGTTAAAACATCGCAGAAAATCTGAGACACTGTCTGTTAATCTTCGCGGGAAGGTTGCCTGAATGTTACGATTATTCGAGAATCGCACAATTGCACACACACTGTATGGTATCCGCGCTCGCACAAAGAATTTTTTTTTACACGTAAACGAATGGGGATCTCAGCAAAATTTAAAATTTTCCCGTTACCCGGGGCAACGGGAATCTTGCTCATGAACTATTGACCGTTACTGGCGTTGTTCGTTTCTTAATACGGGCATGGCTAAAATCACGACTCCAATTTCGACTAATCAGATGGCTAGATTTCTAAAAAGAGGTATATAATATGTATCAACATAGGGAGACATGAGATTTAAGGTAAGTAGGTCAAAGGTCACAGAAGTAAATTAATGAAATCAAAGGTTTTTAGCCTTGCTATCGCAATATCTAAACAATCGTGACGGTATTATTATAGGGAGATGATCCAATTACATTATGGGGCTAGTAGGTCAAGATCATGGCCGTCAGTTGACATTTGATAATATGTCATGAATAATTTCATCCCTTTCCTATAATGAATTTAGCGCGGAGGCATAAGAGGCGCAGTCACAATTGTCTTGTTTATAAATATCTTGTTTAATACCCTCTTTTTGAAACCTTCTTTGTTTTGTTTTGTTTTCTTCTTTCTATTTTCGTTTTAAAAGATGAATATCCTCAGGGACAGGTTGACAAAATAATCTTCATTTTTTCGTTTTGTTTTTTTTTCTTCCAATCTTTCCATTCAGTTTGTTTCTAACATTGACAATTCACAAACCTTTAATATGATTAACACTTTAATATTCTGGTTAAAATGCATGTTATATTCATTTTTTCTAGTTTGTCTCTGTTAAGAGGATTCATGTTTATTTGTACCCTCTATTTTGTGAAATCATTGCAAAATGTTAAATTTATGTGAAATTTAAAACAATAAACTGACACTAATCTACTGTTATCCTTTCGAAGACAAAATGAATAGACATATACAAATATTGTTACGCCATTCTTTTTCTTTGTTTTTCTTTTTTTTAGATGTTGAGATCCCTATCAAGTTAAAGCTAGTTAGGGAAGGAGTGAAGCGCATCTCTTGTGGAGAAAATTCTACCAGTTTCTTGCTTAAGGTAGGTTGACCCTTTTCAATAAAGATTGAAACAATTTTTTATATTTTTTTTGTTGGTCTAAAATTATTAATTTAATATCAGTGGCGGATATTTGGAAGTTATAAAGGCGTGGACAGTGGGATCAACACTCATAACCTGTGGATAATAATAAATAATATCAATAACGATAGTGGAGTCTTGTATAGCGCTCTTAATTGTCTGGCACATTGCCACTCCTGGCTTTTAATAGGACTGCTGTATATGTATATGACGGAATATGTAGATTAATGTCTTGCCATAGGACATTAGTGCTGCGACAGGGATTCGAACCCCGAACCTCGTTGTCCACAGTCTGGGGACTTATCCACTGGACCACAACACCTTAGGACACTCTCACCATCAACACGTGTATTCGATCATTGCATAAGGCTTTTTTATTATAGCTCTTAGAAAATGTTCTTGTGAAGCTGTACGATTGGGGTTTTCATTTCGTTATATATAATTTTAAATGATAATGATGAAAATAATAATAATAATAATAAATGAGTGAATGTATAAATGGATGAATTAATGAATATATAGATGTAGAAATTGATGTAGGAATGAATGTATGAATTTATGTATGGATGAAAGAATGAATGAATAGATGAATGGATGAATGAATGAATGGATGAATATTTGAACGGGTGAATGGATTAATGAATGGATGGATGAATGAATGGATGGATTAATGAATACAAAAGAATGAATGAATGAAGGAAGGAAGGAAGGAGAGAAAGAAAGAAACATGCTACGACATAAATGTATTTTTCTCATGCATTCGCAGAATGGCGAACTGTGTGTTCTTGGAATGGGTGCAGGAATGCATCGAAACAAGTGGTACAAGACTGAACTGAGCCCGGGACGAACAGAAATAATTCATCTCTACTCATCCTTACAATCATATGGGTGTGTCTTTCACACGATCGCAAATATTTTCGAGAAATTAACAAAAGAACAAATTGTTAATATCCTAGGCCTATAATTGTATATTCCACAGAAGCCTTGCTCGGATGATGAAATATGTCATTATGACGTCGTTCGCACATTTACATAGGTGATGGATAAGGCTATAGAAAATGCGTTAAGTTGATTTTTCGAAAGTCTCGGGAATCCTCTCTTCTCTATACCCATATCGCGAATTTTCAGGCTCGAGCCCCATAAGGCTAACTAGTACTTCGAATCTTCGAGTCATCACGTACGGTTGGGTGGTTGCAATTACCCGACATTTTGTAATAATATGCCCGTTTATTCCCGAAATGTCGGGGGTAATGTTTGTTAAATAAACCCCTCTCATCTACAAATGGTCTGATCCAATTTACCCGACGCATTTCTACCAAGGGTCGCGTCCTTAACGTGCACCTTCTTATGGTTTTTCAATTTTCGTTTCACGAAAGGTCGTGTAACGCGACCACCCGACCGGACGCAATGACCCGATGATTCGAAGTAAGCCTCTTATAAAGAGTTGCGATTTATCCGAGCTGATGGCAAACTGATCCCATCAAATTTGCAAACTCCCATCTCTTTTTAGTGCAGAGTTGCGAATGATATGAAGTTACGATTGGTGTGAATCAATCGCAAATATTGATAGGACGGGGCCCGGTGATACAAAATAAAAGTACAGTCCAAATACATATGAAACTGTATAATCTAATGTTTTGTAATGATTTGCTATTTTGTCTCGAGCAAATAATGATGAAATGACAAGATAAGACTAAAGATGGCTTGTAGTGGAACATGTCGTCATAGTAATAAATATATCAGACAAAATATCAGACAGACAGTTAAAAAAATGTATCAAAACAAGAGTATTGAAATAAAATATCTGGAAAGGAAATATGATATTCTGTAAAGATTAATTATCATATTATTACTATTATTATCATCATTATTTTAATTATCATTACTATCATATTTTTTATTTATTATTATTACTATCATCATTATTTTGATGATGATGATGATGATAATTCTCATTACTATTATTATCATTTGTTTATTTTAGCATTATTTTTTTCATACTTTTTCCTTCCACAGGGATTTTATTGATTTTCATTTGCAACAAATTAACAAACATATATTCAAGTTAATTTATATTTATAACACGAATAAATTATTTGTTGAACTGTCGAGTTAACAGAAGACAAACATATTTTTAATAATGTATTTCTGATATTCATGAACAACAAATATGGAAGAAACAATATAAAAGAGACATATTATCGTTTGATTATTGGGCTATATACAACTACTTTGTTGTGACCACTGCTGATGAATAACAAAAAAAATAGAAATAAAAAAGTCAGGAAAAATCTTTTTATATAAACAAATTCCTGAATTGAAACCATTTACTTGTGAATTTATTATTTCTACAATTCGAATCTACAATATACTTTTCTTTTTTTGAAATAATTTATAATCAAAACTCCAATATTTTAGCATTATTATCATTATTATTATCATTATTATTATTACTAAATGTATTATCATTCTCATCATTATAATTATTATCTTTATAATTATTGTCATTATTATTACTATCATTAATATTATTATTTTCATCATTATCATTATTATCGACTCCATTTTGCTTGCAGCTGCTATACTTTCGTAGTTGAGCAGTCAAGTGGTAGACCGTTTGTTCTGGACCATGAAGAGGTAGGCCGATTAGACGGACCTTCTAAATACCTGCAACTCGATGCCCTGGAAGAAATCCCATTCGCTGATGTCTTTGGACCCCAAGCGCTATCCGAATGGCCACCCAGATGGGATAACGTTGACGTGGAACTGTATAAAGTTCACAGAGTCAAAATTCATCAGGACGGTAAATTTGATTTCACTTTTTGATGATTTTAAAAATAGTACTCATGTTTCATTCAGTTTAAAGTTTGCTTTTTACGGCCCCAGGTCCACTTGATGCCAAGTAAATGATGATGCTGTTGTTGTTGTTCTTGTAATTGATGATGATGACATTAATAGTAACGATAATACCATAACAAAATTGCACAGAGACAAAGAGCAAAGAGAGAGAGAAAAAGAGAGGGCAGGAGTGGGAGAGAGCAAGAAGATAGAGAGGGGGAGAGAGAGAGAGGGTGAAGGGGGGGGGCAATGTCATATCATCCCGTCACCACTTCAGTTCTCTTGCATTAATCCATCTTGCACAAAAATAATAAAATTAAATATTTGTAAGCGTCCAAATCCACTTGAAATCAAATACTCAATGTGCACTTGTGCAATGAATTCACATAAAGGCATCTGCATGCAAAACAAAAGTACAATGGGAAGATAGAACATACCAAAAATGAAAGAGAACAATTTGTGCCGAATCAAACAGATACGTTCTAAGATCTTTATTCCAATTAATCATTTGAATTTGAATTTGAATTTGCATTAGACTCAGCCGACATTGGAGCTGGCGTCGTTGGTAACCAAGACAACAACCACGAAAGCAGGCGGCAAATTTTCATCATACAGCACAATATGGTATACGTCAGGATTATATATATATATTTTTTTTTTAACACGATCGCAAAGACTTACAAGAGATCATCTTAAAGAACAATGAAGTTCTGGTCATGCAATCGCATTGTGAAATGTAGTGAGTGGAAGCAATGGGAAAGAGGTTGATCATGCATGTAACATTAAAAATTGAATTTAACTGTTGGGTTTTGGAAACATTAAAATAATAGGAAATTGACTCTGACTTGCTGAAAGTCACGTGCACTGCATGCATGAATGTCTATGGAACTACACACTCCCTTATCATGAAAGCTTAATTAGTCCTGACCGTACAGCTATTTCTCGTCATATTTTGGATATGAAGCATTAGGACAGCTATTCATTTCGAGAGACATTTTTGTCCGTGATATTCTTCCACACTTCATTTTTAAAAAGTGGAAAAATTCACAAATCTTTGTTCACCTTTCTCAGAACTCTACCTTCTGTTTATCGTTCATGGGTAATTTTGTTACCCTCTTAATTGCCTAAATCAGGTCAGGATTACTTGATAACTATACAAAAAATGTGATGTGCAAGTTTATTGAAAGTGCATTAGGTTGATTTTTAAGTCTTTGCAATCATGTTTTCAGTGCTCGTCCTATAACTTCCTCGAGAACAAAATCAACAAGAGTATCCCACTTTTAATAAAAGTATCAAAACTTTTTAATCATTTTTTTTTCTTTATAAACTGTTTTTCAAAAATATCAATCATGTTTTTTTTTAACATTAGCAATCATTCAGTGAAAATTGAATCAATTAAATGTTCAATATCAATATTTTAAAGCAGCTGAGCGAAGAAATGTCACAAAATGTCACAAAATGGACATATTATACATGTACTGAAAGCTTACACCAATATGAACACAAATCATCTGCTCTAAAGTATTATAAATATAAATGAAACGCGATAAGATGCTTTTTCCGAGACCCTTCTCAGAACTTCTTTTCCTGGCTTGAAAAATAAAATTACGGAGTACAGACTTATGACGTCAGAGGTTGGGCACGATCGAAATTCCTAGGCCTCTCGGCTCTCGCTCAGCTCGCGTGCGGTATTTTGCATTCAGTATACATTACCCAGACTTCGAATGATTCATACCTAAGCCAGCTTTGATGAAAGTGGAATAACAATCTCTCGAAATCAGGAAATTACATTTTATTATTGCATATTAAGCAAATTATGTAATGTAATACGAGGGGGTGAATCGTGCATATCGATTTGTCCAAATATTCTTCCGTTTTGTGTAATTTGCTGTGAAGTTTTCGGTCATGGCTTGGCATGTGCAAGATGATTGGTGAGTTGCTGTTGAGTGTTGATAAATCGCGAGAGTCCCTTATGGCCTTTGGCTTTGCATTTTTATGATGTCGTGCAGTTCCATTTATGGTGCATATATGTAATTGGTATTCGCAAGATATAATCTCACATCTATTCTTTTTTGTTTTTTTATCCGTGAAATTTGCCAAAATAGCCCTACACTTTCTAAAAATTAGAAAATGTCTCGCCCAGTCAGTCACTCCAGTGCATGACGGATCGATTGCCAGTTCAGCGGGGCCGGTCCGGCGCGACATCTCGGCTCAGCCAGCTCGAACTTGGGAATTTCATGGCGCTAGTGTACTTTCTCGTATCCATTTTTGACCCGCAACTCCGGCGTGGAGATAGCCTACTAAAACATACAAAAAATCAAATAAATCACTGTCACTAGTTGTGGAGCTGTGCTCATCAACTTCGATATCTAAATTTAGTAAAACTTCTTCCTCAAGCTCGGACATTGTGATAGGATATTTCGCGTTCGACTGGCTTTCGTATACGTATAATGCATGCAGCGGACAGAGCTGTGTGAGGGGCTTGGGAGCACTCTCGCTCATGTGCCCAACCTATTACGTCACACATCGTACCAGCGAACAGCGGGCTGATCGAGGGCGGAAAAACGGGTAGCAAATTCATCATTTTTGATAGCAGATTAGTCAATTCTGTAACAATTTTTGAAAAGTAAATATGAATTATTAGAAAGATTGTAACATTACCTTTGCAATGATACCAACATTATTGAGGATAAAAGCATTTTAAAACCTTCGCTCTGGTACTTTAAGAAATTATATATTTTGAAGTAAACTAAGCAATCTTTGCAAAAAAGCACAGTTAGAATTTCCTCTTTGATCTTCTCCCTGTTTATTAACGATCGGAGATTTTTACAATTTGTAATCAAACTGCTTATAAACTTTGACTAGTGTTGATGGTGACCTTTATTTTTTCTTCGTACATGCTAGAATTAACTTCGAAAAAAGGGTAAAGGAAACCATTACATGTACCAGACCCTCTACTCTTACGGCTAAAGACCACGAGACCAGCAACCTATAAGACCGAAAGCTAATGAGATCGACAGCCCACTAGACCAATAATGTCGTTCTGGTTGGCCTTCGAACCACTTTTGAAAGATTTGCGTCACTTTCTGGCTCCTGGTCTGTCGGTCTCTTGGACAGAGAGTCTGTCTCATGGACTTTCCGAACTTTATTTGCTTTTACCTTTGCATTTGTTGTGGGTATCGTGTGATGTCGGTTACTTGGATGTACCCTTCCCCGCGCTGTTACTTGTGAGAAATTATGTTTTTATATTTTATACCTCACTGGGGATTAGCCCTTGATAGGCCTTTGGCCATTGCTAGTCCCTCCACATTATACTCGGTCGTCATGTTATATATTGTTCTTTACTGCATGTTTTTTCTAATGTAATATTTCGAAGAAAAAAATCTGCCTGGTTTTACACATTTGACTGTTTCTATGAGTTTTGTTGAAATAAATGAATTGAACTGAATTGAATCGAATGAAAAGTAGCTGCTCTAGGACTATTCTACTCATATGTCTTTTATGGTCTCCTCATCTTAAAGGAGAAATATTCGCAGAGTTCCGTCTCTGAAAGATGTGAGATGCCAACACTCTCAACCGAACTGCTCCAGAATTTGAGTGATGTTGATGAAACTATCTCCATGGAGGTGAACAAGGACGCATCACTTAAAGAAGCGGACATAATATTCTCATCACCGGCTTGTCTGAATGCATCCTTCCCAATGACAGGGTAACAATTTACACCCCTCCCCCGAACCCCCCCCCAAAAAAAAAAACACAACAACAATAATAAAAAACCAACCAACTTACAAACAAACAAATGAAAAACAACATAACATTCAATGGTAACGATAACAATCAAAAGGATAATGATGGTGATGATGACATTTATTATGATAACGATACTGCTAGTACTAATACTATATACTACCATTAATTATATTATTGTTGATAATATTAATGATAATATTAATGGCAATGATAATAATAATAATAATAATAGTAATAATAATAATAATGATAATAATAATATTAACAATGATAACAATCATCATTATCATATCACCATAATCAATAATACACAATAAAAATGTATATTATTACTACTTTAATTATCCTTTTTATTATCATTATCACTATTATTCTAATTGTTTTTAAAATTACATTATTATTATGATAATAATTATTATAATTATCATTAGATTTACCATCATTATCGTTTTAATTATCATTTTCATTATCATAATTATTCTTATTATTTTAATTATCATTAATACTATGATTATAGTTATTATTATTATTATAATTATATCAATTATTATTATTATTATTATTATTATTATTGTAGTTTTTGTTATTGTTTTAGGCCACACGAAGTCAATGGCTTAAACATGGATCTGAAAGCAGCAAGAAACGCATTCAAATTGATCATCTCGAAGAAGAGGCTCCTTGAATGGGTAATTTCTCTATTAATATTTCATAAGTTGAAATTAATTAGAAAAGGGTGGTAAATTAGGGAATATTTAAATTTCCTTCGGCCCCTGATCTCTAGAAAAACAAATTATAGTAATGCTTTTTGCAGGTGATTTAGATTAATCTATTACATGCTTACGAGTTTTGAGTAAGGCTTCTTTCTAGGGTTCAGTAATATAGGAATACTTTTAAGAAAGCATTTTTTTTACCAGTGTTTTGTTGTCAGGACTTATTTCTGCAATTAAGTTGTGTGCCTATTTGATCCTTATCATCCTATTAGGCCTATATTTAGAATTGAATTATATTTCAACATTTTTTATTTAATTAGGATAAAAAAGAACCCCCCCCCCCGACACGCGCCTGTTCCGATTATGAAAATACCATCGTCTCCTCTCCCACTCTCTTTTTCTCCTCTCTCTCTCTCCCCCTCCCTCTCTCTCACTCTCTCTCTCTCTCTTTCTCCTCTTCACCCCTCTCTCTTTCTCTTTCTTTTTCTTTCTCTTTTTTCTCATCTCTCTTTCTTTCTTGTTCGCTCCTCGCTCCCTCACACTCTGTTTTTGTCTCTCTCCACTCTCTATTCTCTTTCTCTCTGCTCCCCTCTTTGTTCTCCCCGTGTCTATCTCTCTCTTCTCTCTCTCTCTCTCATCCCTCTTTCTTTCTTTCTCTCCTTTGATTTCTCCCCTCTTAACATTCCTTAAAGGTCGGATGACATTCAAATATAAGTTGATTCCTGTTGATGTGCAGGGCTGCATACAACTCATATTTTGTTATTCAAACATCTAAATATGTTTCATAGATTTTTAATATTTATTTTAAATGATTTTCTCAGACCTGCTAAGCTCCACCCTAAAAACAATGCCCCAGATCTAATTCATCTTATGACATCATCTGTCAATCATTAGTGAGCTAACAAGAGACAGTGGTATGTTTACTATAGACCATACAATTCCACATTGCTATGTCAGACGTGCTGTAGCATCGTGCTTGTTAGCATGTGCTGAGCCGGGGGAAGTTACATACCACTGTCTCTTGTTAGCTCACTAATGATTGACAGATGATGTCACAAGATGAATGAGATCTGGAGCATTTTTTTAGGGTGGAGCTTTGCAGGTCTGAGAAAATTATGATTTTTTTTTTTTAAATCTATGACCTTTAAGTAATATATCGGTGTTTGCCCAATGACAATGATTAAAATACAGATGCATTAACTGTTTTTACCGAAATTAAATGTGAATTTCAAACAAGGACAAGCATAACATGAAAGCACTGTCATTGTGGATGTTGTACGACGCTTCCTCCTGCGACAATTGCTCCGCCTCAATTCCCACACTTTAAGCTTCAACCCTGGACCCAACACTATACCTAGTAACCCTTAATATTTAATTGCAATCTTTACACTATAACTATGCAACTTTGACGAAATAAAATCCGGAAAAATATACCATTTTCTTAATTTAATCAAATTTAGTGCATACATTTTTTTTTATTGCCATGTTACAAATTATTTAATTCACCTGTCTAAATTTAATGACATTACAAGAACGGTCTATTGACACCGGAGCAAAAAGGCGGATCAGCATTTGTAGTACATGTAATTATTTTATAGATATCGAAAGTCGTGCGCATTGACCTGTGCAGACACATTCAACTCGAACATTGGTGTGACGAGGATATTCGTTTCTACCTCATCCTTCTGGAGTGCCCTGTCTTCAGGTATCCTCAATTTCAGTGGTGCCGGAAGGTTTTGACCGCAATAGGCAGGCTGATGATACATGGTAAGGATTACTATTACTCCGAGTCTACTATTTCCTAATCGAATCCATCTTTAAAAGCTAGCTAAATTCAAGTCATGTATTTTTAAAAATATTTCCGAGAAAAAAATTGTACAGCAAAGAAGAATTAGTTGTTTTTGTTCTGCTTGTTTTAAACAAGTAATTTTTAGATTAATTAAAACAGCTTAAGAATGAAAAATGCTATCCTGAAAAAGACCCGATTAAGGCTAAAAATCCAAATTTGGTAAACAAAAAAAGGACCTAGGTACTACTTATATTAGCCCGATGAAAATACAAATTAGTGTATATGTTTATTTAACGTTTATTTAAATCTAAAGAACGTTTCATCTTCTCTGTAATGAAACTGTAAATAAAAATTGGTTTTCCCGGCCAATTTCATCATTGTGGGCACTAAAAATCATTATGCTTGCATTGACAAATTTAACGCAAATGTCGCCTTCATGCGAATTCCGTAATTCAAATTGAAAATTCGAGTATTTAAATTTCATCAACTTGCGAGTGAGCATCTTCTCACGAAACCGTCATAAGTACAAGTTCGCGGAAAATCCAATTGAAAAACGCGTATGAAAATTGACACCCATTTCAATAGGATGTCTGTGAACTAACTGAATCAGATGTACTGATGAATGCTTCGTAAAGAAATGCCAAGGAAACCAAAGACCTGAATGTTCAGACACGTTTTTAAATCTTTTATTTATTTTTAGATACATGCTTTCTCAAAATTTGAGTTACAAATTGATTAAACTGGCCGGTAAAACTTAAATCATAGATTAATTTTGCTATCATTTATCTAAACTTCTTGGGGAGATTCTGGCGATGGAAATCATTTGAGCCGACTGGTCAGCTGGTGGAAATTCGAACCCGTGTCATTTCGCGAGACAGTCGTAGCCTATCGGGAAGCTGTTGGCATATTCGTAGAAATCTCTTCGCTCCTAGTCCTTGAAAAGGACGACTTCAAGACCTATCTTGAAGTACTGCAATGTCTCAACCAGGTAAATACCTCTACAATGGACAGCAACCATAATGGTGTATCCAGGATGCTCCGGCGGAGGGGAATGGGGAGGGGTGCACAAGTCAGAACATTCTGTGACAAACCAAAGAAAAAGGTCATCAGGTTTTTATAGTGCATTTAGCACGCAAAAAAAAAAATAATGATTTTATAATAGGCCATGAGCATGATGAGCCAATTTTTCCATTTGGCCTCTCTCCCAACCATTTTTTATTGGGGTGGGGGAGGGGCACGTTTCCCTAGTGCCCTCTGGATCAGCCACCAATATTTGAACAGAAGTGCACAAGCAATACAACATTTATAAATATTTGAAAGTTGTAGTCACTATACACATGAGAGTTTTAAAATGGCCCCAACGGCAATATCACTGTCGTGTTGTGGTAGTGGTGGACAACTCTCTGAATAGTTTCGTTCCAGTACACAATTATGACTAAAATGTCTTTTTCGATCAAAATGTATGAGACCTACTATTAGGTACAATGCCAGATCGGCTTAAGACAATTTGTATATTTAGTTTGTCTAACTTTCCTTCAGATAAATATCCAGCATGACCTCGTTCCTATTAAGACGTTCTACATTACTAATCTGAGATTCGCCGCCCTTACAAAGGAATTGGATCGCTTCATGCAGCCTCGTTGGATGGTAAGACTTTTTGGGAACTACACCAAGTATTTTCTGATTTTGTGCCATAGCAGGCGCGGATCCAGGATTTCTTAGGGGGGGGGGGGCCCAAATTTGAAATTGTGCAAGCAAAATATTGGTACGTAATGGTGACCACTAAAGCAGTGGCGTAATGAGCAAAATCGTTATGGGGGCCAGAAAAAATCGGCATCACCACAACTCTTACATGGAGGCCCTGCTGAACGTGGGTGGGGGAGGCTAAAGTATTTACGATCAGGTAGAGCGTAGCATAAATTGGCGTGGGGCCTAGGGGCAAAGCCCCGGCGGGGGTCAAGGGGCGGAGCCCCTGAAGCTTAGGGCGTATGGGTATTTAATTACGGACAGATGAGCAAATTTGTATACCTTATTTGTGACACTGGCAGGACACTAATTGGCGTGGGGTCCAGGGGGCGCAGCCCCCTGAAGCTCAGGGGCTTTAAGCATTAATTACGGTCAGATGAGCATCCAGGGGCCCGCCTTAGGGCCCTAGGTGGGGTCCACGAAAGCTCAGGGGTTTAAGGCACCTATTTACGATCAGATGAGCATATTTTGATACCTTATTTGTGACACTGGCAGGACACTATAATTGGCGTGGGGTCCAGGGGGCGGAGCCCCCTGAATCTCAGGGGCTTTAAGCATTAATTACGGTCAGATGAGCATCCAGGGGCCCGCCTTAGGGCCCTAGGTGGGGTCCACGGAAGCTCAGGGGTTTAAGGCACTTAATTACGGTCAGATGAGCATATTTTGTTACCTTATTTGTGACACTGGCAGGTCACTAATTGGCGTGGGCTCCCCTTTCCCTTCCCTTCCTTCTCTCTCTTTTAAGTTTGCTGGGGAGGCAAGGGCCTTTGCCCCCTCGATGGCGGGAAAATTGCAACTGATATCCCCCTTCTTTTCTTTTCTTCTTCCTTTTTATTTCCTTCCCTTTATCTCCTCTTTTCCTTTTTTCTTTCCCTTTCCTTCCTTCTCCCTTTTTTTGTTTGCTGGGAGGGGGGGTAAGGCAACAGCCTGGGAGGCAAGGCCCTTTCGCCCCACCCCGATCTCCTTCTTTCCAACTTTTCTTTTCTGCTTCCTCTTCTTTCTTTCCCTTTCTCTCCTCTTTCCCTTTCCTTCTTTTCCTTCTCTCTCTTTTTTTTTTTTTTTTGGCGGGGGTGAAGGCCCTGGCCCCTGGATCCGCGCCTGTGCCATAGATATGATCATGGGCCAAATGAAAACATTTTGTTTGCCGGGGGATATATACAGCTTAAAGTGGAATTATCACGATCGATACTACCTATGAAAAAAAAAATCAACGGAAGGCAATTCAATAACCATGTGTGGCACTTTTGAATTATATGAACGTGACAATGATGTATTACGTAATCTGAACATGATCCCTAGGGGACAGTAGGATTTAGAAATTGCCCTACAGTTGATTTTGAGAAAATAGCGATCATGATCCTTTGATTATTCCGCAGACACATCAAGACTAAAGATGCGACCCAGATAATTATACAGTGTGTCCCTGATAAAAGAAACCCGAAAAGAAACGGTTATTGTGAACGAAGTATTAGCTGTATAAATATAATTCTTTAATTTCCATAAAGTAGGAGTAATATGCTTTCATATGATACATTGATTGTATAAAACATACCCTTTTGACTGATAGTAGTAGTAATATGAAGGGGTGACCAAAGTTCGCGGATATTTTTCTTTTCTTGCACATTACAAAATATCCAGATCAACATATATTATGTTCCATACGTCATGAGAATCATAATTTATCATATAATCAGATTATATAACATTCCAAGGCTGTATTGTCTTCAAACCAATGATAAGACGAGAAAATCGGAAGGCTTACCACTACCGACGTCTGTCAAAAAGTGTGACCAAAGTTCGCGCATGATATTTACTGCCCTCCTGTGGTGGGCTTTATATATGTAAACATTCCAAAAAGTGACTGAGTTCCAATCAGAAGCCGAACTTTATATTGAAACTTTGAAATAGATAATAATTTCTCTAAATCATTGAAATTTTGCCCGAAAAAAATACCCTTGTTAAATTTTGCAAATAAAAGACAATATTTGTCATTGTTCACGTGTTAATTACAGTGTAGTCCCTATCTGCATGTCACTTGTTTGTTTAAAACGTTTATCATGTGTCTCCTTTTTATATGTCAGCCATACATGAGTTCTCGTTCTTTTCTCTCTTTGTCTCTCCACTTTCCCTTCTAAATTTGTATTTTTACGAACCACGTAGAATCGTAGATTCATTAAAATTCACAAACACAGATACGGCGCGGAAGCAGGCGCGCAGGTTCCGTTTTTTGCGTAAGAAATTGAAATTTTATCATTATTTTTCGGAGTAAATCCCTCTAATAAACTGATTTTCATATAAAAAAAACACAATTTGTTATGATAAAAAGCGTGAAAAAGCTAGCTTATTCACATTTTTATGTCGCATTTTGACCTCAGGAGTTGTCGACGGTGCTCAAAGATTTCGTTGTCTCAGTCCCACACAGGCATCGCGCATCGTTTTCCTGTTTAGGCGCATTTAGTGTTAGTACGCGAACTTTGGTCACGCGCGAACTTTGGTCACACCACCATACCCCAAGGGGGCGGACGTGTTTCTGCTGAGCTCCTTTGTTTCTCTTGTTTTTTCCGTTTTGGCGTTTTTTTCTATGTTGTGATTGGTACTGGAGTGATGATCTGGACGCGTACAAGCCATTTTTAGGATGAGTTTTTTTTATTAAGCTTTTTGATTTTCATATTTTTGGTGATTTAGCGATCAAATTTTGGATTTTTGGTAGTGAAGGAAGTCAAAATTGCAGTTGTTTTTGCTGCGCGTAGTGTGTAGTGCTATACACCTGTTGTGACTACATATTGCGCCCTCTGTTATTTGTTTTATTACTTCTATGTTTTTAATTACGCACGGTACACCTGCGCCAGCGCCTTTCATCTGAAGTTCGCGCAGCTGAGTTGTCTACGTGACGTCACTGGATCAACATAAGAGAAATATCCTTTACTTCAATAATATTATGCATATTTATGTTACTATTAATATGAAATAATAGAAATAATTATATTACTGGATTTGAAAAGATATATATGCATGTATGCATTTTGTGGATGTATGCAATTTGTAGATGTATTACGCTTCGTACTGATATGTGCGTTGGGTGTGTTTGAGTGCTGATAATATTATTAAGTTAACAATTTTGCATTTATTGTTTTATTTTTCCTGTTTTACGTTAATCATATTTTGTTCTTGAATCGATTGGGTGAGTGGTACATACGCGGCATTATTTAATTTGTAGGCTCTGTATAAGCTTGGCTTGTTAGAGCTCTTGTGAGTAGTGTGCCGCGGGGTTTCATATCCTTAAACTGCTGGCGAACAGAGCAACAAGACCAAGCTCTGTATTAAATTGTTAGGTTTATCCAATTGTTAGGTTTGTCCAATAATGCCGAGTTTGTGCCACAGAGCTTAGTCGAACAAGTCGATTATATCAATTTTATGTCATACGATTTTGTTTTGTTTTGTTTAAGTCTTAACCCTAATAAGGCCGGGGGCATCATGGCCCCCCCGATTTTTCTGATTGTTCGGGAACGCATACGGATGACGCCCCGCCGCTTCATGACTTTATTCGTTTGAGTCTTGCGCATCTTTTAAAACAATTTTTTGAAAATCGGACCTACCGTTACAAAGTCACGTGACCTTTTGTCTTTACATGTCGCCCGAAAATCGCTCATTTTCGTGATTTGTGTACAAAACATATGGAAATATCATTTTTCCTAAAAAGAGATAAAACATTGGTTATTTGGTCTTGTTTAAAGTTTAGGTGTTTGTTTTGGGGATCAAAATAGTTAAATTATAGTTAGAAATGAAATAAAACAACAAAAACAATAAAATACATAAGTTAAAAAAACAATGAAATACATAAGAAATTATCAAAACAAGAGATAACATAAGGAATAACCTAGCTTTCCAAATTTTGTTTTCGTATTATTATTCCAAATGGTCTAACAAATATATGTAGTGGAAAGGAAAGCTTAAATATGAAGAATATATGATTTATGGGTAAAAATATGAATTTTTTGACCTTATTTGCATAATTTACCATAAATATGCAAATGAGTAATTTTTTCTAAAAATTGAAATTGCTATAGTATTTTATACACTTCACTTGACATGCATGAAAATTTTCGCGGCGATCGGCCGTTTCACGGCCGAGATCTTAAGGGGGCCGTATTAAGAACTCAAATAGCCCGGCCTTATTAGGGTTAATATAGACTAGATCTAGTTACAATCAGCAACTTAATGTTTTAGTAGTAATCTAGTATTGAATTTTGCAACACGCATAACTTACAAAGAAATTCAAAATGAAGCAAGGCACACTGACTTTTGTGCCATCTGTTTTTGTTCTAGTAGTTGTGGTATTTGCCATGCTTAGTTGTAACCACTGCCTTGTGGTCCAGGATCTCTTTAGAATCTAATTAAGGCTAAGGGAGCAAACCCTAACAGAAAACCATGCCACCGTGACAGAATTGAGGGCGATTGACGATACGGAACTCCCGACATCCTTCGACCAGTCACTGCAGGGTCTAGTGGTTCACACCCGTCCTGGCTTGTCCTCGCCGGTGTGAAACTGCCACCAGTTCCCGAGAGAGTGCCGTTAGTAACTTGCAAGAGCTACCGGTACTTAACCACCTTTGCAAGCAGCCTTCATGATTATATGCACAGCAGTATGAAACTTCATACCGGTTCGGTCGCCTTCCGGGTTAACAAGGACCGCGCTGTTAGATCAGGTCTTCCGTCGACAGTGCCAAGTATGCTAGGAAGCAAACAACAAAAACAAAAAGACGACACCAGCGGAGTAACTACAATGACGTTTGGACAGTGGAATGTCAGGACACTCCTCGATCGGGAGGGAACTGGCAGGCCAGAGAGAAGGACTGCCCTTGTAGCCATGGAGCTGGAGAAATACAGAATTGACATTGCTGCTCTGAGTGAAACACGTTTCTCCGAGTCAGGAAGGCTCGATGACATGGGCTGCACATTCTTCTGGAGCGGCAAGTCGGACGGGGTACGACGAGAGGCTGGAGTGGGATTCGCCATCAGAAAAGAAATGCCAAAAGCGGTTAATGATAGAATTATGACAATGACGGTACCACTGACGAAGAAGGGAAATGCTACTCTCATCAGTGTATACGTTCCAACCATGACGAGTCCGGATGAAACAAAGGAGAACTTCTACAATCAGCTTAGAAAAACGTTGCGGGACACCCCCGGACTGACAAGCTGATATTGATGGGAGACTTCAATGCCCGGGTAGGACGGGACTATGAGAAATGGCAGACAGTGATTGGCAGGCACGGAATCGGTAACTGCAACACCAACGGTGAGCTAATTCTAGCGCTGTGCTCTGAGTTCGAACTCCTACTGACAAACACCGTGTTCAAGCAGAGGGAAGAACACAAAACCACCTGGATGCACCCTCGCTCCAAGCATTGGCACCTGATTGATTACGTCATAACAAGACAACGAGACAGAATGGATATTCACAGCACAAGAACTATGCGTGGAGCTAACTGCTTGACCGATCACCAGCTACTAAGATCAAAGGTTGCATTTGCTTTACGTTCAAAGCGTAGGAAGCAAGGAGCTACTAAACTTGCAAAGCTGAACACCAATCGGCTACACGTCAATACACAACGGCTAAATCTAGAGCAAGATATGGACAAAGCTCTGACGAACTGGGGAGTGCAAGAGGGAATGACAGTTGATCAGACCTGGGCATCACTCAGCAAAGTAGTATATGAGACAGCGAGCAACACCCTCGGTAAACCAGAGCGAAAACACCAGGACTGGTTTGACCCAGAAGACTCCGAGCTTTTGATACTCAAAGAAGAAAAGGGATGAAACACACCAACGTGTATTGCAGACTAGAAGCACCAGGTCCACCACCACCGCGTACAAGGAAGCCAGCAGACACTTGCAGAGGTACACACGGAAAATGAAAACCACCTGGTGGGAGAAAAAGGCAGAGGACCTGCAACGCTCCGCAGACAATAATGACATGAAGTCCTTCTACACTGGACTGAAATAAGTCTGGGGCCCCCAGACAAGGAGTACAGTTCATCTCAAGTCCCTGGACGGTAACACAACCTTTTCAGACAACAAAAGAGTGCTTGAACGATGGTCACAACATTTTGAGACACTACTCAACCAGCCAGGAGATATCGAGCCTGCAGCGCGTGATACGATCAACCAGCGACCTGTAGCTACTGCACTCGATGATATTCCAACATGAAAAGAGCTAAACCTGGCAATTGCCTCCTTGGGTGATGGCAAGGCCCCTGGAGTGGATGGGATACCAAGCGAGATATGGAAGCACGGAGGAGCCACGCTAATCAACAGTTTACTAATGCTGATACAAGCATGGGCAGAAGGCTCTGTACCTCAGGAATGGAAGGATGCTAATATTGTCACCATCTTCAAAAAAGGAGATAGAACTCAGTGTGGAAACTACAGTGGAATATCGCTATTGTCGATAGCAGGGAAAGTTTTTGCCCGGATCCTTCTTAACAGATTGAATGCCCACATTACACCGGATATATTGCCAGAGACTCAATGCGGATTCCGAAACAACCGGAGCACAGTAGACATGATCTTCTGCCTCAGACAATTACAGGAGAAGTGTATCGAGCACAACCGATCGCTCTATGTGGTTTTTGTGGATTTCACCAAAGCATTTGACACTGTTGGTAGGACAGGTCTATGGCAACTACTCCGAAAGTATGGATGCCCTGAGAAGTTCACCGGAATGATAGAGTCACTACACATGGGTATGATGGCTAAAGTCAAGGAAGCAGGCGAAACATCCGATAGCTTCCCTGTAAGTAACGGTGTAAAACAAGGATGTGTGTTGGCCCCTACGCTGTTCTCCATCTTCCTCTCGGCGATGCTGGAGGAGGCCTTTGCGGACTTTGAGGAGGGTGTATACATACAATCACGTCAAGACGCCGACCTCTTCAATGTCGCACACTTCAAAGCTAAGACGAAGTCTACACAGACTCGTGAGGAACTCCTCTTTGCAGATGACAGTGCTCTTGTTGCTCATACACCAGAGCAGATGCAACATATTATAGATGTATTTTCATCAGCATCAAAGAAGTTCGGTCTACAAATAAACATCAAAAGACTGAAGTACTATTCCAACCAGGGACAGACCATCGAGAGGAGGAGGAGATCCTTGTGGATGGGACAGCTCTAAACCAGGTAGATGGCTTCACTTATCTCGGCAGCTCTATATCCAAAGACGGACGCATCGACTCTGAGCTGGTGAAAAGAATGTCAAAGGCCAGCAGTGCCTTTGGTAGACTGCGAATCAGGCTATGGAACAACCATCATGTCTCAACAAGAGTTAAGTGCAAAATATACCGGGCTATCGTCCTATCCACTCTCTTGTACGGTGCGGAAAGCTGGACTCTTTACAAAAGTCAAGTAAAGAAACTTCACGTTTTCATAATGAGACACCTCCGAGCAATCATGAGAATTACATGGATGGACAAGGTGACCAACAAAGAGATTCTAGAGCGAGCAAACCTGCCTTCTATGGAGGACCTGCTCATCAGGAAAAACCTACGATGGACAGGCCATGTCATCAGGATGCCCTCTGAGAGGTTACCGAAGCAAATACTATTCTCGCAACTACCCGCTGGCGAAAGAGGGATTGGTCGACCACGGCTTCGCTACAAGGACACAGTCAAGCGGAACCTTAAGCGAAGGCAAATCGACTTGGACAACTGCTGCAGGCCAGCGAGCTGTATGAAGAACAGCTGTAAGGTGAAAGTGAAGGCGGTCATTGTCGCTTCGCGACAGACAGCTACTACTACACATTGTTTTGAAAAAATGAATTACAAAATGCATTTGTTCATTTGTGCAAGATTTTTGTAAAACCGTGAAAATGTAAGGATGAAACGTGAGCATGACCGAACTTATTCTAAACGATACAGACATAAAAACCAAATAACAATATTTATGTCTTATGTTTCTTGTAATAAATAGGGCAGGAATAATACCATCATCACCATAAAATAAAGGGTAGTGGGGGTATTTTCGATGGCGAGCTTAAAAATTGCACATTTTTTACTTAATGGGTCTACAATCGTCGCACATTGATTTTCGCAGTTTTCTTTTCAGAACTGCAACTTATTTATATTAAGAGCAAACCAGACAGTCTGGTGATACTTTTCAAAAGAATCAAAGAAAAGGGCACCTTTTGTTTTGATATAGGGGAAAGTTATAATCTAATGGACACATAGAGAAGAAACAAACTCAGAATATGTCATTTTTCCTCTCAGGAAGTGCACTTCATCATTATTTTAAGGTATATTGATTATTTGGGGAAATTATGAGGGTGTACGCCCCTGTCATCCCGAAATGGGGTATCATAATTTTTTTTATTCAAATGCACGTCATCTCACGATGACGAATGTGCCTAACCATCTACCAAAGCTTATCATATCTACAAAATTATACTCTGACTGCAATGCTAGAAAAGAAGGGATACATGCCAATTAGCAAGACTGAAAATATATAGAAGGGATTCTTAGACTTTTTAATAAACATAGGTATATCAATAATTTAAAAAAAATTAATGAGAACATTTTTAGAGACAAATCCCATTCACATTTAGTGCTCTATCTCTTTTACCTTTGCCGCATGTTTCGTTTATAATGTTTTACCTGTTTATACAGTGAATGTTTTAAACGACCGCGTGAAATTATTCCAGTAACGAGCTGGAGAAAAGGGAAAAAATGCAGTGTGTGGCGCTGGTGTGACCGCCATGCCACTGTTAGGCACAACATTGTATGGAACCAGCAAACTTGACAACTTGGCCAGTATGACGTAACACTCCGGTAATCTATTTTTCTCTCATCCCGCTTCCTTTTTTCTTTTTTCGTCCCGTTGCAGCGATTCCAGGAATTTTCTTGGATGTCATATCCATTCCTCATTGATCTGAAAAAAAAGGCAAATCTGTTAGAATGCAATCACAAGAGACAGCAAGAGGTAGGCGTTAATAAACAAAATTTAAGTGTGGGGGCACATATCAGGCGGTATTTCGACGTCGATTTAGTGATTATGATAATAATAATGAAAATAGTAATGATGATAATAATGAAAATAATGATAACAAAAAGTATAATTATAATTATATTAATAATAATAATAATAATAATAATAATAATAATAATAATAATAATGATGATAATAATAATGATAATAGTAATGATAATAATAATAATTTTCAATTGCATCCACACAGTCTATCTCACAATGCAAAGGCAGGGTCTTATAACATTGTTATTTAAGAAGGGGGATAGGGGTTATTTAGACAATTGGAGACCTATTTCGTTATTAAATACTGATTATAAAATTGCGGCAAGAGTACTGTCTAAAAGACTTCAACGTGTTTTATCAAGTATCATTTCAACTGATCAAAGAGGTTTCATAAAGAAAAGATCCGCAGCAAAAAACATACGTTTAGTACAAGCTGTGATCGGCTATTTAAAGACAACCAATAGTTCAGGGATTATATTCTTTTTGGATTTTAAAAAAGCTTTTGACAATGTATCCCATTTTTTCCTATTTCATGTATTACGTAAATTCAATTTTAAAGAATCTTTTATCACCTGGATAAAGACCTTCTATACTAAAACCATTGGTCGTGTGATAAACAATGGATGGATTAAAAAAAGTTGATTATAGGAAGAGGAGTTCGCCAGGGTTGCCCATTATCGGCATTACTTGTTAACATAGTAGTGGCAATACTAGCATGCAAAATAAGACAAAATAAAAAGATTACAGGGATTGATATAATAAGTGTTGATTTAGGTATCGATAGTTTAAAGATTTCCCAATATGCAGATGACACAACATTATTTGTGGAATCTGTTAATGATATACAATATATTATGAATGAAATTAACGATTTTGGAGACTATGCAGGTCCGAAAATAAATTGGAAGAAGACAGAAGTTATGAAACTGAATATTGTAGATAATTTTGTTCATGATATATACGGATCAACCTGTTTAATATCTAGGAGTATATGTAGGCGAAAATAAGAAATTGTTACAAGATTTAAACTGGAATGTAAAAATAGATAAAATTCGAAATGTATTAAATATTTGGAAAATGAGAGATCTTACTGTTTATGGTAGAATAATTGTTTTGAAAATGTTAGCGGCGTCACAAATTGTGTATACCGCAACTGTTGTACCAGTACCAAAACTTGTTTTACAGATATTAAATAGACTATTGTTTTGTTTCTTATGGAATTCCAAAAAAATAAAATTAAACGTAATGTAATTATAAGTGATATCGAAAATGGTGGATTGAATATGATTGATATTGCTAGTAAAATATCCTCACTTTGTTTGGCATGGATATCTCGTTTCTTTAATGATAATGGCTCTAATTGGAAAAATATGTTTGGATACTGGTCCGATAAAATAGGGGGTTTGCCACTTTGTTTACATTTCAATTGTAACATAAATGATATTAATTTGTTATGCTCTAAAACATAATTTGCCAGATTTTTATGTAGATCTTTTTGTACTTGGTCAGAACTAAGATTCATTGATATGTTTAAAGTAAGAAATATTCCAAATGAAATTATTTGGAAAAATAGTAACATTACCTTTCAGAAAAAATATTGTTTTATCGAGAATGGCAAGATGCCGGTTTATTGAAAATTCACAATTTGATTACAAATGGTATTTGGAATGACTCTACATTAATAAATAGAAGAGTGAAAGCACAACAGCTTTTATTTGATTTCAAATATACAAAATTAAAAAAAGCATTTCCGCAGTGTTGGTTAGATACATTGAACATGAATGTGATATTTCGAATCTTATAGAAATAGAAACAGGTGATAAAGTGAATGTTTTTGCTATGAAAGTTAAAGATTACTATCGTTTGTTAATACGTAAGAAGTCAAGAGAACCAAATGTCATTTATTTTTGGAAATCCTTTTTAGATTTGCATAATGACTTTGTTTGGAAGGATGTATTTTTATTTAAATTAAACCAAATTCGTAATAATAAAGTTAACAATTCAATTTCAAGATGATTCACAGGTTTATTGCCTCAAAAGAAAGCTTACATAAATGGCAAGTTGTGAATAATAATATATGCCACTGTTGTGGACGTATGTAATTTGATATTTAACCTATTCCAAGTAGAAATACAAATAAACCATAAGATATTAGTTGTAGGCAAGGACATAGGAATTAAGAAATATACTCTCCTGAATATTATTTTAAATTATGCGCAATATACAATTTATAAATGTTACGTTAAAAAGATTGTCAATGGTTTTGTTTTTTACCCACATACTTTGTTTTTTTAATTCAAGTTGTTGCTAAGATTATTTGTAAGGTATGAATGTGTGAGCAAAGAAAATGATACTTAGCTGGAAGAATTGTTGAAAATACTTTAATGTTTAGCCTATATTATGCTTCACTCAATCATTGAGTAATGAATGTAAATATGTATTGAAACTATGGAAATAAAAACCTCGCTTGAGGATAAGAGAAAAAATCTCACAATGCAACAATACGAACAGAGCTCTACTTTAACTTTAAAACTATTATCTTTGAAACATTTAAATGTATTAGATTGCCATGGAACCGGAAAGGAACATGATGGGATGGCAACAACACTTGTACAATTCTTTCAGTCATTTACTCCCACTCATCCCTCCCATGCCTCATCCACGCCTTGGGCTCGTCGTAAAGCGGGATGACATTTTCGGGAGGAGTGTACGGGAGCAACTCTCAGAGATGTTGAGGCTCTCCAAGTGTGCCATTCAGAAACCTCTCAGGGTCATCTTTGAAGTGGAAAGGGGTATTGACGAGGGAGCACTAAGTATGGTAAGTAATTAGTAGGATAACAGATTGGATATGGTAAAAGAATAGTGTTGTAAAGGATAAGTGTGGTACGGGGGCGGATCCAGCCGGCGGCAAGGGAGGGGGCCGAAAAAGGGGCCCACTTCGTGCGAAAATTTGAAAACCGTGCCGGCCGATTTTCCGCTCAGTGGGGGGTAATGAGCAATTTTTTTATTTTTGTTTGCCTCCGAAAATTGAAAATTTGAAAATGAGCGCCAGGGGAGGGGGCCCATCTTCTTTTTTTTTCCCAAAAAAGGGTGTTTTTACATGTTTTTTTCTAGGGGCCCGGCCCCGGGCCTCTCTGGATCCGCCACTGGTGTGGTGAAAGATTGGACGTGGTAATAGATTAGTGTGGTTAACAAATAAATGTGATAAGGGATACGCATGGTAAAAAGATTAGTTTGTAAGGGAATGGTGTGATAAGTTATTATTATTAGGTAATGGCTTAGTATGGCAAGACATTAGTATGGTAAGGGATTAATATAAAATATAAATATGGTGAAAGATTAGCGTGGTTTTGGATTAGTATGGTACGGGTTTAGATTTGTATGGGGTAAGTATGTGTAAATTAATGTGATGAGGGATTAGTACGCTAAGGTATTGTAAGATATAAGTGTGGTTAGGGATTGGTATGGTAAGTGATTAGTATTTCAAAGATATTAGTTTTGTAAGAGATTAATATGGTAATAGTTTAGTACGGTACAAAATTTGTATGGTAAGTGATCGATTATGATAATGATAACTATAGTAATAATGATGACAATAATAATAATAACAATGATAGTAATAATGATGATATAATAATAACAATAGTAATAATAATAATGATAATAATACTAATAATAATAATAAAAATATAAAAAAATAATAATAATAGTAATAAGGATAATAATATCATCGATCATGGAGCTCATGATCATGGAGTTATTGCAATAGTCACCAAAGCCCAGTTCAGTATATTTATGTAATAAAGAGTGTGTGAAAAAATGAGGAGGCACCTTGGTATATGGGTTCATTCACTTGACCAATGGTTGAGAGTTCGAATCTCAGCTCAGTGCTATATCGTCCTTTGGCAAGACATTAATCCACATTTGCCACACTTCACCCAGGCCTAGCAATTGCTAGGGTAATAGTAATTGCAGGGCCCTCGAGAAGAACAGTATTGATGATGATGTGGCTTCCCTGGGTTAGCCAAATGATAATTATTATCATCATGATCATCATTATTATTATAATTATTATTTTAGTTATTTTCATTATTATTGATATTTTTATTATTGTTATTATCATAATCTTTATTATGAACAAAATTTTCTTCCCTTCACATCTCACAAAGCTTCATCTCATATAACGTTTAAATTATACTTTCGACATAATGCCCTTCTGCGAATTTTATTTTGATAAATGAACGGTGATAATATTTTTCCTAAAATTACAAACGGGTTGATAACGCCGATAAAATTCCTCCACATAATATTCCGAAAGTTGAAAGTCAACAGAAGAAAAAAAAATGACTACGAAACAATACTGAGTATTGAATCATCCAAAAACAAGCCTGTTTGAGCTTTTGTGCAACAATTTGAATTTTATTTATTATTATTATTTATTTATTTTCATCCTTTTTATTTGGAGGGGGTAGGTACTATAAGAATAATAGTACTCACACTTAAATAATTTGAATGTAAAAAAGTGTAAATTGCATTAAAACTAGTATAACGATAAATTATGATATAAAAGGACACTATGAAAAACGAAAATGGAAATAATCAGTTATGAAATTCAAATATTTTCTTCTTCCAAGAAAATACGACTTAGCATTGTGTACTTTGATTTCCTTGCTGAAACTTTAGGAATTTTTCCGGCTCGTGTTTGACGAACTTCTGGACCCGGAAAAGAACGTCCTTTTTCGATATATCAACGAACATGACAAGACCCAGTCACAAGTCTGGTTCAGAGAGGTAATGTATGTTGAACAATATACATTAATATATCACAATTCATCTTCACCGGGTTTGTCAAGACAGGCATTTGACCCTTTATATGAAATTGGATATTTGATAGAGAGCATCCTATTGGCTGAGAAGCTATAACGTGACACTACAAATTTCTAATACGTGCAGGGGTGCGTAATATAACAACCCTTTTTTTGCAGTGACGGTACAGTGCGTATAACAAAATACACACTTTGAAAATATCCTCCAAAATTTTTATATGCATCTGCATGAATTTTTCTTATGAAATTATGAGTGACGATATATTCAATCGTATGGCACAAAAAGTATTGAACATATTTTACGCTTGAGTGTGCACTAGCTAGTTTCGAAAAATGTTTCAGCCTTGGATTGGATAAAAGGTTAAACAAGAAGAACCACGCTGCACAGAAAGACGACATAAAATTGTTTACATGTGAAAACAATTGAATAGAAAGACATGGGCGACTTTGTATGATATTTAAACTCTAGCTTTATCAGTTTAATGAAAAACTTACATTGAATAGTGTTCAGGTACAAAGTTTAGGAGTTAATTATGAACAAACACAATCGCAAAGAATTTCGAAAACCAACATTTGGTAGATTCAAAAGCCTTGTGCTAACAGATTACATAATTATATTACATAATCTGAACATGATTAGTAGAGGCAATATAATAGGCATTTGAAATGCTCTCAAGATCATACTTAAAAGCCCACGCGATCGTTTTCAAAATACACGTTCTATTAAAGCCATACTGTACTAGAAGCACTACCGCAAAACCCCCTCTGGCCCCGTAACTCGCTACTTCACTAGCTGCGCTGTTGGTTCGTTGGTTCACACAACAAGTCCTCTGTCTGCGAAGTGGGAATTAGGTATTCGGTTACGCACTGTTGGTGGCAAGTTGACCATGAGATCACGCTTTGCAATAAGCAGTACGCTAGGGCAGAACATCCATTAGTTCAGTATCACTTTAAATACTAAGTACACCGTTTCATGCAATTAGTATTATTTTGTGTGCAATAATGCATGTGAAATTGAATCATTGCTTTATACGAGATAATAATTATTTGAATATAACAGGACTGTCCCACCAAAGATACAGCGATGATGTGCGGTCTACTGTTTGGGTTGTCACTGTTCAACAACGCACTTGTACCATTGCCAGCTTTCCCACAACTACTCTATGCGAAGCTGCTAGGAAAAGGGTAGGAACAGTTTTTTTTTTAACAATAATTTTTAAGAGGTGTCGTGGTCAACGGATATGTCGCCGTGTACCTTGAACCATCCAATCCTAACCGCACTACTAGTGCCATGATTCAATTCAATTCAAGTTTATTTCCACAATAAAAATACAAAAACAATCAAAAGGCAAACAAGAATACAACATAAGTATAATATAACAGATAGTGGTGGGATCGACATTAGGCCTACAGGCCTTTCTATGGACAATCCCTGGAGTATATACATAAAAAGTCAAATTTAACAAAACATGAACTAAGTAATTAACAATACAACAGCAACAACTACAATAAAAAAACAAAAAGGGCGGGGAAAAGGAATACGAGAGGAAGGGAGAAGGCAAATTGACATAAATGTAAAAGATGATTTTTATATGTTCGTTTAAAAACTGAAAGAATTTTGGTACATTTCAAGGTATTCGGAAGATTATTCCACATGATCGGCCCTGAGTATCTATAATTAGGAACATACAAATTATCGTTCTGTCTCATATTATACATATACCTTTTCTTTATGAAACAATTATCTAGAAATTTCGGCAAGGTGTTATTGATATATAGATACATAAATGTGCAGGTTACAAATTTATCAATGTCATATATATAGCTAATAATTTCATTTCTTAAACAAAGGATCTGTACGAGTGTAAGGCTTAGAGTTCGTAATTATCCTGATTGCACGTTTTTAGAAGAATATGAATACGATTTAAAATATAATTTGCACAATTTCCCCATACAATGTTGCAATACATAAGGTGGGGGCAAGATCATAGTAAAATATAAATCTAAAAGGATATGATTCCCACAATCCACCCAGGTGAGGTCAATAGAAGTGGGATAAAATTATTTCAAGCCTTGGCGGCAAATTCTCCCAAAATTGGGGTAAAATAAGAAATATAGATTACTAACTTTTTTTTTTTTTTTTTGGGGGAGGTTGGAATATGGCTTGTTTGAGGTACTAAATTTTACATATGCAGGCACCTCTCTGCCTTCAAGAAGACAATGCTTAAAACATGATGACGTACGTTGCTCGTATAAAGTACCAAATTGAGGACCAAGTTAATACATATCTACATAGTGACCTCTACATTTTTGATTAGACAACATATGACCAGTGTCATTACAACTGTGATTACACCGTAACAACATATGACCAGTGTCATTACAACTGTGATTACACCGTAACAACATATGACCAGTGTCATTACAACTGTGATTACACCGTAACAACATATGACCAGTGTCATTACAACTGTGATTACACCGTAACAACATATGACCAGTGTCATTACAACTGTGATTACACCGTAACAACATATGACCAGTGTCATTACAACTGTGATTACACCGTAACAACATATGACCAGTGTCATTACAACTGTGATTACACCGTAACCCTTTAAATAAGTTAGCACTTCCCTCCGATAGTTCAAGATGGGCTCTCTTTCTCTTTCTTATGAGTTTCGTCAAATACCAATTTCCACTTGAATTTTTTTATTTCAATAATTATTTTCATAAAATAAAAAAATTGCAAACACTTTGTTTTGACATAATGCTTGTTATGCCAGCCTATAATATTCTATTGTTTGTTTAATACCAGGGTCACCATCTTAATAAGAATTTTTTATTTCAAGTCAATCGCTACTTTGGCTGAAGTATGCTACCGTGCTAAAATAAAATAAACAAACAAACAAACAAACTTAATTATCTACTACTTGCTTTAATTCAATTCAACGATGCTTTTAAAGACATAAGAAGCTTGTTCGTCGATCATTTGGAATGAAAACAGCTTATTCGAGTCATTAGTAACAAATTCAATTGCGTATTTGCGTGTGGCAAGGAGAAAGTGTAGTTCAGATAGAAAATCCAATCTAAGAACAAAACAATCATGATAGGGGTGTGGCCAATCAGAATGGAATGCACTCCAAGGGTGACATGAGTCAGTTACCCTACTGACAACTAATCAAAGTCATTCACAAATACAGATTCATCCATGGTTTATCATGCCGATTCTGAAAAGAAATCACTAAATCGATCGATGTCATCACCTCTAGCTGGCAAACTGTTCCAGGTAAAAATTACTCGATTTAAAGAAACCAAAATTTCACACATTCAGCCTTGCATATACTGCAACTAGATATCAATGGCAACTACGTTTATAATTCAATGGAGGACTTGATATCAATGCGGATAAATCGAGACCCTTTTTTAAACAAGATCATGAAATGAAAGTACTTAACATAACGCATGCCTGTTTCTTTTTTTTTAATGCTTGGTCGTAAGCCCCAATGAAGAAATGGAGGAAATTGGAGAGCTGGACAAGGACTTCGCGGATCAAATGTCGAAACTACTGCATGGGACGGAGGAAGAGGTGTTTGGAAGTTGCTATGGTGACGAGCTAGAGCTAGAGAATGGAGACAGAGTCGAGGTCACCAAAGCAAATGTGTAAGAAAAAGATTCCCCCCAAAAAAAAAAACACACGATCGCATAGACTGTCGAAAAGTAAATCTAGGGTGCATTGTAAATGGCCTTGTCATATAGTTTGCAGCGCCAAACTCTTGTCAGTCGCTGTGCGTAACAGTGCCTGCACAGTGAGACTAGGCTGACTGCATAGTGCATAGGCTCTGTAATTGAGCTTAGACACATCCAGAGGAGCTGGCCTCTTCTTTAAGCTTTAGGAATCGTGGTGGAGTGACAAAATTAGAGTCTGTGCCTGCAGACTATTGTCCATCTCCAATACGCCATTTTTGTAATGTAATCATACATTATGCATATTAATTTGTGAAGCGCCTCGATACGAATTATTTAATTCCAATAAATGTATCTCTAATAGCCAAAATTCACATTACGGACGTTGTGGTTTGCCCCGCCTAACAACACCTGGGGGTGTTTCACAAAGACTAAGATCGACTTTAAGTTGGACTTAACTATGGCAGGCCGTTCATGCCACTGTTTGCTCTTACCATTTACTGGCATTGGTCTCTGAAGGGACGTATAAATCGTGGTCACAAATCTACAGAATATACATTTTTTGATAGTTCATTATTGAAGGAAAAAATATTATCTAAAGATCATAATTGAGAGACCAATAGTGAGAGCAACCAGTGGCATGAATGGCCTGTCATAGTGAAGTCCAACTTAAAGTCGATCTTACTCTTTGTAAAACACCCCAGGAACACAATTATTTTGTACAGGTGAATGAATTAATTCGTATCGAGGCATTGAGGTATAAATTGGTGACATTACGGAAATGGCCTATTGATTTAATGTGTGAACATTACAACGTATACTTACATAATCCAGACCTGATTTCTATATAGGGAGGATTTGATATACAACACGGTAATCAAAATTGCCCTTATGTTGATTCTGCGAAAGCCTTTGTGATCGAGTTTATAGTTGAATAATGCATATACAGTCGAACATGTGTATTTAGGCCACCCAAAGGAAACAGGAAAACTGGCCACTTTACACATACTTATGGTCTTTCTATGCAGGTTTAACAACAAACGTCTCGTCTTAGAGGGACACAATATAGGTGACCGCTATAGACAGGTGGTCTTTATAGAGATGTTTGGAGATGGTTATGGAGATGATTGACTGTACACATAGATTATTGCTGCCTATTAAAAAAGAAAACTCATTTCCATTGCATCATTCAAGGACATACAAGCATTTAGATACAAGCGATCGACAGACCAAGACGCAGTCTCTATACAGTGCGTCCCAGAAAAAACGTAACCGAGAATTATAGATGTTTTATCATATTAACTTAATCACAATTATAATAATCACAATTATAATTCATAAATGACAAATATTTGTAAAGCTTAGATCATCTTCTTTCATTTGATGTAACTCATATGATGCATATTTCACGCATGAGTGATTAAAAACAATTTGAAGAAAGGGTACCGAAACGTCATTTGGCGAACTGATCTGAATTTCAAAGAAAAAAAAAAATCACATTTCTAGAAAGTTCATTTTCTGCCCTTTCATATGACCCCTCAATCAGGAAAATGAGCCAGGAATAACAAAGTTCTGTATGTTTAAAGTATATGCTTGCATTTCCATAATTTTAGTAAACGAATTCGTTTTCAATGGCTGCCTGACGTAGCAACAAACAGAGTTGACAAAAGACTTAACTCCGTTTCGTTGACCATCAGCCATGCGCAAAAAAGACGAAAGACTCATTTTTGCTGACTGTATTAAAGGCTTTGCGCATTTATTCGAAAATCGGCGTCAAATGAACAAATTAGCTTAGGCAAGTTGGGGTCCTAGGGTCTCAATGTATACAATGTCAAATAAATTGTTCACTGTTTACGGTTGCATCAAATCTTTGAATTCAACCATTCAAATTATTGGTGTACTAGAATGGCGCTTCTACGGGCAATATATTATATGCACATCCCAAACAAAGCGTCATTTGCTGACGGAGAACTCATCATCAACTTATGCGGTCTTTGACGCACCGTGTTCTTATGTTTTTTGTTGATTGAACAGTGCACAATATCAACTTTTTACATACCATATAAATAATCTCCCTGCGCCACTTTGTATTTGTCGTGGGATACAAGAATACTTAAATGTTTCTGGAGCAGGATCATTCTATACCGGTGTTAAAAGGGTTGCCGTGGAGCTAATCAAGACCAGGGCCCCGTCTTACAAAGAGTTACGATTGATCCAAATCAATCGTAAGTCCTCCAATCAATCGCAAGTTTGCAGTCTCCTATCTCTTATGTACATAGTTGCGATTGATATCAATCGCAAATAAGTTGCGATTGATATCAACTCTTTGTAAGACGGGGCCCAGAAACGGGTAAATATGCAAAACCATTGTATTGTACAAAGAAATACCTCGGTTGCGCAATTGCTGATGCCGTCCTACATTAGCCATAGCACCACCTTTGTAACGGCCATTACTGTGTGTACCGTTAACATCTTATCTGCTTTGTTTTTCTGATAGACACATGTATGTGAAGAAGAAGGTACGAGATTACCTTGCTCCATCGCAATTTGCCGCTTTCCAACAAGGGTTCAACAAAGTCTGTGACACCAAAGTCTTAGGTATCTTTAGACCTGTCGAGCTAGAAGCCCTCGTCACTGGCGAGAAATATTTCGATTGGGTCGCCCTCGAGAAGGTAGGCTGTACGTATGGCAGTATAGCAGGCCTGCAATGCCATAATCATCAATCAGTATTCCAGGCTGCATATGTTTTCAGAACACAACAACCAACTGTATAGTTTGATGGGTTTTAGAAGTTTACTTGATCTTTTTTTTGTTTTACTGTGGTCCTGTAAATATTCTACCCGTATCATAAGAACGATGTTCTGTTCTTGAATTCTAATGAATTCAAGCGGTAAATATCTGAAAGGAAATTCTATCGCTCTAATCTGTGTCAGCCGAAGTTCACCGCGCACTTACTGGGCTACTGCTCACGAGGCCAACAGCCCACGAGACTGACACTAGACCGACATCGTCGGTCTTGTGGGCTGTCTGTATTATGAGCTGTCGGTCTCGTGTGATGTCAGTAAAGGCTCGCTAAATTAAACGCATGGATCTGCAATTTGCCAAAACCATCGATCACTCTTAAAAATATTGGTAGAAAATTTGCCCAGCACGAGGTTTAATTATGTATCCAACCAACTTTGGGCATTTTCTTAACCCAACTTGGGTAACATTTTGTCCAATTAGGGGCCAAAATATAGAATAATTACTTCCAAAAGTAAAATGCCTAAAACTGAGGGGAAACTCATAATTACTCTCGATGGCACTTTTGTTTGTAACCCAGTATTTGGGCAGTTGTAAGTTCACATTATTTAATTGCTATATATATCTTCAGGGATGACGTCAAATAAATAAATGCAATTTTAACAAATTATGAACCTAGGTCTTTAAGTTTTGCAATCAAGCAACTCAGGAGACAACAATACATACCACGATGACCAAATTTGGCTTAGGTTGATTTTGAGCAAATTTTTGTCATCGTGTTATGGATATGCCTTGTGCGTCATCTATTGAAATATGTGAACATGACAATAACATATTACGTAATCCGAACATAATTCCCTTAGGCAATAAACCAGACAGGGCGTTGACATTGCCCTAAGTTGATATATTGAAAGTCTTTTCGAACATGTGACATTTAGACCATACGCTTTACGCATTACTTTAAGACCTGAAACTTTGAATGCTTCAGAATGTTTGAAATTGATAATTTACAGGTGAAAAGAGTAGGCCTAAATTTTAAATTTGATTGTCTCCAGTCTACACGGTATACAGATCCCTACACAGACTCACATTCAACCATCAAGATGTTTTGGGAAGTCTTTCACGCTCTAGATGATGACCAGAAAAGGGAGTTTCTAGGTAAGTGGGAAACTTTGGCTGAGTCTTGATGCTATAATGTTGCAGACACACCTTTTCCTGTTACGACATCACAGACAGGCAAGATCTACAACAACATCTACCGTAATAATAATGATAATAATGATAATAGTTATAATAATAATGATGATAATAACAGGCCTTATGTGATGCTCTGTCATTTTCCACCCATTCCCCCATATGGTAAAGTCGTTATCTTACATTTTCCTCACCCAAAGACTCTCCGAGAAACTATAGGTGGTATTTCTTGATGGACTGCGCGTATTCCTTTTGCAGACTTGTACATCGATTAATGGTACTTCCACAAAGTCTGGTGTTAGCGAATTATGAGCTTTTGCACATGTAAACTGACGACTCTCTCCCTTTAAAGCAATATCATAGTTACGTTTTGTCTGGGGACAAAAATGACAATGGATGCCTGTACTTCGTTTTCATGCAGTATTTGTGGCGGGGTCTGATCGCGTGCCGGTCGGTGGATTGCAGAACCTCGGCCTCACCATCGTTGAACTCCAGATCCCCAGGGACGGTGCCGCCGACGACCATGACGACGAGGAGTCTAGCGAAGACAGGTTATCGAGGTTGTGTCCAGTGGCCCATTGCTGCGATAACAACGAGTATAACCGCACACTGGATCTTCCTATGTACACTAGTAAAGAAGTCGTCAAGGATCGCTTGATGGCTACTCTGTCGTTCTACAACAGCCCATTTCATATTGCCTAGCAGCGACGAATACAGATAGAGGGAGAGACTGTTTGAGCGAAACCCTTTAACCCCATTCCCTACTGGAAACTGTTATCCCTGCATTAAGCCAATTGAAATTTGGGAGTTCAGAAGTCAACGGGTTAAGGATCGATCATAATTTATCATGACGTGGCAATCCGCTGTTTTTGTTCATGAATGTGTTTATGAATATGGCAAATATGGCAAATATATACAGGTTATATATATGTTTCTGCGAGTGACAAAGGCCCAACGCGTACTCACTTTTTCTGATTAATGTGGGCGAATTCCAAATGTCTGAACGATTTAATTCTAAGATATCAAAAAAGGCAAAACGTATTTGTACTGGTTCTCGCTACAGAGATCACAGCGCCCTCTTGTTCTTAAAATTGAATACCCTCAAAATTTTGGATATCAAATTTTTACAGAGTGCACTCTTTATGTTTCGTCTTTACCACTGCATTTGCCTCCTGCTCTAACTGCCCTTTTAAAGAAAAACAAAGACGGACATTCTTATCCAACAAGACAGTCAAATGAATTTCACCCATGCTATCTCCAATGCCTTCCATGCCTTTGGTTCAGATGAATATTCACTCAGAGTTTGCATTCAAAGTAGCAGTGAAAATAATGCTGCTCTCTAAATATACTGTTTAATCATTATGTTTATGTTTGCTTTATTAGCAATGATATGTGCAATCATCTGTAACTTCTCTCTTTAACCACTCCTCTCTATATCTCTTCCTTTCTGTCTCTCTCTCTCTCTGTCTCTCTCTCTTAAGTCTCTTCCTACATATAATTCTTCTCTTTTCTTTGCTGTACTTTTGCATCACCAGGAAGCCCCTAATTTATGTATTTTGCTTGTACAGTCAAACCTGCTTTAGTGACCACCTTTCTACAAAGATCACCTGTCTACAAAGACCACATTTTATGTATCCCTTGAAAATGGTTTCTCATTGAAACATGTACTAAAGAAACCTGTCTACAAAGACCACCTGTCTACAAAGACCACTTTTTGTGTTTCCCTTGGGCGGTCGCTATAGACAGGTTTGACTGTACATTTACTCAATTGTCAGGGCTCAAAAAGCATCAAGCCCTGGCAATTTTTTTTAAAAATAAGTATAATTTCTTCATGTTTGTGTTAATTATACTGATTTTATCATGTAGGCCTATTCAGAGTTAAAAAAAATAAATAACATGAAATATATATATAGTTTTAATGTAAAACGCAGTTAGGTCATTGTCAGAAAAAAAAACCGCGGCCGTTTATCCGTCGAATGTAACCAATGTTGGAGAGGAACGCATCCCTTTGGGGGGCTATTCCCATAGCATACATGAATGTAAACGCCCCTCTATTTCATTACCTAGGTACAGTGACTGCCTCATTTTAATTTCTTGTATTACATGACTTGAATGCATTCAGCTAGTTCA
Source organism: Mesocentrotus franciscanus (assembly GCA_037976565.1). Lineage (NCBI taxonomy): Eukaryota > Metazoa > Echinodermata > Echinoidea > Camarodonta > Strongylocentrotidae > Mesocentrotus > Mesocentrotus franciscanus. Next base: position 1,950,035 of record CP137686.1, on the reverse strand, counting down.
GTTCACTCTTCGGTTACTTTCGTCGCCTCTCTGCAGGTCGCTCGTTTGCTACACGTGCAATTTTGCACATAGCCAACAGTTGACCGAAGTATTGCGTCGTGCAACACAAAGGCTTTGCAATACCCAATTTCCGGTCTTGATTGGTTCCATGAAATCCCTTTTAACACTGGTATAAATTAATCTTGCACTGGGAGCATTGAAATTATATTGAAGCATTCGGTTTATGATATATCTATCTCACGATATAAATTATGGCACAGAGAGGCAAAGTAATCTGAAGATATATAAGGATGACTGGTTGCATGATCCAATAAAATATATATTTTATAATGTGAAATGGATTGGATCTAAAATTCCTCTTTGAGAAAAAGATTTTAGAAATGAAGATATTTTATTTCCTTTCTCCCTATGATTTTTTTAAAACGGACACATGAATTTCAAAGTAAATGCTGAGGCAAATTCTTATTTCATCGCAAAGAATGTCTAAAACTTTCGATATCTGTATACAATTCAAGCATCTTTATATTTCAAGAAAATTCTCTAATTTTTTTTCTTTCCTTCTACAAACCAAAATACATATATAGCCATGTAAGATCCCCAGTACCGGTGGCAAAGTATATTGGTGCAATTGTATTCATTCATTGCACAACAAAAATATATATCTTTTTATAGAGAAATATGTCCATGTTAAAATGTTCCAATCACAAGATAATTATTATTATTGTTATATTCGAAATATTAGCTTCAATATTACTTCTGTAAATAAATTTTACAAGTTCAAAATATAATCTCAACGAACTTACAGGGGGTGTAGCTTGGCTAGTTGGTTAAGGCCATCTACGACTTCTTTTGGAAAACTGCACGTAAACGCTAGGACTTGATTAACAGTAGTCAGCGACTTAATCTCTACATGGTCAGCGCGCGCTAGCGTTCGCGAAACAGACCGAAGTTCTCCTCACGCTTCGGTTTCGCGTATGTTGCATGCACGTGATTGCTGCGGTCGCGTCGTCCGTAGTCGTTACCCGATTGGCCCCGAGTCACGGGAAAGATACGTAGTCTCGTCTGCTACACTCCCTTTAAGTGAGAAGACCACTTGACGGGACCCGTACGCGCTCGCATAATACGGCTCGCTCGAAGCCCAAATCTGACTTGGGTTCTGTTTCATCCGTTTTATTTTATTCTGTATTTTCTTCATCCTCCTTATCCACTTTCCTATTGAAAACGGGGTAAAACAAATTAGGTTGACTTTGAACATTTTAACATTTTTTATTTATTTTTAAGATGATTGGTACAGCTTGTAGGCTTACATGTTTACCGTTTCTAATTGGGAAAATCGTCATTTTTGTTTTGTTTTTGTGTACATGTCAGTCAGTTTATTTATATTATGCGTTGATCCGTTTGTATTTTATGTGGAATTCTAGCAATAGCCATTTAAAGTTATAACAAGAAATAGAATTGTTATTTCTTTATACATGTATTTGAATAATTCGATACAATTACAGCATGTGTTAAACCTAGTATAAAGGATTAATTTTCGGGGGGCGCGGGGAAGGCGCAATATCAGTAACTGCCTTTAATATTCAGTGTTTTAGACGTCGAGACCAAATTTGGTTTCGATTTTATTTCATCATTAATAACAAAATGAAGAAACAAATAAGGACTAGTAATTAGCCACTCACGCGGTGGCAATAAAAATGCCCGCCCCCCCCCCCCAAAAAAAAAGAGTGAGGATAATCTCACAGAATGGAATATCTTCATATGTAAGCCTATTACATAATTATTAAAAAAATGGAACGAAAAACACAGGAAATTTTGAAAAATAATAATATATTAATAACAACAATAATAATAACAAAATATAATAACAATAATTCTAATAATAGAGCTAAAGATTGGATGAAAAACGGTTATCTGTCTTCTGTTTCAGGCCGACATTCTAGTATCTACCATACCCCTTCCCCCTTAATTGGCGAGGCTAATGTAATTAAAAACATTTTTTTTTGGTCCCTTCTGAACATGCACCTGTCGCAACGATGAATTCAATTTTGTTATTAATTAGGCCAAACTATCCACCTCCTTCCTTTTTGAGTTCGCATAAATATTTTTTAATTCATTTTGTTGTCCAAAATTAAATAAATTATCATCATATGACATTTAGACAATGCAGGCATAAAAATCATTAATATAACGCAGTTTTAAATTATCGTTTACTTTGTTTTACAATTAAAATAAAGAAATTTTGTGTTGAATTGACCCCATAGCATATTTATAGAATGAATTAAATCAAATATCAAATCAAACAAGAAGATATCAATGCATTTTTGTTGTGTATGTTTATACAAAATATTAATTGTTGTCAAATCATTGAGATCGTGTTTTCTCTTGCCTCGGATTTGCTAAGTTCTGTTAAAGCCCCCCACTGCACTTTTTGTAGCTACTTGCTCACTCTATACAGAAAACGATGCCTAAGCGGTGTCCGTTGGTCCCCCATGATCCTCTTCTACTAATATGTTAATTGAAAGCTGAGTGAGTTGATAAGATAACCACCTATCAGTGACCATGCTGGGAGGTCTAATCCCTCCTGGCCAAAGTAGTATGCCAGGAAACTGTTCATTTGAAATATTCAAATGCAATAAATGAAGTCGTTTGCTTAAACACTGGTTATCAGATGTCGGATTTTTGTTTCATTTGTGAGTGTTCACTTTCATTTTTTGACAATATTTTAGTACAGGAGAAGCAGGGAGTTTGATAGGATAGTCTTGATGACTTGATGACGAGATCATTGAGAACAAGAAGACGAGATTACAGATTGTTTGAACGCGGCAAGTCGACTTTTTTAGGTCGAGAAATGTTCGGGGCCATGTGTCGTCCTCCCCAATGGCTACGCCACAGCCGTGGGGTTGTCACCCATCCAATAATTTTCTTTCTTATTATCATTTTGTTTGCTCATTTCATTTTTATGAATAGCGACCCTCATTTCGTATTATGAATAGCGACCCTCATTCCGTATGATGAATAGTGACCCTCATTTCGTATTACGAATAGCGACCCTCTCCTCGTATTATGCATAGGGACCCTTATTCCGCATTATGAATAGCGACCCTATCCTCGTATTATGAATAGCGACCCTATCCTCGTATTATGAATAGCGACCCTCATCTCGCGTTATGAATAGCGGTCCTTAAGCCTTTATGATCGAGTGGTGACATCCTTTCCGTTTTATGAATAGCGGTTCTCCAGGTATAGGAAGTTCCACGTTATGAATAGCGGTCCTTACGAATAACGATCCTTATGAATAGCGGTCCTTATGAATAGCGAAGTTACCCCTTCTCATCATTTTGTCCTAATTTCGGCACTTTTTTAGTTTCCATACATTGGAGAACCAGACGTGTTAGCCAAACATCTGACCATGGCAACACGCACAGATTTGGGAATGCGATAATCGAGTGAAAACATCAATTTGTTTTCTTCTCATTTTGTCTCCTTTCTGTTCGCTCCTCTTTTCTCCTTGCATACTCGCCTTCCTCCTTTCCCTTTTCTCTATCCCTATTTATCTTCCTCAGCCTCACATGGCCACTCTGTTCTCCGTTTTTCTTCACTACTCTATCACTCGCTCCGTCTTATATTACGTTACTCTTTTTTCTGTCATGCGTTCCCCTCTTTGTAGGTTTCTGTCTGTCACACTCACCCTACAAAATGTATGTTTGTCTGCCTGCATAGCCATCGTCCCCCCTCTCCCTCTTTTTTCTACCTCTCCTGTGCCCCGTTGCATCAAACTTACCATTGATAGTAACTTTGCCATTAATCGTAACTTCCATGGAAACTTTGAATTGATTGTCTGTTCAGTGGTGCTGCCATGGTAGTTAATATTGATGACAAAGTTACGATCAGTAGCAAGTTTTTATGCAACAGGGCCAACTCTCGTTGTCTATCCCTTTCGCATTTCTCTTGAAATCACCCACAGTATTCAGAAAATCAGTTTAAATTCTAAATCGGTTTTTATTAAGATAAATATACAAGGAAATTCAAACAAGATTTCACAACATACAATAATCTTTGAAATGTACATGTATATAGGCCTATAGAATATTTGGGAAACAGCATTACACTAACTACAAGCAACCAACAATCCTTATACATATTCATGTATAATATGTTAACTATGCGCTTAAGCAGAATGACGAGGTGAAGAGAGATTCATTAAAAACCCACTACAGTCATAGTTACATGTAAAACTTGGTTTTGTTTGTTTTAATACTGTTGCTGCTTTTCGTGTGTTGTGAAGGGCAGGAAGGTTCAATCAAATAATGTAGAATCACTTTGTTGTGATATATGGGGACCTGTCCGTGAGTTGAACCTGGGACCTGCCCTGGACAACGAGGTGATTTGATAGTCCTGCACTTCACAACACATGAAAAGCAGCAACAATATTAAAATAAGCAAAACCAACTTTTACATGTGACTACGACTGTGGTTGCTCTTTAATGAATCTCTCTTATCTCCTCATTCTGATCATGCGCATAATTAACATATACATGAATATGTATAAGGTTGGTAACAACAAGCAAATGAACAAAACACGCTGAAATATATATATCTATAGTTTTTTATATTGGTATTTTAACTACCCAAATAAGACAGACACTCTGCTGGACAAAAACCAAGGCATTTAGCATTCCGAGCATACATGAAAATAGAACAAACTTTGTGAACTAAAGAAGTTTAAAATTTGCCTAAAAGAGTTTTTAAATCAAGCCAAAGAGTTCTTTATCGGCAAATAGAATATTTTCTTATGTACATATATATGGATAATTGCACTGCATACAAATTAAACAAAAACGAAACACAAGTACACAAGACTTAATAATCTTAATAATAATAACAATAATAAAAGTAACAAAATTATTATGAATAGTCATACTAATACAGTACTACTACTTATAATAATAATAACAAATGATAGCAATAATAATGATAACAAGTCAACGCAAAGCGTATCATCCCCTCGCAGGGTACCAATGGCCTACATGTATGTACGTCAGAACAAGTTACCTCCATTAGATTACTAGGCAAGGAATTTAACCACATTTTCGCATATACAATTAGGTATTTTCGCATATTTAATGAGCTATGAGCTTTGACCTACATACTCCGAAATCGAACTCGGGCTGTATTTTGATACCATGTACCTTCATATCAAATTTCATTAAAATCCGTCAAACATTACTAAAGTTATCGAACGGAAACCAGATTCACATATTTAATGAGCCATGACCTTTGACCTACAAACGCCAAAATCGAACTTAGGCTGCGTTTTGATTACATGTACATGTACATGTACATGTGTGTGTACCTTAAAATCCCTCAAACATTACTAAAGCTATCGAACGGAAACCAGATTCACATATTTAATGAGCCATGACCTTTGACCTACATATTCCGAAATCGAACTTAGGCTGTGTTTTGATACCATGTACCTTCATATCAAATTTCAATAAAATCTGTCAAACATTACTAAAGTTATCGAACAGAAACCAGATTTGTTACGAACAGAAGGATGGACGGCAGCGCTACTACACCTGTATATCCCCTCCGACTTCGTCGACGAGGGGATAATAGTTATAACTAACAAAAGTAGTAGTAATGATATTGATAACAAAAATTGCAATAATGATAATTATAATAATATACTGAAGTGGTTGCATTGTATTTTCCAAAAGAAATTTAGTCTAAAAATATGAACTACATGTACATGTATATTGCCAAATAATTCTAATTCACAGTGTTAAATTCTTATTTGAAAAACAAGATATTTTAAATAAAGAGTATCAATTAAAATCTGATGAACAGAAAATGAAACAGCAGAACACAACACACCTTACACGAGTAGAATAGAAAAGGTTTCTTCATTAGAAAAGGTTTCTTCACGAGAAAAACAGGCTCGGTTCTAGGCTAATTTGGGAGAGGGGAGGAGGCCTTAGGAGAGTATGGGGATTCTTGCATTGTGTTAATTTATTTATAATAACAACTAATTTGTGAGCCTTTAGCTTCTTCTTTCATTGTCAGTTCGGAAGAAAATCCTGATAGCCCTTCTGTTCAAAATATGATGAGACATACATGTATATATTTGACCATAGTGAAAATGACAAAAATCTCTACACTGACACTGTGCATTACATATTATAAATTTGTCATCGTTTTTTTTTTCTTTCTGAGCTGAACATAATACTGTATAAGAACACCTATACAGGGATACTGGAAATTAATATTGGAAATAACCTCGCACTACATGTACATAGTGTGAAAGCAATATAGACTCTCATTTGAAACTTTACCACAATTCCTAAAGCTTTGATCAGAGCCTAGATACGTCAGTCTCTGGCTGTGTCGGGAGCGGCTACAGTTACAGAGCCCATTGTAGTCTCATAGAGCAGACACTGTTACACATGACTAACAAGGGTTAGTGCCTGCAAAATAACGTGCACTGTATAGCAGTACCTGTCAGAATTACAACAATATGTTTTGTGTGTTTTTGTGGCCATCAGTGGAGAGTTGGTCATCCGTGAGCATGGCAACACTACATTAGTTAAAGTTTACAAATTACCTAACAAAAAATTATGTATCGCTAGGTGTATTGCCTGTAGTTTTCTTCTCTTTGGTCTCTTGATTGTTCTGTTCCTAATTAAAAGCTTAAAATTATTATCAATACTTATGGGTAATCTCTTTCCATCGTTTAAACTGATTTCAATGAATATCATCAAAAATCCACTTCAGCTCCACACAATTGCAAAATATTTCAAAAATCAATCCAAGGCAAGTATTGTAATGTGCAAACACGACCATAAACTATTGATTTCTTGATGGAATACACGGGGGTACTAATTACATTACCCTGAAGCTGCTTTTTCAACAGTCTTTGCCATCAACAGTCTTTGCCAGACCGATGGTGAGTTTGGGGGACCTGTCTGGGTAGCTGCATCCTCCATTGGGCGACTGTTTTTCTGCTTTTTAATGTATCTCACTGCACCCACTGTCACCTCTCCTGCTGCAACCAAACCTGTGATAGCCGCTGCACCCCCAATACCCAAGCCAGCACATAAAGTAGCGGCTAATCCGCCTGTTGCTCCAGCAGATTGCAGTACAGCCACAAGACTCCCTGCAGCGACTCCACCTCCGTTTGCAATGGCTGACGCTGACATCATGGATGCGCCTATAGAGCCGGATGCAATGCCAGCTGCAGTAAAGCCCATGCCTGCTAGAACGAAAGGTGCTGCTACAAAGTTCCAATACCGATGGCAGCTGCCCCTGCAGTAAACCCTATAGCATACTTGGCGATTTTCTTGATTTTAGCCTTCGAAACATCAGGAGCATTTGGATCTTTGCCAGGATTTTCCCCTGCCCCTCGATCTGCCCCTGACTTTCCGCAAGGATCTGCTCCCGTACCTCTTCCAAGCAAGGGCTGATCTTCCTTTCCTTCTTTCTCGTCACTTGACACAGATGCCTCTGGTTCTCTCTGGTGATTCTTCGCATTCTCTGCAGCCTGCATCGATGCCAGCTCTAGATCAGCCTGACTAAAGGTCTGGGTCTGACAATCCCGAACAGCGACCTGGTTGGTAGCCTTTGCTCGAGTCGTTTGCCAAGCAGATTGGATTCCTCTCTTCCAGGACATCTTTCATGTACTTTGTTTCTTTCTTCAAACTGCTCGATCGCCAAAGGAATGTACACCTTCCCTGATGGAAAATTAAACAAAATCACACAGTAGTTAGTAGTTACTAGTATTTACTCAAGAAAGTATGATAGCTTTGTGTGAACTATGACCAGTAAGACACAACTTCGGAAAACCGAGTTCAGGCAAATACTTGGAAGACGGCAAAAATTGAAAAGTGAATATAGTGCCCTAATTGTTCAATGCGTGGCACTGTGTAAAAAGGCAAGGGGAATGTCTTGCATAGTCAACATGTTTTAGTTAGATATATTGTTTGTAAAGTAATGCTGTGGATAATTATCCTCAAAATCCATTTAGTTCAAGATACCATTCAAAATGCAAACAAATTAAATACATTATATCAACAGAATCATTACAACAACAAAAAATCATGTATCAATAGCACGTTGACTTTGGAAGATTTTCTCCATGCCTTTTGTACACACTACCAACGCATAGAAGAATACGGCACTTATGAGTGCATGTTAACTAGCTGTTTTTGTCTCTGTCTGTACTTGGTTTTTCTGAAGTTGTACCTCAATGATGTTGATCTGGGACTGGAACTAAACTACACTTCATAGTATACAAGTGATTCTAAGCGCATTATATGCATGTTATGACCGGAAGCCGTCATAGTCATTCTTGCACACATTATGCACCATCTCCACTCCGGGGGAAAGTTTTTAAGCTTTCTATACCATACAGCCACAATGAGGCCATAATACAAGATGCTAATTTTATGTATTCACAATGGCTTTTGACATCCTACCGGTTCGAGTAAACACTCTCTCCTGGGTACGGAGTGGCACATGCAGATTAAAGTGCATGTATTACCAAAGTACATCAGTGACTAGACAGAAAAATCTGTCTGCTTGGAGGAGTTTAAAAAAAATCTGTTATGAAACGGTAAGAACACGTTGCTGCAATAAATGACGGCTTGTGACCCAGTCATGGATTAGATCATCATTTGTAACCTGGGGTTTATTCAACAACTGTGTTGGATACAGGCGGGTTGGATATCCTGTATGAAAACTAAATAATGAAAGTACACTAAATATAAGGCTTTCAAATTACTTTCACATCATAAGGAAAAATATATCACATAAGAATACAATTCTGTTATTCATTAGTTCTCCCTGAAACCAGTTATCATATTAATTCTTAACCTTATAACGTTCGTCCTTTGCAACTGCAAGCACACTGAAATTACTTAAAGGTCCCCTCTAGCCCAACTAACATAGCCTTTCAAAACCCGAGTACACCTCTACTTATTAATATTCCAGCCTAAAAATGTTCAGAAAATCCCTATATTGACCAAAAAATGACAATAACCATCCATTTTTCACAGATCTCACGCTTGCTGGGCCACACCCTCGAAAAGGGTAAATACAGTCACGTGGCTTGATGACGCATTTGAGGTCATTGCGGGAATGTCCTTGTATTTGTCCTGGCAACTAAGGATCTTACAATCTCATTGTAATTCATAATTAGGAATGACGAAATGGCCAGAAACGTTCTGGGATTATCAAGTGCATATTATTTTTCGGATGTCTCTTTTTTCGATTAATATCATAGTTTACCTTTTAAAAGACATGTTAATGCCTAAATCAACCTCCTTTTCACCAAGAAGTCGCTAGCAGACGATTTTCGCTTATAGACTCATACCACAGTCCTTTCATTATTTTGCGTGCGCGTTCTTGTCAGCCTGGCGTCATTTTCATCAGAAAATTACACACTTTAATCGTCAGAATCTGGGTAAAAACACTCCATTAAGTTGTACAGGTGCATAAAAGACGAACTGTCAGTCAAAAATTTTCTTTTTCAATCTGCGCATAATTATATGCAAATTATACCGAACAAAATCAGTCTCATGCACATCGTTTTAGTGTCATAGATGAGTCGTTACTGTTACACTATATGGACAGATTGGATAGATGTGTAAATCATTAAAATTATAATCAGTGTACGATACGAAAACGATTCATCTCCAGCTTTCGGAAATGATAATAATATTCCGCTTCTGTATGGCGTTTAATACATCTACGATGTCTCTAAGCGCTTTGCAAATATACAAACCTGGGAATTTTTGTTGTGTCCTGCGGGACGCAATAACTCACCGCTTTTGCATAATTTGTGCGTGAGATTTTTTTCTTCTTTCTATTAAGTGCCCCTTTATAAAAAAAAATCTCCGATGAGTGCCCTTATTCATAATTGAGAGGTGCCCCCTTTAACTCTGTAATTAGTGCCCCTTTTAATCTCTGATAGTTGCCCCTTTTATTTTGACACGTGCCCCTTGATGTAATCAAATTTATTAATGTACTATTAACAGTCTTTTTTGTTGTAAAAGATTATATCATGTTTCGTGTGGTTTTGAATAAAATGAACTTGAACTTGAACTTATCTTTTCTAATTAGTACCATTTTCCTTCTGATAATTGCACTAAGTGCCCCTTATTAATCAATTGCGTACGGGAACCGGTCGGTTTCTGTATTAAAGGGCCCATGACATCGAAATACAAGTGTATTCCTGTTGATGTGCAGTCCTGCATACATTTCATATTTTGATATGTAAACTTCTGAATTTGTTTCATAGATTTTAAAATATTTTTTGAAATATTTGTTTTTCAAACTTGCTAAGCTCCACCCCAAAACCTCCAGATCTCATTCCCCTTGTGACATCATCTGTCAGTCATCAATGAGCTAACTTGAGAAAGTGGCATGTAAGTTTGCAGAAGTCGACCACCTGTTACAATACGTAATACAATAGCAACATACAAGTTGCTATGTCAGACATGTCAGACTAAAATAATATTCTAGAATAGACAATAGTATGTAATTTCCCCCAGCTTAGCACACGTTCATAATATAATTGCATGCTTCCATACATATGTACAACACATCATCATTGCCTTTGTCTTCCTGGTGATGCTACAGCATGTCTGACATAGCAACTTGTATGTTGCTATTGTATTACGTATTGTTAGCTCATTGATGACTGACAGATGATGTCACAAGGGGAATGAGATCTGGAGGTTTTTGGGGTGGAGCTTAGCAAGTTTGAAAAACAAATATTTCAAAAAATATTTAAAAATCTATGAAACAAATTCAGAAGTTTACATATCAAAATATGAGATGTATGCAGGACTGCACACCAACAGGAATACACTTGTATTTCGATGTCATGGGCCCTTTAAGCCTATGGGAATGAGAGAATTCAGTAGTTAACAGGTTAACTGTGAGGAGTGCTCCATTTTCACCTCTGGTAATTCCCCTTTTTACTTTGAAATGTGCTCTTTTTCTTTTCTAGAAAGTGTCCTTTTTCCTTTGGATATGAGCCCCCTTTTCTTTTCGCCATAAAAAGTGCTCCTAATTTAAGCGATTAAAAGCAATTTTTGTCTTCTTTGATTTCACCCAAATCTGGCTAGCTACGCTCGCTCGTATTTAAAATTGATATAATTATGTTTCTTCTTAAAGATCTTTTCAGTCTTTCATGATTTGGTTGTGCTTAAAACCCCATCAGGATTGTTTTTCCTCTTTATAAGATGTAATTTTTTGCACTGCGACCTCACAAATCTCTGATAGTTCGCTTGCAAATAAATATTCTAACCATCACAACCAACTGCTAAGTACATGTATGATGCTTAAACAGTATCTTGGACCATGTTAAGAGAGAAACAAACATTGAAATCATCCCAGATAATGTAATGTACTCACAATGTAGGGGTAAATATCAATGTCTACAAAGTTGTATATTTTCGCTTTGAGGTTTCCCTTTATAGGTGCCCCCTTGTCCCGGAAAGCGCCCTTTATTGTTGGTGCTCCTCCCCCCACTATGAATGACGCTCAGCCTAACCTGGCCTGCTAAAACCTCTGAATTTCCGGGGGCTCTGCCCCCTGGACCCCACGCCAATTTACACTCCGCTCGCTACGCTCTACCTGATCGTAAATACTTTAGCCCCACTTTGAAAAACGTTCCCGGGCCTGATGTAAGGTGTTTGAAGCTTAAGCACGACGCAAGTGATTCCTGTCTGCCCATCCCAACTGCTGTACTAGTCTTGTACTGACTGGTTTTGACAATCAAGTGATACCTGAGATACTAGGAAACTATACACCCAATCGCACGAATTGAGTTTGAAAATTCGATTTTTCTTCAGCTTCTCAGGGGGGCACATCCCCCCTGTCCGTGCAAGCGCGGAACGCCGCTAAATATTTTCTTACGAATCCCCCCCTCGCCGCCGGCTGGATCCTCCTCTGTATGTACCCTCCCAGTGCGTGATTTCTCCTATATCTAGTGATATATCATTTTACTGTTACATTTTTTTCTCACTTTACTACATTTATTTTTATTGAGTGAATAGATGCATATTCTGAATATTCATTAGTTTTAATTGTGCATGTGGAAATGAAACAAATGCAAATCAATACAATTCAATTTAATGTCAAATACACTTTTTTACATCTCCCAATATGCAGAATTGGGAACATAATATGTCAATAGCTTCTTCAAAGAGGAATAATAGATAGAAACATTGTCATTACCAGTTATAAGTTAACCACCGATGTTGTCAAAATTCAATACATTTACATTTTTTTTAAAATAATTTTTTCTTTTAAATCAAAATCGAATTTACCCACCTCCCCCCCCCCCTCCCAACAAAAAGGAGTAAAATAGACATAAATAGTGAACAAAATATATCAGATATTTGTTTTGTATTTTCATGTTTTTTTTTTAAATTGAAATTTGCCTAAAAGAAAATGATTTAAATGAGCCAATCTGTTTGCAGGTGGTAACACTACATTTACACATACATGTACATGTAATTAAACAGAACACAAGAAGTAACTACTAACTACCCCCTGAAGAATTGCTCATAATTTCGAAACCCTTAAAATGTATCACAATGTCATCTTACCACAATATTGGTAGAGTCGTTAGGTACATTTTGTGTGAAAATTAGAGATATCCATCACTGTATGGCTGAATATGAGCACAGATTAAAGACAAAACGGCCCAATTGAAAAGTCACAGGACATTGTGCGTGCCTGTACATTGTTGTGAAACAGCACATGACTGAATGAATTGCTTATGAAACGATGCTTTTTGATATTCCATCCATATTTATTTGTATATGGCACATGTGGTTAAATGCATTTTTTGCAATTGTAAAACAGTGCATTTTGAAATTGTTTAATACTCAGTAAACTGCAATGATAATATAACTTTTATGAATTTTAAATTATGAAAACAAAAATTCATTAATGTATGCTTATTCAACCATGGATCAGTGATAACCTCTCGTTGTTACACATTGTTTTCCTAACTACCATAGAAATATTTTTGCAAGACGAAATCTTGAAACGATTCTACGTTATAAAATTATGAGCAATTGTTTAGGAGTTTAGTTACTTTTTGTGACAATCAACCATAATTTTTTTCTTCCAAGGGGGTCTTTTTAATTTACAAAAAGCCCCTTGAGGTTTCTCATGGGGGTTCTTTTCATGACGGGGGCTACTTTTTGGAATGTAATTTGGTTTCTTAATTTTAGTCCGGCCGTATCGTATAGATACAGCGTTCATAGAATCTTACATTTCAGTTAATGATTCCATCCATTATTACTCAAATGGAAATGTTCTTATACTATTAGATATTACATCGTGTCAAGATATATGTCGTGTAGTCACTATTTTTAAAATTTATCATTTTGAGCTTTCAAAGATATGTCCCAATTATAATTATGGCATAACTTTGGAAAATTATGAATTTGTTGATAGATATTAATTGGTATACAACTATTTGTTCATGTTATCTTGAAACCATGATTAAATTAAAAAGGAAGACAAATAGAGAAACTTAAATTGTTTCATATGCCTTTCATTTTAAACTTCTGTCCTATTTGTTGACGTGTTTCTCATCATTAATCATGTTACTTCATTTTTCACGTACATTCAGCACCTAAGAAATATAGAACTACTAAATTTGCAATACAGTACGAGGCTCTGCTTAATAAAGAAGTTAAGAGGACACTGATCAACTGATTGTGTAGAACTCCCAGGGCGGGGGTCGTACTTTTTAACTTGACGATCTCACGAGGAACAAACCACACTATCAAACAATAAGATTATATAATTAATATCAAAGATTTAATATAGATGATCAACACAAATATCAAGGGTCGTATATGGTCACTACAAATGTAACAAAATCTTATCCTGTCCCAGAAAATAAAAATATATTTGTAATTTCACTAGTGTTCACAACTGGGAATTTTCACAAGTGTATAATTTTCACATGATCAGATCAACGCGAACGAAAAAGAAGATTAACCAAATACATAGATTGGGCGCGCGTAAACAATCACGGCTTTCGTATTAGCTTTCCACGTAGATGAAGGCACCAGCGAACGCAACGGTACTATGAAATTGTTGCTTATTTCAGTTATCGGTGAAAACGTTGCGAGAAGAAATCCCATAGACCAGTACAGACATTTTCTCTCGCTCCTGATGTTATGAGCCAGAGCAATATAACACTGAGTTCCCATAGGCAATCTTTTTATTCAGATGGTCATATCTCAGCCAATACTTAACCTATTCAATTGGTTTTCGACATTTGGACATCATTTTTGATGCTCTTTCGGAAAATGAAGAAAAAATTGAGAAATTCCAAAAATTGATTTTTATGACGTCACAGCTTCGGTACTCTATAGACGTATAGTCGTATAGTCTCTTCGACTCTAGCCCACACAGTCAAAGTTCCGACAGCAGCTGCAGTGGCACTGTATGTACTGTACATATGAATTTGTAACCCCCGATTTCTTTCACCTAATTTGAAGCTTTTAATCAGCCCGGGTCAGCTGTGCGCATACAGAACCGACTACGCGTACAATGTCCGCTAAGCTGTGCGGCTGAATCTGATTGGCTCTGATTGGATCACTCTAGGTTCGCGACTGTTCTATTTAGAGCACGAGTGATTGAATAAAAAGGGAGTCTAATACTTAGTAATGGAGGTCTTATAGATGATGAATCAGTAATATGGCCAATATACACACATACACACAGTTCAATTCGATTATTATTTTCCGTATGCAATGCATGAGAGAGTAAGCGCAATTATGATCCACGTTAAAAACCCCTTGATTTCCCCCGAGCAAGAATGGTACGACCCGGACGTCGACACGGAGGCGGACCTCGGGCAGCTAGAGTAGCCAATTCCACAGAGTAGACTCTCCCGCGGACGATGGCACCGGGTACCGGTACCCCGAGGGGAGGGTTCAGGAGGAGATAGCTGCACCAACTTGGGTTGCCGATCTCGATCATTAAAAAACAATAGAATACATGGGCTCGCGGCGACGTCATGCCCCCAGCGGAGATTAACCGTATTACTTATAATGAAATTCCTTACTCAAATTATAATATAAATACTACTACTATATACACGTATGCACAATCTACCATACATCATGCTATGAAAACACAAGTGAGATTATTTTTCGAAACTGCTCTTATACTTGCTTCTAAATCATCTTTTTACCCTCTCTCTCTCTCTCTTTATAAAGACGAAGACAATAATTATAAAGATAATCATACCTTAAAGGATAGTTCGATAACTTCAAATCAACGGCTATAACTGTTAGCAAACTGCTGTATACAAATAGATTGTGGTTTCTGGAACTTCTTTCCTTAGTCTTTTCCCAAGTCGTTAAATTAAATCAAGAAAGCGTCATTCTATGACATACTTTGTCTTTTAACAAGGGATTTGGTGAAGCAAGACGTATAGTCTTGTGAGCAGCGCGGAACAAATCCCAGAATAAAATAGACTGATTTTCGATCTCATCAGTTCCACATGCCATGGCAAATGGGAATTACGACATTTGCATTTTTTCTATTAATAACCACCAAACCAACTGCACTGACAGTGCTGTATATAAAAAAAAAGTAATATTACAACGCCAAAATTAATGGATCAAAGTTCAACCGAATACTGCCATCAAAATTGGGAACATTGATCCATTTTTTTAAAAATATTGTTTGTTGAATTTTTCCCATACCAGACGGTTATTTCTGTCTAGATTTGTACACTGTACGTGTGTGTTTATAAATGCTGCCATGGGCTCCGGCTTGGACTTGGACTGGATACGTTGGAGACATTACGATTTATAAATAAATAAAATAGTAAAACTAAAAAGACTGCAAACATCAATAGTACAATAAAGCCTATCCTACCACCACTGTAGAGAGAAAAAATCCGTCTGTTAGAAGGAGTTTTAGCGATGCAAGACGTAATATTTATAGTCTCAGCGAAACATATACACGAACAAAATTCATCGGATTTTTCGGTAAGCACCACTGTGCACTGTGTTAATTGCCTGAGCTGAGCTGACTTACCGGGTTTGATTTGTACGCCCTTGATTGAACACCGTTAGATGCACCCCAGCAAGCAGCAATCAGTTTGTGTCAGATTCTGGCGTGAAATCTCGTGGTATGTGACCTGATAATTTAGATTTAAGGTTGAAAATCATCCTCTCTTGATGCAGAAGTCGTCAAACCAGTCAAAAACTAGCTCGATTTTCCTTCTCAACACGGGTTCTTTGGTCAATGAGTAAGCGTGTCAATATCAAAGGTTGCCCCGCGAGGTTGCCATTCTCTGTACACGTGTACATGTCTGTTTGCATTTATTACTCCAAACAGCACCTCGTTAATAGATTTAATATGTGTTTCCAACACAATTGGTCCATTGAAAGCTGGAGTTCAATCAGTCGAATTAAGCGACCATTCTTTAGTGTACTTAGTCGCAAAACAACATCATCCAAAGTTAACGCCCAAAATCTCTTCTTTTAGATCGTTCAGGTCCTTGAACGAAAACGACTTTCAAAATGACCTTGCATCCATTGATTGGGATTCAGTCTCCTCTTTAGAAGACAATGTCGACCAATTATGGAAACTATTTTCGTCGTTAATGCTTTATAAGCTTGGCGACAAACATGCTCCGTACATTTCTGTGAGAAGAAAGATCATAATGGGTATCCCTGGATTAACGATGAATACTTGGCTTTAGCCCGGGAAAGGGACTTCAACAAAAAGAAGTTCGACCAATTTGAAACTAAGGTACCGGAATCCAATTATCAATCGTATCTTCAGCAACCTGTTCAATATAACCAAACCAAGAAGTTGCACTGGAAAAAATACACCTGCTTTCGAAACAAAGCGAACAACCTGAATAAAAAACTGAAAAGGCTTTACTATAGGACTAAGCTTACGGAAAGTAGCAACGATTTTCGGAAAAGTTGGAAGGTGATGAATGATTTACTTCCAAGCAAAAAGTCTGAGGAAGAAAGGCATATTGTTATCAACCAAGAATTTATTTCTGATAAGAACATTATAGTTAACAAATTCAATGAAATGTTTAGTAGTGTCGGCAGCGACCTAGCTTCTAGTTTAAACACAACGGATGATGACACGAATCTCAAATTTGAAACTTTGTCACAAACAGCTTTTTCTTTTAAATTTGGTAACACTGACTCTGAGTTTGTTAAGTACTATTGATTGTACAAAAGCGATTGGTTTGGATGATTTACATCCTCGATTATTGAAACTGGGTGCTCCTTTCATATCACAGCCTTTGACTTACCTATTAAACCGATCCTTGCAGACCGGCCGCTTTCCAAAAGACCTAAAACTCGCTAAAATTATTCCAATCGCCAAAAGTAAACGATCAAATCAAATATATGGTGGCTCCTAAGGGACACGCAAACGCAAAAATTTGACGTATACCTATGCAACAAATTTTTCGTTTTTTACGTCCAAGACGTGAAAATAAAATAATTTGACGTATACCTATGCAACAAATTTTTCGTTTTTTACGTCCAAGACGTGAAAATCAAAAAAATTGACGTATATCTATGCAACAAATTTTTTGTCTTTTACGTCCAACGTGAAAATCAAAAAAATTGACGTATACCTTTGTTTGGTAATTTTTTCATTTTTCTGTACTCAATGGCCCTGAAGGGCTACGCAGACGTGAAAATCGGCTGGAAAATCTGCGTCAAATATTCACGTCTGCGCCTCCCGAAAGGGACACGCAGACGTGAATATTGACGCAGATTTTGGGGCTGGAAAATCTGCGTCAATATTCACGTCTGCGTCTCCCAAAGGGAAACGCAGACGTGAATATTTGACGTGAATTTTTTTTCAGTAAGCTGAGCACCATGCAGGAAGATAAGTGTATCTTGGTTTGTTTTGCTATGTTTTTAAACAGCTTTATCTCGACATTAATTGTACCAGGAATACAGCTTCCTGATTGTACACCACTTCATTATATTTTATGGACTAAAATTGACATAGACTAGAAGGCCTAGATACATTACGCTTTGATATTTGTAAACATATTTTGCCTGTACCAAGCAATTACTTCTTTTGTGCATCTTGTTGCCATTTGCCCCCCCCCCTCCTATCACATCCTTTTCCTCTATTTCTTTCTTTCTCTCTCTCTCCTTTCTCTTAATGTCTCACCATTCTCTCTCCCTTTCTCTCGATTTCTTCCTCCTTTCTCCCTCTCTCTCCTCTTTCTATCCCAATTCTGTCTCCCTCTTTCTCTTCTCTCTCTCCTCTTTCTCCCAATCTGCCTCCCCCTCTCTCTCCCCTCTCCCTTCTCCTTTCTCCCAATCTGCCTTCCCCTCTCTCTTTCGCTCTCCCTTCTCTCTCCTCTTTCTCCTTTCTCTCTCCCAATCTGTCTCTCCCCTCTCTTCTTTTCTCTCTCTCCTTTCCTCCCTCCCTTCCCCTTCTCTCTGTACTATGTGTATTCGAAATTTCTCGGTATTTACCATAATAAATCCATTTCCAAGCATGCAAGTCACGACAAAATGGAAACAATTATTATTACCATTTGTTTTCACGAAATGTAAAGAATTGTTTTATAATTTATTAATGATTACTTTCTTCAATTGCTACAGAAATACATCCCAAGTTGACTTATGAAATTACATACATGTAGTTAAATATTTATAAACCGTTTTTCATAAAGATTATGTTATACATGCATGCAGGTGTATTATTATTACAAATCAACATATAACATATTTTTGTTTAAATACAAAATACCAGGTTTACTAGTACATAGTGTACAACACATGATCTTTAGTTAAGTTACATTAACACCTCATGCCTTAAAGGGAAGTCTGGTCCAAAATTAATTGGTTTGAATAAAAACAGAAAATAAAACACATCAAAAAAGGTTTGAGGAAAATCGGATAACTACTTAAAAAGTTCCTAATTTTTTATGACATGAAAACCTGGGTAACACAATGAAAATCACTTGACAAATTGGCAACTCGGTTATGAGTATGTGACGTCATTGATGCATAACTAACCATTTTTTTGGTATATATTAATAATATACAGTGAAAAGAAAAAATGATATTGATTCTCTGATTGTTTACACAATTTCATACATCATTTTGGGATTCAAAAATCCATAACAAAACAACAACAACAAATGCATTTAGTTCATCTCATTGAAGACCACTTTACAGTTGTGTTACTATAAACAAATGTTGAATATCACATGAAATAATTAACAAAATGTTGTCCTTTTTCAAACACTAGTCGAGATCTAAACAGTAATATCACTATACATCATAATTCCAGTACATGTATACAGGTAAATTGTCAGCATAATTTGAAGAATTGGAAAACTAAACAAAACAGTTGAATTAAATTATAGTATAGTTCTACTTTCAGGGTTTCATACAGGTGTAAAATGGAACATCACAACACAAATTAATTACTTTCTTAACTTTTCTTAGTGTCCAAATGAAATGGAATAAAATATAATTTTGTTTCTCTCATATTGAGTAGACAATATCTTGCATTTAGATTTCATGCAAACCAATAAATATGTAAAATGGGGGGTTAGGCGGTTTAAACCCTTGGGCTGCCAAGTGAAATGTGATGTGCATAGAAGAATGCCATCATGTGTCCAGACCCACACAGTATCCGCATCGTCATTGGGTCAACCCCCCCTGGTAACTTAACCATATAACTCTATATAACTCTGGATATAACTGTGTATTAAACTGTTACTTGATTTAAAAAGACGTTATAATGCAATGCTTTTTATGGTCTCCATTGTGTGAGTAGATGCCAGGAAAACATCTCCGCATCGTCATTGGGTCAACCCCCTTAGCAAAAATCTAGATCCGCCCCTGTGAGCCATGAGGAGTGGTGGAGTTGTTGATGTGCTAGGAAGACTAGTCATGTCTTCACTGCTTCTAGGCTTTGGAGGCTTGCGTTTCTTAACAGTCTATAAGGGACAAAGATGAAAATAGTTTGGAAAAAGAAATGGTTAATTCTCCGAAAATTCACAGATTTCACTAATCATTGTCCTTAAAATATAACAGCAATTACCGGTATATTGGCATTTCTATAGTAACTCAGGTTATATTTTCATTTCAGATAGATTTTTAAATATGAACAAAGATGTTCATTTATGTGCAAATGGACAACATAAACCTGCATACTACTTTACAGAAGTAAAGCAAATGATATTCATAAAGACATATTTCTTTTTTTAATGTTCTGTTCCCTTCTCATGGATATGCCAATATACAGCAGAAACATCATGCCTTCAAATGTCTTATATTTATGAAATTGAAATTGCATTTTTTAGATTGGTGTTACTGGTTTCTTTTGGAAAGGGATACATACTTTGGACCAGATCAGTTTACATTCCCACAATATATGAGTAAAATATGCATTTAAGAGTTTAAATGCAAACTCTTTTTAGAAGAACTTTTCTATGATTCAAACCACTCATCTGGAAATGAATTGAAAGTTGAATTGAAATGAAATTAATTAACTACTGGAACAATTATAATCATCTGTTGAGAGCCAGAAGGGAATTAACTCTGTGTAAAAATATATGAGTAAACACCCTTCTAGCTCTCACCATACAATATTTTCTTAAATAAAGGAAACATTCAAATAATCTATCAAATTATCAACCACAAGAGAATTTATCATTGGTGTTTACCTACTGCAGATGATCAGGGAAGAGGAAAATGGTTGGAATAGCACCTTGGCGAAGTCTGGTTGTCTGGCCAATGCGGTCAAAACACTCTGCTTCAAAGTGGTCCTAGCACACGGTGGACTACTGGCTTGGTGTCCACTTGTCCCTCCTCATCTTGACAAGTCATTCTTTCAAAAGGGCTGGACCAGCTTTGGGAAACCTGGAAATTGATAGAAAACAAGATAATGGAGGATAAGTGGGATGCTGAGAACATCTTCATTTCATTTGCCTTTGTCATATTTGTATGCATGATAGCACGGGGGATGTGTGTCCAGATAATGATAACAAAAATTAACTGGTCAATTTTTGCTGTTTGATTTTATATAACAAAATAAACACGTACCCCATCATGCATTCTTATAATATTTGCAATACATAATTTTGTTAACATCACAGCATAGTGACAGTTTGCATGAACCTGTCCAGATCAATTTTACAAAGCAAAGCATTTCAAAGGCAAAAGCCAAAGCTACATGTCATTCACTCCAGCAAAGCATAGTAGTCAATGCTAATGGATGCGTATGCATGTCACTCACATCATGACATGTATTATATGCAAGGTTATTTGCAGCATGCAGATAGACTAGTCGATGCAGATGTCCAAAAATATGGCAAAGATCTGGGGCCGTATTCTGAAAACTGTTATTTCTATGTTAGTGAAAGGTAGATCTATATTAATTGTCAAAACAAATTGAAATTGCGTGTAATAATATGAATATAAATTATAGATCTAGGTCTAGATCTAGACCTCTAGAATATCTGTCTTAAAAAATTAAAAGTAGGGGGTCTATACAAGTACACAGCTTCGCTATGCCTATGGCTATGCGCAGACATATAACCAATGACTTGTTATTTAGATTTGTTATGACTCAATTATTAGACCCTAACTCAGTAGGCCTACTTGTTACACTTTCAGTTTCAGGCTTCACCAACATACTGACTGACATAGAGAACAAGCTGTCATGCAGTGTCAACAAAGTCAAAGACAAGTCAAACATTGTTTTTTACTAGGCTCTCGAGCTAGAAGTAGCACTAAAATGACTAAATATTTATGTGTTTGCCTATCTTTTCTTCTTTTCACACCTAACCAAGTACCAACACATATCCCCACTTGATTGGATTTAGTTTATGACTTTATGACTTATGTTTTGTGACTTTCCCCTTCCCCAGGCCAGGCCCAGCCAAGTTACAAATATTCACACACAGTCATAAAAACAAGCAGATGGGACTACAAGCGAAAACTAGACTACAAATGTCGCGACGATTAGATTATCATAAAATTTAAACGCTAATGTTTGTAATATCTAAATGAAATGATCACTTACTTGTGAAATGTTTTGAAGGAGCCTTTCACGAGTCGATTTGTGCATTTGATGGCTGCACAAGAAGGCATTTACATCTGCGGCAGCAGGCCAGAAATGTTATGCACTATGTATGTAGCGTAGGTGCTCAGCTTACTGAAAAAAAATTCACGTCAAATATTCACGTCTACGTTTCCCTTTTAGGCCTAGGAGACGCAGACGTGAATATTGGAGGCAGATTTTCCAGCCCCCCAAAATCTGCGTCCAATATTCACGTCTGCGTGTCCCTTTCGGGAGGCGCAGACGTGAATATTTGACGCAGATTTTCCAGCCGATTTTCACGTCTGCGTGGCCCTTCAGGGCCATTGAGTACAGAAAAATGAAAAAATTACCAAACAAAGGTATACGTCAATTTTTTTTTATTTTCACGTCTTGGACGTAAAAGACAAAAAATTTGTTGCATAGGTATACGTCAATTTTTTTTTTTTTTCACGTCTTGGACGTAAAAAACGAAAAATTTGTTGCATAGGTATACGTCAATTTTTTTATTTTCACGTCTTGGACGTAAAAAACGAAAAATTTGTTGCATAGGTATACGTCAAATTTTTGCGTTTGCGTGTCCCTTAGAGCCACCATACAAATAACAAACTTCAGACCTATTTCACTTTTGTCATCTGTTTCTAAAATATTGGAAAAGGCTGTTCACTCACAACTTTATCACTATTTGAACGGACCTGGATGCTTTGATAAAATGGTTTACCATAAACAAAATGAAGATAAATTTAGTAAAACTAAAACTATGTTATTTGGCTATCAAAGAAAAGTACGAAATTGTGAGTTGAAGTTAGAAATACAAGGTCAGTATCTAGAGTATGTTACTAACATTAAGTATTTGGGTGTTATTCTTCAACAAAATCTTAATTGGTCGTTGCATATTAATGAGGTTGTCCGGAAAATATCGCGTACTGTAGCATGCGTACGAAGAATCAAATCATGTCTGACGAGGCGTAACATGATTCAGCTGTACTTTTCACTTGTTTTACCCCATGCAGACTATTGTTGTTGTGTTTGGGGTACGTGTACAAAGTAATATATGACAACATTACAAAGAAGTCAAAATGAATATGCAAGATTAGTTTTAAATGCTGATTTCTATACATCGAGTGTTACTTTGATGCATAAACTTAAATGGCAAAATTTTGAAGAAAGAGTGAAGTACCAATGCTGTGTAAAACGTTCACAAGATTTTAAACAATCTTGCTCCTTTGTATTTAAATACATTTGTATCCAGACGTCCAGCACAGTACCCTACAAGATATGCCCTGAATAACCCATTATTCTTACCCAAACCACGAACTGATTTAAAAAAACGCTCGTTTTCTTACTTTGCATGCTCACAGTTTAATAAACTACCAATCTCTGTTCAATTATCATCATCTTTGCAAGTTTTCAAAAATCAAACCCGACACTATCAGTCTCTTCTTTAAAACAAAGTATATATATAATGGATTTCACTACTTTCAACGAGGGCTGGCACTTTGTGTTTGTTCTTTTGCTTGTTTGATTGTATAACTTTCTTTTAGTCTCTTTAAACTATCCATTGTGTGCTTATACTGTCTTTCGTTTGACACATTGTGTTTGTTCTTTTGCTTGTTTGATTGTATAATTATCTTTTAGTCTCGTTAAACTATCCATTGTGTGCTTATACTGTCTTTCTTTTGTGCAATCCACTTTAATCTGCCGTTTTCTTAATTTCTTTTCTTTTTAGCCACACTTTTCTTTAAACTCTTCAGGCTGACTTGAAATTTTCTTATCTTTTAGTGTGTTTTAAATTGTGTTTGATTTTATCGTACCAGTGCAAGTATATCAAATTAAATGAACTTGTCTTGTTTAATTTATAAATATAATTATATTCCCTTGCTTTATTTGGCTCATTTAAATCCAAGCATGAATTTTATGTAGGTTGTCTTTTCAAACTAAAACGTGCTTTGTGTGAACGTACGTAACATATCTAGTAGTAAATAACTGTGTATTATGTATTGTGTATATGTTTTTATCTGTTGTTGTTGTAATTTTACCATGTACTTTGTCACTCGCCTACAGGGCTCCTTTGAAAAGCAGGCCTTGTGGCTCTGAAGGGACTACCCTGTATTTTAAAGAAGACTGAATAAATAAATAAATAAATATTGCGCATGTGTTATGTACCCACAAAAAGTAGAATAGTATAATAGTTTTACGGACCCTACGTCCTTTTTTATAGGTCTTTTAGGTGATATTTAAACTTGAGGTAAATTGACACTGTCATTTTGTGAATCCCTGTCCGAAACGAAAATGTTGTATGAAATGCATCAAATCTTCATTTGGCCTACTAAAATGCATCACATTTAGGTGTCCATCAGAATTTCTTTTTTAAATTTCTCTAACTTAATATGTAGATTTCTTAAATGTCTTAATTTGCGATCGTATAAATACTGTCAATGTCACTTTTGATGAAAGGATTCGCTGACTTCTATTGCGTGCCGCACCCGAATATCAACTTTCAAGATCATAATTTTACGTCTGGCTGGCAAATAAGGAAAACAAATCACTATATATGGTAAGAATATTTTATCAATAAAATACACAGAACAATACATAGACTGATTTTGGCAGAGTTGCTAAAATAATAGCGTACCCAAATATGAGCCAGGATATTGTTCTGGGGTACTTGTGAAGTACTCTGAATATTCTATTGGTTGTTATTTTCTAATTTCGATGGTCTGCGCAACTCCCTTTCCTTCCCCCCCCCCCCTTCCTCGCACCTACGCCCAGGCGCGGATCCAGAGGGGCCGAGCGGGCCTTGCCCCCCGCGAAAAAGAGAGAGAGAGAGAGATAAGGAAAAGGAGGGAAAGGGAAAGAGGAGAGAAAGGGAAAGGAAGAAGAGAACGAAGAAAACAAAGGGGGAAATAAGGGGATCGGGGAGGGGGGCGAAGGAGCCTTGCCTCCCAGGCTGTTGCCTCCCGCCCCGCCAAAAAAAAAGAGAGAATGAAGGGAAAGGGAAAGATGAGAGAAAAGGAAAGAAAAAAAAGAGAAAGAAGAAAGGTAGGGAAATCAGTTGAGATTTTCCGGCCAACAAGGTGTAGATCGGGGGGGTTGAGGGGCATTTGCCCCCCCTAATAACATTAAATACCGTTAATTTACAAATGTTGCTAAAATGACGTAATTTTCCGAGAAAGCGAAAGCTTTGACGTTTCATTAAATTATTAGAGAAAGAAGCCGATTCGTTGTACCGTTCTCGACTCTTAATCCTTGTCTGAATTCAGCTTCCCCCCTCCCACGCGAAGCGCTGAAGCTTTGACGTTTCATTAAATTATTAGAGAAAGAAGCCGATTCGTTGTACCGTTCTCAGTTCTTAATCCTTGTCTGAATTCAGTTATCCCCCTCCCGCGCGAAGCGCGGAAGCTTTGACGTTTCATTAAATTATTAGAGAAAGAAGCCGATTCGTTGTACCGTTCTCGGCTCTTAATCCTTGTCTGAATTCAGTTCCCTCCCGCGCGAAGCGCAAAGCTTTGACGTTTCATTAAATTATTAGAAAGAAGACGATTCGTTGTACCGTTCTTGACCCTTAATCCTTGTCTGAATTCAGCCCCCTCCCTCCGCGAAGCTGGGAGCTTTGACGTTTCATTAAATTGTTAGAGAAAGAAGACGATTCGTTGTACGTACGTACGTTCTCGATTCTTAATCCTTGTCTGAATTCAGTTCCCCCTCCTGCGCGAAGCGCGGTAGCTTTGACGTTTCATTAAATTATTAGAGAAAGAAGACGATTCGTTGTATGCCGTTCTCGACTCTTAATCCTTCTCCCGCGCGAAGCGCGGAAGCTTTTACGTTTCATTAAATTATTAGAGAAGATGACGATTCGTTGTACCGTGCTCCTTTTTCTTCCTACGTCCTCTTCCTTTTTTTCTCTTCTCTTTCTTTTTTTTTTTGGCCGGCGTTTTTTTTTTTTTTGGGGCGACCGCCCCACTGCCCCCTACGCGCCTGATTGATTCCTAACCAGTTCGGCTTTAGAATTGGTCATTCTACCGATTACACAATTTTGTATATGTATGATAAAATAATTGAGGCTTTTGCGAACAGTGAACATATTATTGGAGTATTTATGGACTTGTCAAAAGCTTTTGATACGATTGATCATAAAATATTAATTCATAAATTACCATACTATGGCGTAAGAGATCAAACTCTTTCATGGTCTACTAATTATTTACAAGACAGACGACAAAATACGTATCTTTCCAAAATCATGAATCATCAAACTTATCTATTAAATGTGGAGTACCGCAAGGATCTATATTAGGTCCATTGTTATTTATTATTTATATAAATGATATTATTGAAACCTCTTCACTCTTAAATTTTATCATCTTTGCTGATTATTCGAGTATTTCTTATTCCCACAAAGACTTGGATACGCTCATAACGCGGTTAAACTGTGAATTAATGAAAATTCCTAGGTGGTTTAAATCTAATAAATTGTCATTAAATCATAGTCAAACAAATTTCATTTATTTTAAAAGGACCAACGTACATGATATAAGAAACTGTAATATTGAGATTGATGGCTTGCCTCTCATTGAAAAACAATCTGTAAAATTTTTAGGAGTCACTATTGATTCTCATCTCAATTGTAATGAGCATATACTTAATATACATACATCAGTATCGAGGAATATTGCAATACTGTATAAGTTAAAACGATTTTTTTTTTTCTGAAAGATCTATGATTATATTATACAATTCTCTAATTTTATCACATCTGATATATTGTAATATTGTGTGGGGTAATTGTAGTTTAACAAGAATTAATTCCTTATTTTTACTTCAAAAGAGAGCGATTCGCATGATCACTAACTCAAATTATATATCACACACGGATCCTTTATTTCATCGTTTAAAAACATTAAAAATACAAGATGTTCACATTTTTCAGACAAGCATTTGTATGTATAAATATTCTCATAATCAACTGCCATCCCTATTTGACAACATTTACAGTTTAAACTCAAACATTCACACATATCCCACCCGTTGTTCAACAAATTATCACTTAGAAAATCCTAAAATACTTATAGCCCAAAAGTCAGTAAGACATCATGGACCAGATGTTTGGAACTCCTTACCAAATTCAATGAGGCATTGGTCATCTCTCTATTCTTTTAAAGCATCTCTTAAAAAACTCTCATATCGAAGTATCTACATAACTGATTTCTACATGCAGTAGGCAATTATCATTGATATCTCAAATTGTGGTCACATTGCAACTCATTTTTGGAAATTTTGTTTTCTATTTCGTATTCTTGGATATATTTATTGAAAAGGCTACATTTGTTTTAACTCCACCATACAACATAAAGCTACATGCACATGTTACACACACACATACAAACACACACGCTCGCGCGCACACGCACGCACACACTCTCTTTCTCACACACACACACACACACATACAGACAAAAGGTCCAAAGTGGGGATATGGACGAATGTCCCCACAATGAAGGAGTTTGCGTACCTGTAAATCCTTCTTTGTGGGGACATTTGTCCGTCCCACACCCACATTGTGGGGATATGGTCCAAAGTGGGGATGTCGTACACACTTATACACTTCGTTCTGACCCTACACATTGATTATGGGCAAAAAACAAAGTACCCGATAGGTCACTAGAGGGCGCTACTAACATAAATTATTTGCTGTGTTTTATGATTTTAGACGATTTTTTTCATTGTGGGGATATCCCCACTTTGAACCATATCCCCACAGCGTGGGTGTGAAACGGACAAATGTCCCCACAAAGAAGGATTTACATACGCACACACACACACACACACACACACACACACACAATATACACTAACACAACCTAATCACAAACTCATACACAAATGTTTAAACACTTTTTCGTTTTAAGTTTTACTTAAGATTTTTTTTTTTTTAGGCCGCTCTCCTCGTCAAGCATCGCTAATGATTGCGGTCTCCTGCACTTTTTCCAACAAATAGTTCGGATAATACTTCAAATTTATGATAATATGTTATGGAAATATTAAGTTTCGTTATTTTATGTACATATGTAAAAAAACAAAAAAACATTTTGACATGAAGTAATTATTGTTTGTATATGTTATATTATACCTCACATTTATATGTTCTTTGTAATTCAGTTATATTATATTTGGAAAAATGCCGAAATAAAATTAGTGACCTGCCAGTGTCACAAATAAGGTATAAAAATATGCTCATCTTACTGTAATTTAATTACCTAATACCCCTGAGCTTCGGGGGTTCTGCCCCTGGACCCCACCTAGGGCCCTAAGGTGGGCCCCTAGATGCTCATTTGACGGTAATTTAATGCCTAATGCCCCTGAGCTTCCGGGGGCTCCGCCCCCTCGACCCCCAAACATGTTTGTTCATTTCGCCACTGCTGGTCACCATTACGTACCAATATTTGGCTGGCATAATTTCAAATTTGGACCCCCCCTAAAAAATCCTGGATCATCGCCTACGTACCCTATTAAATGTCGACTGGCATAAACCATTCTCTATGTACGTACGATGTTCAAAGCATCAACCAGAATAAAGGGACTGAATTATTAGACTAATAAATCACATGACACCCAGCTTGTGAATCCCAATGCGCTATTTTTAGCTTGAAAGAACTTTACCCACAGCTAACCTTGAATTGCTCGTTAGATATTTTGCATTATTATCTGGGGACGAAACAGTATGATATTTGAGAAGAAATAATATTAGCCTCCACTGAACTTCGAAAAGCAACTGACGTTTTGTTAGCCCTTCTGGTTGCGCAGATAAATTCGGCGTTGCTATGTAATAAGGGAGTTAACAGATACGTCTGCGAGTGCGCGAATCTCCGATATTAACTTCCGGGGTCAGGTCATTCGTACATAGAATAGCTCTGCCAACTGTGATCAACGTGCTCAACCCGCGAACGGACAAGACTACAAGTTTGTTTCGGAAAATATATCGCTGTATATTTCTTCTTATCATTCTATTTCATCTCCTTGTTCATAATAAATAATATTACTAGCTATTACTATGACTTTGATTGACATTTTCTTCCTAGAAAGTTGCAAAAACGGACTGAGTACTTGTGTATAAAACTGTGAGTGGTGGGAAAGTAATGAAAGAGAGAAAGAGATTACAGTACAAGAATAAAAACAGAGAATAATATAAGGAAATATAAAGAGAAAATTATTGAATGATAAAAAGAAAGAATAACATAAGAAATAGGTGATAGAAGGAAGAAACAAAGAATAACATGAAGAAAGATAGAAAGAAAAAATGATAGAATGATAACAACAAACAATCACATGAGAGATGATAGAAGGAAAAAAAAAAGAATTACATAAGGAAAGACAGAAAGAGAAAATGATGAAGAATAGATAATGGAAAGATAAAGATAAAAATGTGCCCATCTCTTGCCTCAGAAAATATAAACGTCATCTAATGAAGGAATTTTATTTCATCTTAATTATGTTTGATTAGCCTGTACACATTTGTTAAAGTACTACCCACTCTTTCTTTTCTCTTTACTTTGTATAATTATCTGCGGCCATTGGAGCCCAGCCTTTGAAAGGTCAATGGCCTCTGCTGGCTCCTCCATATTCTTTGTATTGTTTATATATTTTCTTATATGTATAATATATTGTTGAATGTATTTTTTACCAGTATTGAAAATAAAATGAATGAATGAATGAAGAGAAGATGAAAGATGGAAAAACAAAGATTAACATAAGAAAAACAGAAAGAGAAAATGATAGAAGGAAAAAAGAATAACATGACGAAAGATAGAAAGAAAAAAATGATAGGATAATAAACGAAGAATAACGTAAGAAGTTAAAGAATAAGGAAAAACAAAGAGTAACATAAGGAAAGACAGAAAGAGAAAGTGATAGAATGATAAAAACAAAGAATAATATAAGAGAAGGTAATAGAAGGAAGAAACGAAGGATAGCATAAGGAAATACAGGAAGAGAAAATAATAGAACAAAAACAATGAATAACATAAGAGAAGGTGATTGAAGGAAAAACAAAGAATAACATATGGAATGGTAGGAAGAAAATGATAGAACGATAAAAACAAAACAGAAAATGTGATAGAAGGAAGAAACAAAGAATAACATGAGGAAAGATGGAAAGAGAAAGTGATAGAATGATAAAAACAAAGAATAACATAAGAGAAGGTGATAGAAGGAAGAAACGAAGGATGAGCGTAAGGAAAGATATGAAAAAAAATAATAGAATAATAAAAACAAGGAATAACATAAGAGAAGGTGATAGAAGGAAAAAACAAAGAATAACATAAGGAATGGTAGGAAGGAAATGATAGAACGATACAAACGCTATGAGCTCTTCTTTCCGACGTGAAACTGGCAGGTTTCTCTCTCTGACAAAGTTCTTCAATTGTTGCATATTCCAAAGTTTAATATCATAAATAGACACCTTCGATTCGTCATCCATATTTTCACAAGTTCAGCGCAAAAAAATGAAAACAATACTTGAAACTCGAACAGAAATACAGCAACCGTCAAAAAAAGAGAAAAACCATAGAATTTACACACGTTTTATTCGCATCGCTTACGTAAGAACTTCCCCGCACGCATTGCGTCCGGAGTGCGTGTACAGCTGACCCTGACACAATGACGTCACAGACGTCCAGTCGGTAACTGTTAACTCCCTTATAGAAAAATGCACGTTTCCTGCGCCTTTACACGAGGCGAACATGTAAACGCTGTCAATGTGGGGATACCCCGTTTAAGCGGCGCGCGCCATCTGTGCCGTAAAGTAACTACGTTGACTCCAAAATAGCTGTACGTGTGCTTACATCACGATGTAGCAGACCCCAACAATTCGAAAATAACAATCAATAAAATATTCAGAGTACCTCAAGTACCCCAGAACAATATCCCGGCTCATATTTAGGTAGCTATCGAATCTGCCAAAATCATTTCATGTATTAATAATAATAATAATATTCCGCTTTTACATCTACGATGTCTACAAGTCTAAGCGCGCGCTTTACAGATATACTAGTATTAGTTACTCGGGCATTGATTCAATGCTTGCCCGCACACACTGCGTGCACCAGTGGCGGATCCAGGGGGGCGGGGCCCGGGCCCCCTCCCCTAGAAAAAAACAGGTAAAACCCCTTTTTGAAAAAAGAAGTTGGTCCCCTCCCCTGGCGCCCAAGGGGGGGTGGCGGTGGAAAAATAAAATAACCCTTCCCGTAGGGAATTTTTTTTTTCGGGTGCCAAATTTTTTTTTTTGTTGCTCACTACCCCCCCCCCACTGAGCGAAAAATCGACCGGCACGATTTTCAAATTTCGCACGAAGTGGGCCCCTTTTTAGGCCCCCTCCCTTGCCGCCGGGTGGATCCGCCCCTGGCGTGCACAATATTGTTCTGTGTATTTTAATTAATATTGATTAAATATTATTACCATAGTGATTTTTCTTTCCTTGCTTGCCAGACGTAAAATTTCCCACACCTGCGCCTAATGTCGACTGGCATGAATCATCCTCTATGCACGAGGAAGCTTCAACAATAATAAAGTGTCTGAATTATTAGACTAATAAGTCACATGAGTCTGGGAAGTCCCTGTCTGGGAATCCCATATAGTAACCAAACTTTGGTAACATTCAACGTTGATTGCAAAATAGCTCTACGTGTCCTTACATCGCAATGTTATCATTGCGCAATGTAAATGTTTCTGTGTTGGATGTAGGCCAACATGCAGATGCATGATAGGGTTCATTTGTGATTTAACTAAGTGCTCGATCACATATCTAACCAAAAAGTTCGATCTACAGATGAGGAGAGAGGAGTCGAAAGGGAATAAGAGGTAAGCTAGAACAGGTATTTCAATTAATTGTTTTTGTTTTTGTATTATTCTACTCTAGGGCCCTGTATTATAAGGAGGTTCATGTAATATCAATCGCAACTTATTTGCGAGTGATATAAATCGCAACTATCTTCATGCGAGATAGGAGAGTGTAAACTTGCGATAACATTGATTGGAGGACTTGCGATTGATTTGGATCAATCGCAACTCTTTATAAGACAGGGACCTGACGTGGAGATAACAGTCATCCATGTGGCATAAGCATTGGCAGCAGGTTACTCGGCTAAACATGATACTTATCCCTGTTACCACCCCGCCCCCACTGAGTGTTATTTAGGGTACGCGTATGCTTGTTCCCTCCCTTTGCATGAAAGAACCCCCCCCCCTTATCATTCTCACTATCTCAGGACTGCCAACATTTCTGAATCCCCCTTAAAGAAATCTCCGGGTGAAAAGTCAAATACACCCCCCTTTTTTTTACAATTCTCAGACCGGACTTTGTCACGCGAAAAGTACCCCTTTACCGGAGATTTTGGGAACACGAATGCGCCCCCCCCCCACTCAGTGTTATTTAGGGTACGCGTATGATTGCATGTTCCCTCCCTTTGAAAGCACTTCCCTATCTCAGGATTGCCAACATTTCTGAACCCCCCTTTCGCGAACACTGCTCAATGTATCCCCTATCCATGATATTCAAGATATTTTATAGCCCCCTTTTTAAATTCCTCAGGAGTCCAAAGAGAGAGAGAGAAGAAAAAAAAAAAAACACCCTTTTAAATTTCTCGGGAATATAAAGAGAGAGAGAGAGAGAGAGAAGAAAAAAACACACCCCCTTTTTAAAGAAATCTCCGGGTGAAAAGTCAAATACACCCTTTTAAAAAAAATACAATTCTCTGGCCGGACTTTGGGATTTTAGGAACACGAATGCGGTCCCTTCGACCCCGGAGTGGGGAGGGGGTTACCACGTATCTCTGCATGTACTCTAGCTCTTGTAGCCGACAATTTGTATATATGGTATCTCATCCTACGGTTGTTTCATTATTTCTTCTTCATTTACCAGCAACCAGCCCCTCGATCTCCTTTGTTGACAACCTACACTGATAATTATAAACCTTAAAGTCAGGAAGCTTGTCATTATAACGCTTTAAAATAAAGTTGAGTTCTGGGCAGGCGATTGCATTGTGAAAGAAACGGTGTGGAATCGATCAAAAATGTTGATCACGTAGCAAATAAGTATTGGTGTGTACTGCAAGGTTCTGGAGCCATCAACATGATAAGAAATTTGGCCCACAGGCCCAGTATTGGTAAAGTAACAAGCACTGTACACAAAAAAAGATGTATATAGAACTACACAAACATGTGGCATAAAAATCGGGCCTCATTTTTAAACTCTTACTTGTCATATTTAGAATATGGAGGCATTTAAGGAGCCATGCTTTTCAGGGAACATTTTTTCTCTGATGTTCTTCCACACTTGCATAATAACAATGATAACGCTCGCAAATTATTTTTCGCCACTCCCCAGAACTCAACCCCGGTGGGGTCACTCAATGCGACTTATACTGTTTTCACACTGGCAAAATTTTGCTTAACCCCGTACTATAGGTGGGGCTAAAGGGGGGTCTTAGCCCCACCTATAGTCCGGGGTTAAGCTTATTCCACTTTCTTTTCACACTGGCAACATGTTGCTTAACCCCGTACTATAGGTGGGGTTAAAGGGGGGGTTTTAGCCCCACCTATAGTCCGGGGTTAAGCTTATTCCACTTTCTTTTCACACTGGCAAAAATTTGCTTAACCCCGGACTATAGGTGGGGTTAAAGGGGGTTTTAGCCCTACCTATAGTCCGGGGTTAAGCTTATTCCACTTTCTGTTCAGACACGTTTTTACCAAAGTGGGCTAGCCCCACCTATAGTACGGGGTTAGCTGGCCCTGCAAAATAGCAAGGCTAACCCCGCAATTGTGGTGCTAACTCCGCAATTGCGGTGCCAAGCAAAATGAATGAGAACAGAAACGAAAAATAGTCCGGGACTACGCAGTGGAGCGAATTAATGAATATTCACGCTATGGCTAGTACGGGGCTAACGAATTGCAGTGAGAAAAGCCAAAAAAGTTAGTACGGGGTTAGGGATAGTACGGGGCTAAGCAAAGTACGGGGTTAAGCAAAACAAGTGTGAAAAGAGTATAGGGACCGCATGACCGTTACCAAAATCGCGGAAAAGGGGGTCAATTTCAAGCAATGTCCGCGGACAAAATATTCCTCGAAATATAGAAAATAGGGGTGCACATGTGTCTTTGAAATTGATAAATAGTGGTCAGGAAAAGGGAAAAGAGAAAAACGGGAAGAAAAATTCTCGGAGCCGAGTCTTGTCCTTGAAATATGGTAAAATAGGGGTAAATTTGCGAAAGTGTCCTTACAATCTTATAAATAGGGGTATTCCAAAGTACGATTTTGTCCTTGTTTTGACGTTAAAAAAGGTTAAATTTCACAAAATATCCTTGAAATTGACCGCAAAAGGGGTTATGTGCATTTGTGGTAACGGTCATACGTGTCACCCTCTGCGGGAGTGACCCCACCGGAACTCAACCTACTTTTTAAGTTACCCCTGTGTTTTTAATCATTTTCTGGAAGATGGGAATCGATCGAGGGGCGGGGTGTCAGGACAGTTAACACAGTTAACACAAATAACACCTTTTCTATTTTTTTTTTTTTTTTGCCCTTGGATTTATTTATCAAATAGCACTAATATTCATGAAAATTCTGTCTTTTATTATGTCGTCCAACATAATTTAAAAAAGATGTTAGAAATGTCACTGTTCCTATGTGCTGTCTTTTTGTGTGCGGAGCAAGGAACACTAGTAGAGCTAGCAGTAGATGTTGGATTTCATTTAAAAATAAATGATCTTGAATGCGTGGTTTATCGACCGCAGGTTTTTTAAAAACTTTTAGTACCACTTTGCTCTCATAGAAACAAGACAATGGCTTCATCGGATCATTCTGATGATGGTTATGCTATCACGGTGCTCAAGAAGACGTCTTTAGAAGGTTATCCGATCAGAGATGCCTGCGGTAACACTGAGTGCGTTGTTATGACAACCTTCAATGGGCGTGTCTACACTTGTGACCCGACATGTGTTAGCAAACAGGAGAATATTGGTGAGAAATTGATTATTACTGAATAATAGGCTGCAAAGAGCAAAGGCTTTCCGGAGGCAATGGGTTAAATAATCAAATATTTTTTTCCAGATTGTTGTATCATCAAGATCACAAAGTCATTCAAACAAATAAAGTAAAGAGAAAAGGAGCGAGCAATGATTTCTCTGTTCTATTCACAACTCGTGACTCAATAATACATGTAATACTGGCATAGGCCTAATACATCAGGCCCAAGTTTGATAGTGGTGCAGAATCATGAACATGGATTGGGGGGTCACGGAGTCCTGACTACTTTTTGTGCTTGTCATAAGCTTTGTGTATTGAAGAAACCGATTCTTTTCTTTTCTCTTTTTTGTTGATAGCCATCCCTCCCGTCTTTCAACCTTTTTTCTTTTTTTCTTTTTTTTGCTTAGAAGGAATTTGATACCCTTACTATCTTTATTTGCCTTAACTTTGTAGGCCTAAACAGAGAGCCTGAAATTTATCGAATAATTTCATTTAAATATTCCTTCTGTCGATCAACCCCCTGTCCTTACCAGTCGAGGTGATCTTTCCGACATCTGAAGAGGAGGCTGTATCGGGCGTTGACATCGTAAGCGTGTGCTGTGGTCGACATCACTTCCTTGCCCTCTCTGCCAATGGTCGGGTCTACAGCTGGGGTAGGAACAATGTCGGGCAGCTTGGTATTCGGAAAAAGAAAAAGAGACATCATAACCGGAGCCAGACAACACAAGACTTCAAACCAAGGTTAGGTTCACTGCCTGATCCAGGATTCTATGGCCGGAGTTAGGGAAAGGGGGAGGAAGAGAGAGAGAGAGAGAGTATGCCAATTCTGCATACATTTTGCCTACATCGCTCGCAACATATTGACTTGATGTATCAATCTACAACCTTTAGTTTCATTATGAAGTTTTAGAAGTTTGTTGTGTCAATTACATTCGATTTAGAAGTGGACAAACCGTGATGATTGGAGATCGATCCACAAAATGATCTGTTATCAAGTATTATTCATATTTGTTTCTTCAGCCAATTTTAAATTGTAAATTTAAATTCGTCTTAAAGTCAGGGTATTCTACTGACACTAATTCAGATCTACGTATACTGCCATCTGCCGCTTACAATGTCCCAAATGCGTCTTATTTGTTCGTACCACGGCGAGCCCAGATTCCTATTATATCATGAATATTCATTACGCAGGGTCGGGGAAAGTCTCAATTTCTTGAATATTCATGTATGATCGAGGCGTGTAGTATCTAGCATGCGCAGCATCGAATGTCGTGTGTAACACATTGGATTAATGGTAGGCCTATAAAACGACATAGAAAAGCAATGTCATGGTCATTTAGATAATACAGTCATAAATGCTGTGTTTAATTACTAGTAAATGCCAAAATGTCAGTAAGATATATAGCATATATTTCAAGCAAGAGTCTTGATAGGCAATTTATGAGTAGGCCTACCAAACTTTTCTGAGGTCAAGGTGAACCTAGTTCTTTTCATGAAGGGAAAATAATCAGTTCGCTGTTTGCTTTTTAAATATTAGGCCTACAATGCAAGCAGAGGTTGCAATATGTGATACATTATTATAAACATGAGTTAAGTTCAATTGGCAAAGGTGACTTTGATACACTGTATATAGTGACTTAGTTTTGTCCCTTTGGTTATCAAGTATTAATTGAACAAGTGTGTTTATTTAATTGATTCTTAGAAAAGAAAGCAGTTATTTAATCCGGTTAGAATTGGTGAGAACAAATATAGCACTGTGTGTCACAAATAAATCCTTATTCGTTTAATACGAAAGAGTATTTTTACGAGGATGAAGTACGTAGCTAGGCCTATAGAGTTTGATTTCATAAGTCAATTATTATGACAGGTACATAGTATGTGAAACGACACATCATGCAGGCACTAAAGTAATTATTCAGTGATAATATTATGCAGTATTAAGTGAGCATAGATCATAGAAATAATTTAAGTGCAATACACAGGTATTTATTTTTGCTAAATGTCTGTAAATATGTAGGCCTATTCTTGTTATTTATTTTATACAGATTGAATTGTCACTACGACCCAGTCTAAAGAATAAAACGTCAAATCCAGTTTTATCAAATTCACCTTTGCTAATTGAACTTAACTCATGTTTATATGGTATCACATATTCAATACCAAAATTCAACCTCTGCTTGTAATATTTAAACAAGCGAACCTAGAACTGATTATTTTCCTATTCATAAAAAGAACTAGATTCAACTTGACCTCGGAAAAGTACTCATAAATTGCCTATCAATTAAGAGAACAATCATTTTACTCTTGCTTGAAATATATGCTATATATCTTGTCTACTGACATTTTTTTTTTTGGGGATTTATTAATAATTAAACACAGCATTTATGACTGTATTATGATCTAAATGACCATGACATTGCTTTTCTAATGTCGTTTTATACCATTAATCCAACGTGTTACACACGATATTCGATGCTGCGCATGCTACGTATGTAGGATAGTTCCCGCCTCGATCATACATGAATATTCAAGAGAATCGAGACTTTCCCCGACCCTGCGTAATGAATATTCATGAAATAATAGGAATCTGGGCTCGCCGTGGTACGAAAAAATAAGACGCGTCCCAAATCGACAAACATGTCCCACAATGCATTACCAACTGCACGACAGGAACCAGAAATCGCTCTTTTGTGCCTTAACCGAAAGATGGCGCAATTGAAAATACATTACAGCAGTGGTGGCGATGTCGGTAAAATATCCTACCTTTATTTATTTCAACAATATTCATGTTTTTAGATTGATCAAAGAACTCTCAGAGTTTGAATTCATCCAGATTGCGTGCGGAGACGACCATTCACTCGCACTCACTCGAGGTAATCAGTCTCTCAGCTTGACACAACTTTGGAAAACCGCTGACATGCAAATATTTCGAAAACAGTGAATAACGCACACAATATATAAAGCCCTCACCGTTCAATGTAAGGCAGTGTGTGTATAAAAGCCATCGATCCACGTGGCAAATAAACCGAATGTTGATACATATTTTATTCTGGAAATTAATACTTAAGACATATTTATCTAAAATGTTTGTTATTTGAATGCTACACGTATTGTGTACGACTAATCGTTTAAAGATTAAAAGGATAATTTAGACTCTTACAATATTAACAGCAGGTTGACGTTACAAGATTTACCCTATGTATTTTGTACACACTGCGTCGCAGTGAACGATAAGGGCTCTACATTTACTGTGAAGTGTTCCCTGCTTTCGAAGTATTTGCCTTAACCCTAATAAGGCCGGGCTATTTGAGTTCTTAATACGGCCGGGGGGGGGGGCATTATGGCCCCCTTAATTAAGATCTCGGCCGTGAAACGGCCGATCGCCTCGAAAATTTGCATGCATGTCAAGTGAAGTGTATAGAATACTATAGCGATTTCAATTTTTTGAAAAAATTACTCATTTGCATATTTATTGTAAATTATGCAAATAAGGTCAAAAAATTCATATTTTTACCCATAAATCAGATATTATTTATATTTAAGCTTTCTTTTCCACTACATATATTTGTTAGACCATTTGGAATAATAATGCGACAAAAAAATTTGGAAGAGCGAGGTTATTCCTTATGTTATCTCTTGTTTTGATAATTTCTTATGTATTTCATTGTTTTTTTAACTTATGTATTTTATTGTTTTTGTTGTTTTATTTCATTTCTAACTATAATACAAATATTTTGACCTCTAAAACAAACACCTACACTTTACACTAGACCAAATAACTAATGTTTTATCTCTTTTTAGGAAAAATGATATTTCCATATGTCTTGTACCCAAATCACGAAAATGAGCGATTTTCGGGCCGACATGTAAAGACAAAAGGTCACGTGACTTTGTAACGGTAGGTCCGATTTTCAAAAGATGCGCAAGACGCGAAAGAATAAAGTCATGAAGCGGCGGGGCGTCATCCGTATGCGTTCCCGAACAATCCGAAAAATCGCGGAGGGGGGGGGGCATCATGGCCCCCCCGGCCTTATTAGGGTTAAAGCGGTTTTTGGAAGTTGTGTCTCACTGTTTTCATACTTTCTCTTGTCATCTATGATTCCTCAAAATTGCATCTTTGATTTGGTAATGCTTTACTTAACACACATATCCCGGACACAGATGCTCCGTAACATTCTATAAACAAAAATGTTTAAAAAAAACCCTTGGTTGAAAAAGCATAGAGCAAAGAGCAAAGATTTAAAAACAACATAAATTATCTAAGTAGTTTAAAGATTTTACCATGTTGTTTATTCTTTGCCTTCATGATTCTGTAATTATTACTTTTCTCAATCTTGCAAGTTTTAACACTCTTATTGATTTCTTTCCTGTGTATTATTATTCAACTCTTTCTCTATCCCTCACTCTTCCTGAAAAACAACAAAAGCATATCGTAAATTTGTTTGTAGTTTTTGCCATTATTTGATTTTGTATACAATATTATAGATTGAATTTAAGGGGCATGGGTCATACATGACATGACTTTTTCCTCCCCTTATATTAA
Source organism: Mesocentrotus franciscanus (assembly GCA_037976565.1). NCBI lineage: Eukaryota > Metazoa > Echinodermata > Echinoidea > Camarodonta > Strongylocentrotidae > Mesocentrotus > Mesocentrotus franciscanus. Next base: position 1,910,373 of record CP137686.1, on the reverse strand, counting down.
CGTCAATGTACTGCATGTTTCTTTTTTCTTTTTTGTCAAACCTTTCGTGCTTTTTTTTATTTAAAGTGTACTTTACACTGTGTGTGCGTGTTTGTGTGTGTATTATAAAGACCATGGAACTGTTTACACTGCCTTTTTGCTAGATCGGCGGCTCTTTTCATGGGGTTGCAACCTTCATGGTCAGCTAGGTGTGAAGACCAAGGGGCACGCAAAACCCAATGAAATCGAAGGTCTCTGGGGAATCCCATTGCAACACATTGCCGCTGGCGGCGCTCACTCCGTTGCTCTTTCCACTACCGGGTCAATCTTTGTGTGGGGCAGTAACACGCATGGGCAGTTGGGATTACAGAAGTTGGATGGTAAGCGACAGTAATTGCTAATATTACATCTTTGTTTCTAAAAACTTCATAAAACGTCTTTAAGCAAGCAAGTAACACACAAACATGAAGAAAAAAAAGGAACAAGAAAGTGGTATATAAGAAAGACATTTTTGTTTGTTTTAAAGTCCAAAAGCTCTGAAAACCATGAAGCTAGAACTGGTTAGTACATGAGGGCATTGAGTACCAGATTGCGTGATGGATATGAATGCTATTTTTTTATCGCATATTATTATCAATATATTTTCTTTTAAGGGTTCATGATTTTGAGGTAGCCCATCCTCCACCCCACCCCCACCTTTGGATACACCTTTACTTGATACCAGGATGTATATTATGTATCTTTTCATTGACCTAAGTCATACTGTCTTATCTTCTTACCATCATCTTTAGATGTGAAGCTACCGGTCAAGTTGGGTTCCTTATCACAAGGCAATGTCAGGGTTGTCTCGTGCGGAGTGCACCATACAAGCTTCCTTCAACAGGTAGGAACACGTTTATAGAGGTGTCGTAGTCGAGTGGTTTATATACTAGACTGGAGATTCGAAGGTCATTGGTTCGATCCCCGGTATGACACCTATGCACTTAAGCAAGGCATTTTATCTGCATTGCTTCTCCACACCCAGGTGTTCGATTGGTACCTGGAACGAGGCGAAAGTCATTGTAATTTGCTCAGTACTGCGAGCTTCTAAAATGGGGCCTGGCTGTAACGCTACATAGGAAGTGGGGGACGTGCATACATGTACATCGTTAGCGGAAAGCCTGAATCCAATGAACGGGCTATTACTATTTCTGTAAATCACATAGGAAATCATGAATATATTAAGCACAATCTAAACCCATTATACTATTACTGTTATTATTATCATTATTATTATTATGATCAGTAATGATCATTTCCTAAATGGGATGGGCTTTCGTGTAGTAATTTATATTTGTTGGGTACAATTTCTTCAGCAATGGCATGATTATTGTAGATTTATAGAAAAGGATATAATATACTTGAACAACTCCCTAAATCTGGTGACTCTTTGATTTACTCCTCATTAGGTGGAACTAGTCGCAGATGAGAGATACTCCTTACGTCTTACTGCTCATATACGTTACACTTTTTTTTACTTCTTAAAGTGAGATCATTCCATGCTAATATTTCATTATCAAAATATGAGCTTGAAATAATAGGTCTCTGTCGAATCTTAACAAGATGAAATGCCGATGTAGCGAGGTAGAAGGATCCGTCAACGTACTCTTGTAAACTTTGGCGCCCATGCTAGTTATTTTCGACTCCGTGCCAGCCTAAATTAAACACTTTAGTTGCGTTCTTTGCCTCTCTGCACGATTGCCACACGTGCAATTTTGCACAAAACAATAGGCACCAAACGATGGAAGGACTGACATTTGCAACACAATGGATTTCCGAAATTGCAATTTTCCGATCTTGATTAGCTCCATGACGACCTTTTTTAACACCAGGGGACTAATTCACGAAGACTAAGATCGACTTTAAGTTGGACTTAAATATGGCAGGCCGTTCTTGCCACTGTTTGCTCTCACCATTATGATCTTTAGGTAATATTTTTCCTTCAGTAATGAATTATAAAAAATGTAAATTCTGTAGATTTGTGACCATGATTTGTACGTCCCTTGAGAGACCGATGCCAGTGACCGATGGTGAGAGCAAACAGTGGCATGAACGGCCTGCCATAGTTAAGTCCAACTTAAAGTCGATCTTAGTCTTTGTGAAACACCCCCAGTATAGATTAATCTTGCACTAGAAACAGTTAAATAATTTTGAAGCCTATGGTATATCTATCCCATGATAAATACAATGTAGCACAGGGAAATAATTTGTGTGGCATATAAAGAGTAAAAGAGCAATCCAACTCTTGCTATAAGTTCTATTGTATGTAACCAGAAAAATAGTATAAACAGAATGGTGAAAGTTTGAAACAAATCGGACCAATAATAATTTTTTTACTGAATGTTAGTAATATGAGATCTCTAATTCTATGCGAATCTCAAATTTGCAGTGAATTGTGACGTAGTCGCGGATAACTCTCCCGCTTGACGTGTACAAAATTATCATAAATTAATGTTTTCTCCTAAATGTCTTCTCCCTTATATATAGGGCACTACTCAAAATATATATTATGGATAGCATACATTTTTTGAAAAATTGAAATTTTAGTCATTTTCAGTGTCGGAACAAATAGGAAAATTGTCCGCCACTACAACACAGAGACATTGCCGATTCAGCCAATGTGAAGAGCCGATACATACAGTGATTGAAACATAAAAATATTCACAACTTTCTCTTTTTTGTCTGATTTCATTAAAAAATGCCACCCGTCTACTTTTCGGATTTTTTATGCCTCCGCCACCGAAGGTGGTGCCGGAGGCATCATGTTTCTGGGTTGTCCGTCCGTACGTCCGTACGTCCGTACGTCCGTACGTCTGTACGTCCGTCCGTACGTCCGTCCCGTTTGACCGTTATCACAATATCTCAAGAACCATTTAAGATTTAAACTTAAGACTCGGGAATAGTATTTATCACCATAGGAAGACGATCTGATTAGATTTTGGAGTACGTAGGTCAAAGGTCACAGGTCACAGAGGTCAACTTATGAAATTCCTTGTATTGAGTTTGTTAGCGCGATATCTCAAGAACCATTTGAGATTTAAACTTCAAACTTAAGGATAGTGTGTATCACCATAGGAAGACGATCTGATTAGATTTTGGAGCACGTATGTCAAAGGTCAAGGGTCACAGAGGTCAACTTATGAAATTCCATACATTGAGATTGTTATCATGATATCTCAAGAACCACTGGAGATTTAAACTTCAAACTTAGTGATAGTGTGTATCACTATAGGAAAACAATCTGATTATATTTTGGAGCACGTAGGTCAAAGGTCAAGGGTCATAGAGGTCAACTTATGAAATTCCATACATTGAGATTGTTATCATGATATCTCAAGAACCACTGGAGATGTAAAACTTCAAACTTAAGGATAGTATGTATCACCATAGGAAGACGATCTGATTAGATTTTGGAGCACGTAGGCCAAAGGTCAAGGGTCACAGAGGTCAACTTATGAAATTCCATACATTGAGATTGTTATCATAATATCTCAAGAACCACTGGAGAATTTTCACTTCAAACTTAATGATAGTATGTATCACCATAGGAAGACGATCTGTTTAGATTTTGGAGCATGTAGGTCAAGGGTCACAGAGGTCAACTTGTGAAATTCCATGTCTTCAGCTCGTTTAATATGACTTTACATTTGATATTCGATATGATGTAATTTTAATGGAATTTCTGAAAGGATTATGCTTTTATTGCAAGACTTTTCGCCTGTAGAGTATGACGTCACTCGGTGTTGAGGCTGGTGTTGAGCTATCGATAACGCGATCGGTATCGTCCTTCTAAACTGACCGTCGGTGTTGGAGCTCGGTTTAGCAGCCTTTCCATGCTCTCAACACCAACACCAACACCGAACACCGTACTTGAAATCACTCAATGTCTTATGGGTACACAGTTCATGAGAAAAAGCAAAAGGCACTGACAATTGAATTTCATATGCAGCGCATGTCATTCTTTAAAAAAAAATCAAATGAAAACGAGCTTTAATTCTTTATAATGGCAATACATGGTTACTTTTTTATGCCTCCGCTACAAAGTAGCCGGGGATTATGTTTTCTGGTTGTCAGTCCGTGCGTACATACGTACGTACGTACGTCTGTGCGTACGTCCCGTTCTCGTGATCGCGTTATCTCAAGAACCAATTGATGGATTACCGCCAAACTCAGGTCATGTATGTATCTTGCAGAGCTAATGAACTGATTAGATTTTGGGGTCACGAGGTCAAAGGTCACAGGGTCCATTATGTATGCAAAAATAGCTCGTGATCGCGTTATCTCAACCGATTGATGGATTACCGCCAAACTTGGGTCCTGTATGTATCTTGCAGAGCCAATGAACTGATTAGATTTTGGGGTCACTAGGTCAAAGGTCACAGGGCTCATTATGTATGCAAAAATAGCTCGTGATCGCGTTATCTCAAGAACCGATTGATGGATTACCGCCAAACTTGGGTCATGTATGTATCTTGCAGAGCTAATGAACTGATTAGATTTTGGGGTCACGAGGTCAAAGGTCACAGGGCTCGTTATGTATGCAAAATAGCTTGTGATCACGTTATTTCAAGAACCGATTGATGGATTACCGCCAAACTTGGGTCATGTATGTATCTTGCAGAGTCAATGAACTGATTAGAATTGGGGTCACGAGGTCAAAGGTCACAGGGCTCATTATGTATCCTAAAATAGCTCGTGATCGTGTTATCATTAGAACCAACAGATGGATTACAATCAAACTTGAATTTTAAAAATTGCTTCCATTTTGGTTTGTAAAATTGCTCTATGGCGGAGGCATTTTTCGACTGCGCGCAGTTGAAGTTCCATCTAGTTTTGCTTTGCTCTCAAGTAGTTTGCTATCGAGGTTGGATTTTTCTCTGATATCATGTTTACTCCTCTATCCCCTGTAGTTGTTAACCATTTGAATACTTGATATAGTTTCAGTGAGGATATTTCAGGCCTTCCAATACATATATATACCAATTATTGTTTTGTGATTGGTCTCCTTGACCTATGTTTTTCTTTAATTTTGCGGTTTCTTTTCCTTAGAATGGCCAGCTGTTGGTATATGGTATGGGTGTAGACAGGTGCCCTTGTGAGTCTGATGAATGGTGCGGGTCTGAACTAAGACCTGGACGACCCAAACAGTTCCGCACATTCTCTTTCCTGCAATCAACCAGGTATGCATTCGTGTATTTCGTTGTTTACTTATTACTTATTGTTTTTTTTGTTTGTTTGTTGTTGTTTTTTGCTATAGCTTTTCAATTTATTGATTTTATTTTTTTCTCCACAAGATCGCCAGAAAAAAACCCCGCTTTTGATGGCAAACTGATGGTATTAATCTGTAGATACTTTTCAAACTAGTAGATGTAACAGTATTACATTAATTCTGCATTGCTGTCTAAAATAGCTACCATTTCCTTGATTGAAATCGGTGGCTGAAACGACTAAAATTAACAAACGATTAACTTTGTCTATGATTGTGCTTACCGAAGATTTTTTTTTCGTGGATCAAGATCCTTAGCTCCCAAAACAATTTCAAAATATACTAACATGAATCAACATAAATGAGATAAAATAGTTTAATGATACTCTCTTGTGAATCCACCACTGAAGACAAAGAAAGTATAATATACATAGTATATATCGCAACATATTTCGACACTTTAGACTTGTATCTTACCGTTCCCTGCAGTCGATGTACATATGCAGTTGATGATTTCACCCACGGGATCTTCGTTCTTGATCACGATAAGGTCCAAAAGGATGGACATTTACAGCTTGAACCCCTTGAAGGAAGTTCGATGATTGATGTGTTTGAACCTGAATCGTCGACTGATTGGCCACCCGGTCGTTACGTATTTGACCCAAAGGTCTGGGAACCAGCAAGGCCTGTAGAGGACTACAAACATTTCGAAAGGTTCAAAGAAGTAACCCGCCGAGACGATTCCATAAACGATAGTGGAGTTGGTGGATTTCATGACGACGGCAATGAAGATGGTGATTTTGTCGACTGCAGTAGCAGCATTAGTGACGCATACAGTGATGATGATTCCTTTTTGACTTGCGATGAGGATGATGTCAGTATTTCCTGTGATGCTGTTCATGATGACCCGGGAGTTGGGTGTACGCACATTGATAAACAAGTGGACATTTCAAGGAACCACGCAGATTCAGTTGAAACATCACCTAAGCCTGTTGCACAATTTCCCCACAGTACGTCTTTCGACGAACACAGACAATCCACAAAGGACAAAAAGAGAGCACCTACGGACACGGATAGAACAGCAACTGAACTCCACTCCCAACAGTCAGGAAGTGAAATCCCTCAGTCCAACACGTGCTCAGAAGAGAAGACTGTGACACTTTCATCTGATGCTGCAATACATCCCACCACTGCCACCAATCCTACGGGTCATGGGACCCTAGGCTTTGCAGACACTGCTCAAGTTGGTGTATCTGTAATGGATAAGCCCGCCTTACATGTTGAACACCCCGTTCCTATTGATGATGGCGTCACTGATCTTTCTACTACATTGGATGCAATTTCAGTCACCAACGAGCATCACTGTCCTGCGATAGAAACGGTGGAAGATGTATCTGGCGCAACTAATGTAGGTCAGGAGAACCACCAAATGCCACCAAGAACCTGGCGCCGACTGTGCGCTGGACAGGAAAACATCTTTATCATAGAGCAGGACGAACTGATGGTATGTGTACTTCAAGTTGTATGTTGTTGCTCATGTTTCCTGACAACCCAGAAAGGAGGAAGAAAACGTTGAAATTATTGGTCATGTTTAAGGTGTCCTGCACATGCATTTTTGAATTTGAGATGAGTTTCATCTATTATTAATATACGAATTGTCGAAGATATATTTTTTTTTTATTTCTAAATAGAAAATGATATATCAACAATAAATTTGTAGGCAAGTTGTTAATAATGATATTTTGTCAAAAACTATTGAAATTAACCTGACACTCATGATTCAGTAATGATCTAAATTGCTGGTAATAATGTCTTTTAATTTGTGATACCGTTTTGAGCGTGTACATTAGCGGGTATTCATTCCAAGCTTTATTGTTTCTTACTCACAGAGGAAAGATGTCCATATTTCAATTACTCCTGGAAGGGAGATCGACACGCTATCTGCCGAACTGCTGCAGAGTTTAAGTGACATGGGTGGAGACATCACTGAAGAGGACTCCTTATTCCAATATGCTAGCATGGTATTCTCATCTCCCGCTTGCCTAAATGCATCCTTCTGCCAAACAGGGTAAATGATGTTTTCAAAGGATAATCATTTCACAGGTCATATATCTCGTTTTAGTATCTACATTTATCAGTATAGCTTTAGGACAGGCAGACTGGGTTCCCTCAAACCCGCCACACCCAGAGTTTGTCTTTGGATTTGTCTGGTTTTATTTACGATCATAAAATATGAAATACAAACATCATAACACATAAAGAAACAAAACACTAAAATATTCTACAAGGACTATTCTAGGAGAAGGAAATATCAAAATAAAAATAAAAATCAAGGGATCACCCGCTTCAGATCAACCGACAAAGTTGACCTGTCCTTCCTCGGGGTCCCCAAACAACTACAATACATTCATTATTTAATAAAAACTAATGTTGTTTATTCATCTTTATTCATAAAAATACAGATAACATAATAATATGGATCATGTTCCAAGTGTACATGTTCCAAGTGGTTTCTAGTATCTTTGCTGAACTACAGTCGCACGGACTATTGCCAAATCAACCCAAAACAACTTCACTAGCCTTAAGCTTGTTCCCTACCTCGTATAATGAGCGACAATACGAGCATCATGTTTAAAAGACATTATGATACGGCATTAAAATCTCCCTTAAGTTGATTTCCTAGAAGTATTCGCATTCAATGATTTCATCATCGTGTTTTAATGTTTGTACTTCATATTTTCAGACCAAACGAAGTCAATGGTCTTAACGTTGATCTAAAAGCAGCAATAAGGGCGTTCGAAGTAATCAGCAAGAACGACAAACTCCTTGAAAAGGTGAACATGTTTATAGTTTTACATTGCCAGTTAGATTTCATTATTTTATTTATATGATTTATAGCCATAAAGATTTGTATCGAACTACAAATTAATCACATCTTGCAATTTTTATAAGGAAATAATTCCTAGTTCCTGTTGTTTCGTGTTGAATCTTTTAACTAATTTGATTATCGTGTCTGGACGAAATATTATGATTTGCTGTAAAGATCAAATAGATCTTTCTAAAACGCGACCAAAGGTAACAACAAATTAAGAACTATATACCACATGATTAAATTGAAATGTTATACACCTTACCCACAAATGTTAAGACTTTAGTTATGTTGTAGTATTTGTAAACAATTATGCCATATCTTTACCAGTAACTGAATTCTACAAAATAATTACATTTTCACATAATCATCTTCCACAGCTCTCCGATGTGATCTCTGTTGATCTGTGTAACAGCGTACCTCAGTCAATACCCCATGTTGAATCTCTTCGGTTCATCTTTATTCTGATGGAATGTCCTGTCTTCAGTAACCCTGACCGCCCCTGGGGGCGCCGTGCCCTGGCCGCTGCAGAAAGGTTGATGGGGTTCCTTCACACGGCATCGCAGGCCGCAGAAAACAAGTCCGACTCGGCAACACCTGGTAAACAGTCAGACACAACTTCTGGAAAACCGAGCAACATGCATCGGGAAATGAATGCAAAGTCAACCTTTTGTCAATATATGTATTTTGTTAATGCTATGGGCTAATTATCTTCAAAATCAATAAGTGGTTAATCATGTACAAATTTCGTTCGAAATGGCAAGAAAACATATAAAATAATAATTATTCAAAGCAAGATTTTACAAGTTGACTTTGGAAGAGTTCTTACATGCCTTTCGTATGTACTGCCACTCATGATGAGAGCACTGTGTTCACTGTGAGATATTCGCTGTTTTCCAAGTATTTGCCTGTAATCGGATTTTCCAAAGTTGTTTTTGATTGATAAATACCACTGAAGACAATTTCCTTATGTGATGTTTAGCAAATACAAAGCAAAGGCAACACTATCGTAAATATTTTCGGGAAGTCACCCTTAGGCAATTTCACTAAAATCAAGCTTGACAAACGCCTTTTGAAATGTGCGAACATTGCAATGGCATTATTACAAATCTGAATGAGAATTTCTGTAGGCGATACAATATGAATTTAAATTCCCATTGAGTTTATTTCCAGAAAGTCTTTGCGATCAAGTTAATTGGGTAGATTGGTAGCCATGTAAACAAAAGTTGTGACGCAGGTTTGTATGACTCGAGTTCCGGCAGCAATTTCAATATAAAACAATATTGGAATCCTTGATTTTAACCCTGCTTTGCACAAAACACCATATCTAACCTTTATTCTATATCCATTTGCCACTTTTTAGCTCGTTGGTGGAAGTTTGAACCGATGTCATTTAAACGGACAATCACGGCTTACCGACTGTCCCTCACAACCCTATTCAAAGACGGAGCACTATTGGAGAAGGAACCGGACAAATTTGGGGCTTACCTCAGAGTTCTCAGCCACTTGAATGTGGTGAGAAAGTTAAAAATAAAATAAAATGAAACAATCAAAATAAAACACAAAGAAACGAACAATTATAACCACTTGCATACAGGTCCACACCCACACCAACACACCCACCACCACCCACCAAACACCCACACACACAAACACACACACACATTCACATGTTTATCGTGACATACTAGCTTAATCCTACTCTAATTGGCTTTTTCAAAGGAAGATTTAACAGGTGGTAAGGGGTCAAAATACCCCCCACACATTCTCCTCTCCCCGTATCCCCCACACAATGTCCGATCTTGAAAGAAAGAAGTCGTGGATTCGCGATATGTATCTCCCGACCGCCAACACCACCACCCTTCCCGAGAGGTTAATTTTCGGCACGGTTAAGGTGTCTAATTAATTATATTCACTTTGAATATGTGTAAATGTTTTCAGAGAGATATATATGTTATAAAATATGTCCTATCAATGATTTTTGCGTATGTATCGACATTTGTATTTCATTCAGCAAGAATTCATTCATAATCTTTGTGTTATCCTCTATATTTTTGCTATATTAGATTAATCTCCAGCAAGACATCCTTTCCATTCAGACGTTCTACATCCAAAATTTAGACAGAGTCTGGAGACATCCACCACGAGTAAGTGATACGGGTCTGACCGTTCATTTTAGTGGAGGGGGAGCACTCGTTTTGCCCCTCGAATGTTCTTTACAAAATTGCCATACAAGGGAGTTCACATTTCCGAAATTGATGATATAGGGTTGTATTTTTTAAGAATTATAAACAATCAGCATAGTGTGTCAATTTTATTATTATTTTTGTTTGTTTTGGTAACGGTTACATACTTTTATTATTTTATTTTATTTTATTTATCAATTTTTTTTTTGGAGTATCGAACATGAACAATTGAACTTTCGGATTACCGAACATCTGAAAATAAATGAAAAAGCGCCATGTATCACATTGAAACACCCTTGCGAACATAGTTGATATCACAACAGAACTCGCAAGAGTGATGACTCTCGTACTATAGCAAGGATAAAGGACAGATCTCGAAGTGATCATGATACATTTATGTTTTTATGTGTATTTAATAAATGCAAAATCAATAAATGACGAAAATTTTCAATTGATTAATTGTTTTGTTTGGTAACTAACATGAAATGAGAATAGAGCGTCTTTACAGTGATGCCATTATTTTTAATTTTGTTTTGCTTTAACGAAGTGCAGATTATGTTATCGAATTTACAATGTTAATGGATGTACTCTTAGTAATGTTTGACACGTTCCCATTGAATACCAATTTTTCCACAGTGTGGGATTTTTACCGTGATGAATTAATTCGTTATGTTCACTCCAGTGTTATTAAAAACAAGAATAACGGTAGTGTACCTTTCCTTGACGGTTATAGGCGTTGCAGAAATTCTCCTGGGCGTCGTATCCATTCCTCATTGATCTAGAGATGAAAACAAAGATGATTGAATGCCATAACATAAGTAAACAAGATGTAAGTATAATTTTATTTCTTTGTGAGAAGTTGGGATCAGTCAACAAATATTTTAAACAATGCAATAATACTAGGCCATGTAGGCATACGAAATGCCGAATCGTACTTTTTCCAAATCAATCAAAATTTCTTAGCCTCTGATTTTTTCTTCTTTCGACATTATTAAATGGTTCATGTAGTCAGTTCAATCAGTACCAATTACATCTGTATTCTATGCAAGCATCTTTTTGAATTTTTCATAATCACCGCAGAGGCGGCGCTCCCCGGGGAGCAGTGCCCTCCACTTTTTTCAGGTTTCCAAAGTGCCCCCTTTTACAGAGGACAAGTGCTCCTTCTTCTTTGTTAGAACTTCCCCTTCCCCTTCTCATACGTGCCCTTTTTCCTTTTGATAAGTGCACCCCATTTTTTCATAAGATACCCCTCACTTTCTCATAAATGTCCCTTTTCGTCTGTGATAAATGCCCCTTTCATTTGTAATAAGTGTCCCTTTTCCATTCTCATAAGTGCCCTTTTTCATCTCTGGTAAGTGCACCTTTTCAGGTACGAGAAAAAACCCTTACCACCTTTGAGAAGTGCCCCCTTCACCTCTGATAATTGCCCCTATTCAAATCTGACAGGTACACATTTTACTTTGACAGGTGCCCTATTTGCTATATAATAAGCGCCCCTTTTCCATTCTCATATTGCCTTTTTCCCTTTGTAATAAGTACCCCTTCCCTATCTATTAAATGCCACTTTTCACCTCTGATAAGTCCCCCTTTTCCTTTCTAATAAGAACCATATTTCCTTCGGATAAGTGCAACTTTACCCTTTTTTTGTATATAGTAGTCCCTTCCCCTTTAAAAAACTGCCCCTTTTTACATCTGATAAATGCCCCCATTAAAATCTGATAGGTGCCCTTTCCCTTAAACAGATGCCCAATTTCCATTCTCACAAGTGCCTTTATTCATCTATGTTGAGTGTCCCTTTTCAGGTGTAAGAAGTGCCCCATTTACACATCTGATAATTGCCCTTTTAACTTTGACACGTGCAACTTTTCTTTTCTAATAACTGTCCATTTCTATTTTGATAAGTGCCTACTTTTCCTTTCTCCATAACAAACCCTTAATTCAAAGCGACTTAGAGCCCCTTTTTAATTTTCCCTAGAGCTTGCTACACTCGCTCGCATTTAAATTCGTTATAGAGTGTTACTTATAAAAGAACTTCTAAGTCTTTCTTCATTAGATCGTGCTTATAAAACTCATCAGGTTTTGTTTTTTGTCCCTTGTCCTTTAAAAGATTTTGAAAATGTATCTTATCTTAAAAAGTATCTTGTACCACGTAATGAGATAAACAGATATTGATGTCATCTCTGGTAGTGTAATCACAATCTTAGTCAATATTCACTTCAAAATGCTGATTATTTTCAGAGGATTTCATTTTTTGGGGCCTGCTTATGGGCCTCCCTGCCTATAAATAATGTCCAAACCTCAATTTTTCATCATAACGAATTGCGTAATGCAGGCGAGACCGCTGAGAGCGTTTCCCTTGTTCAGTGAATTACCATATAATATATAATTAAGATTGTGTTTCTATCCATTCTTAACCCACTCATGCAGTATAATGAACTATCATGAATATGTGAGAGCAATTTCATATCAATAACTTAAACAATTCATGTTAAATTGAAAGATTTATAAAATAAGTAACTTTTGCAATAAAACTGTTAATATGTAAGATTTTGGTGTTTGAAGGAGTAAATTTATTCCCTTATTGTGCATACCGGAATTAAATATTTTACTGACGTATTCTTCAATGTATTATCTTTCGACTGGGCAAGAACATATTTAACAAAAAAAAATCACCAACAATGAGTTTTGGCGCGCTTTTGTTCCTCCCTGGCCCACTGTGCGGCGGCATGAGGTCGTTTGGGAAGACATTGATCTTCATTACCACTCTCTTCCCAAGAGATAATGGGTACCTGTGAGGGTTGCCGAAAGCGAATGTGACTGCTTTCGTCATTGCCCTACATTCACGTATTTACGTGATGCTGTATACTAGTGTGATATATTGTCATATTGTTAAGATTATAGCAGTTAGCTTTACCTAATTTTCAATTTCAAAGTTCTCATTTTTTTTTCAACAACTGCTTCTTTCAAGGATGCCATACAACAAGAAATAAGTCTACATCCATTGTTCACTTCTGTCTTCGGGATTCCTCCACCACTTTTCCTTCAAGTAAACCGGGATGACATCTTCGGGAGGAGCGTCCGGGTGCAGTTAGCTAAGATGCTGAGCTTCCCGACGTCTAGGCTTCAACTTCCTCTCATTGTTCACTTCATAAATGAAATAGGTATTGACGCGGGGGCTCTGAGTATGGTAAGTGATTATTGGTATCCTTAAAATAGCCACTGTTTAATACACCTTGATAGAGATAGAGACGAAATATTTAGAAATGTTTAGAATGACAAAGTATTGCACAAAGCAAGGATCGAACCCATGATCTCACTTTTGAGAGTCAAGAGCCTTCACTATAATACAAAAACCCACACTGCCCCGGCATTAATATGTATGCCTTCTATCTTATTCTATCAAAAACAGGAATTTTTCCGGCTTGTCTTTATGGAACTCCTCGATCCGGAAAAGAACGACCTTGTCCGATATGTCAACGAATTTGACCCGACTCACTCGTCTGTCTGGTTTCGGAAGGTACATGCATTTACACGTATTCCCACTGTGATCAGACCCTGCATTTTAAAGACAATTTATTGGTGAATTAGAGTGTACATCTTCAAACTAGGAAATTTTTCGGAGATCGACTTCCATTTTTTGCCATTGTTTATGTTATATTTTGATACACATTTTAGTTTTAGAGGAAATCCAAGTTCACCTCTTTTGTTTGGTAAAATGTGTTCAAGAAATACTTGGCCTATGTGTTTAGGCATTTCTCGTTACATAATATTTCTCAAGGTATTGCATAAGTTAATTACTCTTTGGGATTTTTCGAATAACAAGTATCAAGAGAACGCCACCTTGCCCACCCAAAAGAAGATCTCAATATGATTTACTGATTGGTTCAAAATAAATTTGCGTTTGATTTTTCGGGGTGACATGTTATTGCTGCGTTTTGCTCATGAAAAAAACTTTATCTATTCGAAAGTATTTTTCTTTTTATTATGATCGTTTAAAGAGTTTGGCTGGGTGTATTTTTGGAGGACTAATAGTGCGTTTGTATTGTAGTTGAGCTTCTTCATTTCTATTTCAGAAAATGCAATGTATTAACGAAACTTTGTATGAACTAAACTTAACCACCTTTCCTGACTACCTATGTAAAACAGGACTGTGAGGACTCCAAACTAGCCGAGATATGTGGTCTTCTGTTTGGGTTTTCATTGCACAACAAGGTAATAGTTCCATTACCGTTTCCGCAACTTCTCTACGCCAAGCTTCTAGGAAAAGGGTATGTTGCTTTAAAACATCTATTAATATTACTGCTTTGCCAAACGGGTAGTACTTCATGAGATCCATGGTAACTGGCCCAAATCATGTCGCCTTGTGTTTTGGAGAAGAAAACAAAGCGACTGCAACAAAATAGTTGACTGTGATTCCGAATGTTAGTGCATATAGTCAAATGTTTGTGTGTAGGCTTCCTTGTATCACCTGGTCATAACACAAACATAATCTTTAATTCAATTAAAAATAAATTATATAGATTTTATAATTATTTTTCGACATCTAACGTAAGTTCCGCCTTTGTACAAGCATACGATTGAGTAGTGTATGCAGTGTTTAGTATCAGAAACCCCAAAACAGGTGGCAGCGCTGGGATATTATTATATAACATGTATACAGATTATTGTTATTTTCTTATAATGTACTCATTAATTTTCATCTTTTACCTACTTTTTATTTGTTTAGTTTGTACCTATTGTTTTTTGTTGTTGTAATTTTCAATTAAAGATTTAGTTGTTTATTTATTTATATATTTATTCATGTCTCTTTAAGACAATGCTATGTTAGAAAAAAAAAACTTCTTTTGATTTCTCGTTGGTTATCAGTCCTAGTAATGATATGGAGGAAGCGGCGGAGCTCGACAAGGAGTTCGCAGATCAGATGTCCAAATTACGGACTGGAACAGAAGATTACGTGATGGGGTGTTGCTATGGTGAAAAGGTTAAACTGGAGGATGGGAGGAGCGTCGACGTCACGAAAGAAAATGTGTAAGGAAAACAGGCTCCAAAATCTTATGTGTAGGCAACATAGGTAAACATTGTCTGAAGGTAACTTGATCGAAAGCTAGGCATACCGTTTGAGTCAAAAAAAAGTTTACACCTAGAAAATTGCTTATTATTTTAAAAATCATCTATGAACAGTAACTTTTTATACATCATATGAAAGAGCGTTTTATCCCAAATCATTTGGTATCATTTTTGTGTGGTATGTGTTCACGCTTGGATGAACAGGAGGCATTGTTTGCGAGAGTGTAAAAATCGACTTGCCCTTGTGTCAATCCTCAGTGAGCTAATTGCTTTTCCATATTCTCAATCTTCCAACTATTTTTTTTTATCTTCATGGTGCTAAAGAGATCTTTACGTGGACAACAGGGTTCGAGAGCACATGGTTCCGTCACAGTTTGCGGCCTTCAAGCAAGGATTCAACAGAGTCTTCACTCCCGCAGCCTTTGATATGTTCAGACCGATCGAGTTGGAAACGCTTGTCATTGGAGAGAAATACTTCGATTGGAAAGCCCTTGAGCAGGTAACTTCACTAGATTTTTTTAAAAATGAAAACATACCTCTACAACTCCTCTTAATTTGTTGATAGACTATTAAAGAGACAGCGCCTTGTATCCTTTGGAAAAGGCGCTATATAAATCCAATCATTATAATTATTATAACTATATTGACCACCCAAAAAATACATAATAGACCAGTTAGCAAATGGTATCAATGGCCGCAAATGTCCACAGATCTTTGGAACACGGAGATGTACCACTGTGCATTCAAATATACTTGTATATATTTTATTTTAAAAAACACTCCCAAAATAAGGAGACGCTTCATGAATAACATGAATTTGTTTCCCCTTTTGTTTTCCGAAAACTTTTAAAACGGTAACATAATTAATTCCACTGATAGGTCACTACTTCTTTACATAATTTAAATTTATGTTTATCGTCTTTATAAGTACAACTTAAGGCTTGTTCAGATATTAAGCAGTAAACAGCTGCTGTTTTGCCGTGTCATATCTGAACGAGCCTTACTCTGACACAAAAGGGTTTGGGCGTTAGTATAACTTTATACATTCCTATTTCTCTTAATGAACATTTTTCAAATGTAGAAGTTTCAAGCAAAACGATGCAGAAAAAAAGGTACATTACATGATATTTTTTAAATCCTGTTTTTTATAGTAACTAATCAAAATTATGAATTGATTTGACACTGCAAATGAGTTACCATCAATCTAATTGTTAGGACAATTGGTTTATCCGGTTATTGACTAAATATTATATTCATTTGTAGTAGAATTCGTCAAAAAACGATAAATGTGTTTGACACTGCTTTTTTGTAGTAGTAAATGACATACTTTCCAAAAATTAAAAAAACACATTGAAGATCTGCACATGCTATTTTTCTTATGATTTATAATTTGACTTATTTCCAGTCGACCCAGTATATACAGCCATATACAGACTCGCACCCAACCATCACGATGTTCTGGAAGGTATTTCATGCTCTAGATAATGACATGAAAAGAAAGTTTCTCGGTAAGTCTAAAATGTTTGATTTACCTTTTGTTTATTCCATAGTGATATATACAACGACCGTATTTTTTCTTCTTGAAGGACTTTGTTTTAACAAGAAGCACTAAGAGCAACCAAATGCAACTTTCTATCATACTCAGGGTCATATCAGGGTTATTATTATTATTATTATTATTATTATTATTATTATTATTAATCGTATCTTATTATTATCAATATCATCATTATTTGTTTTAAATTATAATAATAGTTATTATGATTTATCTTGTTGCAGTATTTGTCGCCGGGTCTGATCGCGTCCCGGTCGGTGGACTACGAAACCTAGGTCTCCATATCGACCACCTCCAGGTACCCATGGACGATTCCGGGGACGAGCAAGCATGCGACAACGAAGACAGACTCACCCTGCTGATGCCGGAGGGCCATGGCTGCGATAACCATGGCTACCGCCGTACCTTACGGCTGCCTATGTATACCAGCCTCGAACTCATGGAAGATCGTTTGACCGTCGCACTGTCCTATTACGACTGCCCATTTCATATCGCTTAGGTTTATAGGATATTTCTTTATCATATTTTATTCGTGTATTTTGTATTCGTTTATGTTTTATTCATTTATTTATTCATTTATATATCGTATTTCTCATTCATTTATATATTTCTTATTTAAGTAATTTTTTGTCTTTCTTTCTTTATTTACTAATTTACTTGTTCATTTATTTTATTATACTCTTCAATTCATGTATTTATTATTTCTTTAAGTTATTTCCACAGCCTCTTCAGTTTAAACGTAACATTATGTTACTTCTATTTACAATGAAATAGCAGATACAATTGAAATAAAAGCGGTGGTACAGGGTTTCCCTTTGAGCGCTTTATTGACTATTTGGCATGTTTGGAGTCAGCAAATAGATACATTCCTTTTTAATCATTCAAGTGTGTTTTCCGGTTTGGATAAATATGTTTCGTAATAGAAATTATCTTACTGGATGAAAAAAACTTATAAAGAAGTTAAATAAAGTGTCCTTTAAATCCCTCACACACGCATACACACAAACAAAATTGTGTATACATATAGTGTTTCTCAAGGGTCGGTCATAGCTCCACTTTTATTTTTGTTATATCAAAATTATTGCTTTATACTCAGAATATCAAATATGAACGTGTAATTTCCTAAATTTCACGCGAACCTTTGGAAGAGTACAAAGTCCGTACCATTACACACCTTTCAATGTTCTTAAAACAGTATCTCGGATAGAGTAGCCAGAGGACACATTAAAAGACACCACAAAAGGTTGGTGGCACAATCGGTTCATTTCAGAATTCTATTATAGTTACTATCAGAAAATTCTCCAAACGCTGTAAACCAAGGGGGAGTTCAAAGCTTAATTATACCTTTCAAAAAAGAAAAAGCAGAAGACCACCTAAAGCTAGAGCTTGAACGTGATGGCGGCCTCAGGAAAGGAACCTATATGAGCGACCTAACCTATAACACATAGTATAATCAGAAATAAAGCAATTATAACAGCCAAAGTAAATCCTTTTTTTCAGGCATAACATGAAATGCGTTAAGTGTAAACGTTTGTATTATGTAAATGTATGTCTTTTGTGAAACGTTTTTGTAAATGTAGTTTTCTTTAAAGATGTGCATGTGCAAGTGTTCGTACGAGTGCATGTGTTTGGAGCGCTTATTACATTATTACTGGTACGCTGATAATAATTTACGCTTCATGGCAGCCATGACAGAATATATCGTAGTACATGATTAAACATTTGGAGACTATTCCATAGGTCAATGCCCAATTAGCAATTTGGGGTTTATCAAATGAAAGTTCTGAGAGTTTCGCGTGTCGGATACGAATGGATTGTGTTGTTTAGAGTAAACAGGTTGTGGAATGCTGGAGGAAGTAGGTTATTGGATTTTTTTAACATAAAGATTGCAACCTGCAAAATATTGATAAAGGAAACTGTTAATGTTTGCAGCTTCTGAAATAAGGTTCTGAATTTGCAAGAAAAAGGAAAATTCAGTACAAATGCGAATAGCCCTTTTTTGCACAAAATTAATGGGATTTAGTTTTGTCTTCGCACAACCTGCCCAAACAATATAACAATAAGTAACAAATGGAAGTACCACTGTATTATACAACAAATAATAATAATAATTTTTTGACTTCATTTTTTTCATATAAAAAATATATCTGTCGTTAGCAAAGAGAACAAATGACAACAGATGATGCGTTCATTATATCGTTAACATACAACAAAAGAAGTGGTCCCAGAGTGGAGCCTTGAGGGACACCACGCATAATCGGTAAAAGGCTAGAGTCAGTACCATCAAATGAAACATATCGCTGTCTGTTCGACAAGTTGTCTTTAAACCAGGATAGAGTTTGCCCTCGAATTCCATATGTATCAAGTTTTCGTATCAATATAGCATGGTTGAGCGTATCAATCGCTTTATTACTTAAATCCAAAAATATGCATATTACTTGTTTCTTATTTTCCAGTGCACTGGTACTTTTGTCGTATATTTGTACAATAGCTAAATGAGCTGTCTTAGACTAGTGGTTTTTCCTAAACCCGTATTAGTTTGAATTCAACAAATTGTTTTTATTAAGAAAATCAGGTAACCTATTGTAAAAAAAGATCAATAATTTTTTAAATACTACAGAGTATAGATATTGGGCGATAATTGCTTATTTCATGTGGATTGTCCTTTTTGTAAATATGAATCACTTTTGCTACTTTAAGGAGATATGGACATACTCATGTTGAAATCGATAAATTTAATGTGCGAGCTAATGGGGATACAATGAAGTATATAATTTGTTTAAGAAGCGTGGTGCAAATCTTATCATGACCTTGTGATTTTGTAATATTGTTTATTTATGTTGAGTTTGTTTGGTTAAAGAATAAAGATTTTTCAAAAGAACCTGGAAGAAAATTTGTAAACAAATTGTAAAAAACAGTTGTAGCATTGATTTTTTTTGCCAGTTGTAGGCTAATATTACTACAGAATGTATTGAACGAAGTAGGATAACCTTTTGTATTGGGTATCTAATTACCATTTAGCGTCAAATTATCTTTTGGTAGAGGTTAAGTTTTCTTTCCCGTTGCCTTATTGATAACATGTCACGTTGCTCCAACATTGGAGCCAACTTTACATAATTGTTCAGGAAAATAAAACTGTCGAGGACATCGAATGATACTTTATAACGGTCTTTTTCGTAATTTGTCCTGGTCAAGTCTGTTGAATTTTGCATATATAATTTGTAAATGCGGTTTCTTGTTCTGATTGATTTCATTATACCTTTCATAATCCATGTGTTTCTTGAAATGCTAGAGTTAAGTTTTTCTCTGACAAGAAGACATTTTTAATGATAATAATATTGTAATTCACAATTGAAATGTTCGTATGCATTATTCACATCATTTTCATTCAAAACATTTGTCCATTCTTATAACAAATTTGTTTAAATGACTCAATATTATTAGGAGTCTCCTTTTTTAAACGAAACCTCCGAGTTTGTTTAGGATAAACATAACTAAACTAAGATAAAGCAAATATCGGTTGGTGGTCAGATATTTCGGAAGAAAGTAGACCACCAGTAGTATTTTTATCATGTAAATTAGAAAAAAACGTAATCTAACAAAGTTGAGGAATGCGTGTTAAGCCAGGTAGGTTTGGTTATGTGAAAGGAAAAAGCATGAGAGTACATCAAATTGATAAATTTATCTAAATGAATACTATTAGAAAGAAATTTTAATTTAATAGTCACCCATTAAATACAAATGTTTATTTTCTTGAGTAAGGATGTTGAGACAGGCTTCTAGATTCTCATAAAATATCTCAATTTCTGATTGGGCGGTCTATATATATTAAATCAATAAATTATATTTTTACCAACAGTGTTATAAAATTCTATAAATAATGCTTCATTTTCTTCACATTCTATATCATACCGAAGTTTGAAATTTTGATGTTCTTTATTAAACATAAAGCGCAACACCACTGCCGGGGCTTTGCCCGTGGACCCCACGCCAATTTACGCTCCACTTGCTTCGCTCGCTTTGCTCTATCTGATCGTAAATACTTGAGCCCCCATCCCCCCACTTTGAAAAAAGTTCCGCGGGGCCTGCATGTAACATATAAGAGTGGTGGTGATGCGGATTTTTGTCTGCCCCCAAAAAAGACGTTTTGGCTCATTACACCACTGCTCCCTCGTCCCTCGCACTTCGTCCCCCGTCATGAAAAGAAATCGCCGCCCCAACAGTTCGAAAATAACTACCGTTAAATAGAAAAATCTACCTAAGGCAATGAATGGCCTTGTGCTTCACATAATGTGCAAACATGACAATGATATATATTACGGTATCCGAACATGATTTCTATGATATACAACAGGGCATTGCAATTGCTCTGAATATAAATATTTTTTCTTTCAAGCACATTCAATTCTCTGATTAAACAAAGTCTAGTCATCAAAAGTGACATTGACGCGATCGCAATAAAAGACTTTTAAGAAATCTACATAGGGAAACTTTGAAAAGATATTCTGATGAACACCGAAAAGTGAAGATTTTAGTAGGACTAATGAAGATTCGATTAATTTCATTCAACATTTGTGTTTCGGAAATTGATCTTACAGAATGACAGTGTCAATTTACCTAAAGTTTAAACATCACCTAAAACTCAAAGCGCGATCATGAATAGTCCGCCCGCTAGGGTCTGTAAAAGTATTCTACTATTTTATTTTTTTCGCGCAAGTGCAAACAGTCATGTAGGTAGAGGGTAGTTCCTTGGCCTCGCGGTTAACTTTCAAGTTGACGTCATAGAAATAAAAATGTATAAGCACCCAAAAGCAAAATACGTAGTCTTGGTTTAAAGTACAAGTCCACTCCAAAGATAACTTACTTTCAATAGAAGCAGAAAAATCAGACAAACCAATCAAAAAAGGTTTGAGCAAAATCGGATAACTAATAAGAAAGTTATGAATTTTTGGAAAAGTATGTAAAATTATGGACAATGGAAATCACTACACAAATTGCCAATTTGGTTATCAGTTTGTGACGTCATGTCCTCACTATTTGTCAATTGCTTTATATAGTTTAATCCCATTAGTTTTCTTTTTATCCCCCGGCCGAAAACTTGATTTCCCCATGCTTTTGCCCAGGTTATATGATTTGTATCATATTTAACTGATTTAACTGGAAAAAATTCTCTATATTAGTGCATCCACACAAAAAAAAACATTACTATCAATCTAACTTGAATGCTGGTGTGAAGAAATACGATTTTTAGGGGGAAAATAAAAAAATTATGTTATCAATATAAAGAAAATAATTAGTGGATAGTAAGGACATGACGTCACAGACTCATGAGTGAATTGCCAATTTGTGTAGTGATTTTCAAAGTTTTTTATGTCATTACAAATTCATAACTTTCTTATTGGTTATCCGATTTTGCTCAAACTTTTTTTGATTGGTTTGTCTGATTAGTCTGCTTCTATTGAAAGTGAGTTATTTTTGGAGTGGACTTGTACTTTAAGTTGGAACATGAGTAGGTCAGTACGGTGGAGTGCGTGACGGATTGTCCGTGCACGTGCGCCTAATCTGGCCTAAGTACAAGCTGGATTGAAGCGTGCTAAGAGGGGGGTTATCCCCCCCCCCCCACAACAAAAGAAAATACACTCACGCCAAATTTATGTTTGGATTACGTGCTATGTCATTGTCATGTTCGCACATTATGTGAAGCACATGCAAGGCCATTCATTGCCTTAGGTTGATTTTTCTAACGGTAGAAACAAATAGGCCTACCATGGCCTTTCGTTGTGCATTGGCTATTACTGGGCATAAAGACATTTTCGGCAGTGGGGGTGAAGGGGTCGCTGACTTCTATTGCATGCCCGAATATCAGCTTTCCAGATTATTATTTTACGTCTGGCAAGCAAGGAAACAAAATCACTATGGTAAGAATATTTTATCAATAAAATACACAGAACAATACATAAAATGATTTTGGCAGAGTCGCTATATAGCTACCCAATGAGCCAAGATATTGCTATTGGGTACTTGTGAAGTACTCCGAATATTCTATTGATTTTAATTTTCGAATTGTTGGGGTCTGCTAGCCCTCTCCCTTCTCCCCGCATCTACGCCTATTTAAACGTCGACTGGCATGAACCCCCTGCATGAACCATCCTCTATGCACGATGAAGCGTCAACCAGAATAAAGGGTCTGAATTATTAGACTAATAAGTCAAATAACACCCTGCCTGGGAATCCTAATGCGCTAGTTTTAGCTTGATAGCGAACCTTGAATCGCTCGTTGGATATATCCTGCATCCAATATGTTTCAAATATCACTATCAGGGGAAGAAACGGTGTGATATTTGAGGATAAAAAATATTATATCCCGCATACTAAGAATCTTGCAATCTGATTGGTCTAAACAAGGTCACATGATCAATGATAGATTTACCATCACTTCATGGCCGTGAGCTCAGAGTACTATCACCCTGTGATAGTACTTTTGTACAGTACTTTTTTGCTGCTGCCCCACTTGCCCATTGAATAAGCATAGCAAAGTAGGTTACGCGAAGTGTCAGTGTTAGTTCATTTAATTATGTAAAATTCACTTTAAATATACCTTATTGCCGATGTGGGATATAAATCAAATATTAACCTTCTTTACTCGGGAAATTATGGATACAAATTATCATCGCTTCGGTGATAGTTTGTACCATTACCCTCGTAGTCGGTTAATATTTGCTTAATAACCTTCGCTGCACTTTGAAAATCAACTGAATTGTTTTAGCCACTCTGGTTGATAAAATGTTATTAACTCTGTATTAGAAAGAAAAAAAATGCACTTTTCATACGCCTTTACACGAGGCAAATATGTAAACACTGTCACTGTGTTGTACCTTGCACCCAGGTGTTTGCCCTTTTATCGTTATTAAATGTGGGGATTCCCCGTTTGAACGCATCTGTGTCGTAAAGTGACCCTATATATTCTGGTAACAATCAACGTTGATTACAAAATAGCTCTACGTGTGCTTACATCGCGATGTTGTCATTGCGCAACGTAAATATGAGGAAATCCCCGCCTCTTGTTTATCTTGAGTATGATCATATGTTTCTGCACTGGATGTATAGGCCTGCAAATGCACCCTAGGCTTCATTTGTGATTTAGGTAAGTGCTCGATCACAGCTAACCAAAAAGTTATATCTCTAAATACACATATGAGGAGAGAGAGAGGAGTCGAAAGAGAATAAGAGGTAAGCTAGAACAAGTATTTCTATTATAATGTTAATGTTATTTTTCGGTATTATTCTACTCTTGGGCCCCGTCTAATATAAGGAGTTGACATCAATCGCAACCATGTACATGAGCGATATGTCAATTTGCTATTGATTGGAGGACTTGCGATGGATTTGGATCAATCGCAGCTCTTTATAAGGCAAGGTCCTGACGTGGAGTCATCCGTGTGGCATAAGCATTGGCAGCGGGTTACTCGGCTAAACAGGCTACTTATCCATGTTAACACGCATGGACTTATAAACTAAGAAAGTCCATGCACCGATCTCCCTTGTACTTATACTATAGTGTAGAAAACCAATGCTCGATCTTGGAGGTGGTGTGTCACGATCAGATCATCGTCTGATTCTCATGACTTTCGTCGTTTGCGTGGGTTCGAGTCTGAAAATACCCAACGAGTGCAAAGATTAAGTACTGTCGCTGCGTTTTGTGTAATCCACAGAAATTCAATATAAGCGGGCCCCTCCCTTCTGTTCTCGATGCAAGCTTCGGTTAACCGGAAAACACTCGGTTCCTCGGACAGAACGTTAACTAGAGAGCAAAACCCTACGCAAGTTAATACGCTACACTTCTCGCAAAGAGTAGGGTGAAAACCGGGTGTTGAATGTGCCTGCGTACATAACTGGTAGTCTACATGTTGATCTTCGGGATGGGCTGCATAGCCCTTTTAAAGATTAAAGGGGAAGTTAGTTCACCTTGATATTAAGTTGGTTTAATAGAACAAGAACAAAATGAGAGGAACAGAAAGTTATGAATTGTTGAAGTTGCGATCAATCGAACACAAATTTGCTCTATACTGCTTGTTTTTTCCCGAAAGAAAATTTGCAATCATACATGCACTCTTAATCTTATTATTGCAAATACGTTCCTTTACAACCCCTGTATGGAAAAAATCTATTCCGTCATCAATAACGAAGAAAATGAAAGTTGATGATAATGTTATGTACAAAGTCAACTGCCTCGGCGGTCTCCGTCTTTTGTGTTTACATTCCCCTTTCAGTGTTTAAAGCGCGGTGCGGTGGATATTTGTGTCTACCAGGGCTGCGCTGTGGGCTCGGGGTGGGGCAGGCGGAGACGGTTCAGGCGGTTGACTAATCTAAGTAATTTAAACTCCGAAAATCAAATATTGATTTCCTGTGTTATGTTTTACAAGATGTAATAGAATGCTTCTATAATATTGTTTTTTATTAATCATGTCACAACTCTGTATTATATTATATCATGTTAAATAGTTTTGAGTACCAAATAAAATATCATTTGGAAAAAAAAATGTAGGCCTACAGAGCAAACTGTGAGTCATGTAGGACCAGGAATGACATCTTCCTGGTAGGACCAACAATTAGTTGATATACGTATACCACTATAGCTGCTACACACCACTAGGATACACAAAAATATCTGTCAGACAGTGTCAGTCGTCATTGTCTCTTTTGACCTTTCCAATATTAACCATAAAAGTGTCGTAACAAGTTTGTCAAATTACGGATTTATAATTGTATTATTATTCTGCCGCTTTTTGGTAATCTATGTATATATATATATATATATATATATGTATATATATATATATATACAGGTGTATATATATATATTTTTTCTTTTTCTTTCAAGTCAATATATTTTACGAGGTAAAACCCTTTTTTGTAAAAAAGAAGAAGATGGGCCCCCTCCCCTTGGGGCTCAAGGGGGGGGGGTGGTGGTTGAAAAAAATTGCACTTTTTCCCCCGTTAGGGCTAAAAAAAAGTGCTCACTACCCCCCCGCCCCCCTCCCCCCACTGAGCGTACGGCACGATTTTCAAATTTTCGCACGAAGTGGGCCCCTTTCTGGCCCCGTCCCTTGCCGCCGGCTGGATCCGCCCCTGGCATAGACAGTGTAAATTAAAGGCCATACAAAGTTTTGGTATGCGGTCACGAATTTGGTTCAAATTAACATATTGGAAGCATATGCAATCCGACAATATTCAATGATCGTTGTCGCGGTTGAAATCGAGTCGATATTGATTCAGCTTCGAAACAATGTTTCTTAAATAAAATCGACCGATTTTCTGTTCCAGTTGCATATTCCAAAAATTTCATGGTCGCACCTACCATTGTATGGCGGTAGACGCTATTTGATATTTTAATTTCTCGAAATCCTTAGCGTTTTAGAGTCCAATTCTTTCAATGTTGCTTATTATAACACTAGGTTTCACAATGGTAATGCAAATTTTAAATTTCATAATCCAATCCTGTTTAAATATAACTAAAAGTTTGTATTACCTTTAAGTAAAGGACATAATGTCATTGTCGCTATGTGCTGCCCTCTTGTGTTCAGTGCAAGGAACGCTAATAGAGCTAGCAGTAGATGTTGGATTTCAATAAAATAAAAAAGAATTTGAATGCGCGGTCTATCCGCATTTTTTTAAAAACCGTTTTTCGGTTTTTATAGTACCACTTTGCTCTCCTAGAACCAAGACAATGGCTTCATCGGATCATTCGGATGATGGTGATGCTATCACGATGCTCAAGAAGACATATTTAAAAGGCTATCCGATCAAAGATGCCTGCGGTAGCACTGAGTGCGTTGTCATGACAAACTTCAATGGGCGTGTCTACACGTGTGACCCGACAGGTGTCAGCAAACAGGAGAATTATGGTGAGAAATTTATGATAACTGAATAATAGGCTTAATGCAAAGAGCAAAGGGTTCCCAGATTGCCACATCAACAAGATCACAAAGTCATAACAAAATTAAGTTAAGAGAAAGAGAGAGAGTGAGAGAGAGAGAGAGAGAGAGCAATAATTTCTCTGTTCTGTTCACAACTTGTTAATCAATAATACATTTACTGGCATAGGCCTAATATCAGGCTCAAGTTTGATGTGGAATGTATTTTTTTTCTTCCCTCCAAGAAGAATTCGGAATTAGTTCAGATGATTGAATATCATGAGCATGGGGAGAGGGGGGTCACTGAAGTCCTGACTCTTGTGCTTATCGTCAGCTTCGTACATTAAACCCGATCCTTTTATTCTTTTGTTGATAGCCATCCACCACCTCCCCCCGTTTTTCTTTCGTTTTTGCTTGGATGGATTTTGATCCCTTTACTATCTTGAGTTACTTTAAATTTGTAAATAGAGAGCCTGATATTAACCAAACAATTTCATTTAAATATCCTCAACCTCCTCTCCAACCAGTCGAGGTGATCTTCCCGACATCCGAAGCGGAGGCTGTATCCGACATTGACATCGTAAGCGTATGCTGTGGTCGTCACCACTTCCTTGCCCTCTCTGCCAATGGTCGGGTCTACAGCTGGGGTAGGAACAATGTCGGGCAGCTTGGTATACCGAACCAGAGCCAGACAACACAACATTTCACACCAAGGTTAGGTTAACTGCCGGATCCAGGATTCTATGGCCGCAGGCGTATCAGGACAATTGCCCCGTTGCAATTGCCCCGTTGACAATCACCCCCGGAAAACTACCCCTGGATTACTACCCCCGGAATACTACCCCCGGAACCTCCTAGGACAACCCCCCCTCTCCCCGGACAACCAAGGACAACCTTCCCCCGAGGAAAATTACTCCCCCAAAAAAAAAAAAAATTATCCCCTGTTTATTAAAGGGGAAGTCCACCCTGATAATAAATTGGTTTTTATAAAAACAGAATTTTTGTTCGTGGGGGAATTGTCCTCGGGGGGTAGTTGTCCCCGGGGGGTTATTATCCTATGGGGTAATTTTCCTGGGGGTAGTTGTCCTCGAGAGATGATTGACCTCGGGGGTAATTGTCCCACAGGTAATTGGCCGGGGGGGGTAAATCGGAGCACATTTCCCTTTTCAAATACGATGTGTACTTGGTATAAACTGAAATTAAAATCTAAATAGTTATTGAAATCAAATTCTGGCATACAGATAGTTAGCCAATTTGGGTTTAGCCGGGGGACATGCAACTCATGAAAAAGAGCGACCTTTGGATTCGCGACGATATTTCCGGAAAATATTAACACTTTGGTCGCCCATTTGCCATACGCGCAAGTTTGCACAAAACTATAGGCTCCCATCAAAATTATTAATTTAAGTCAGCCAATTTCAAAAGTGTAAATTTAAATTGGTCTTAAAGTTAGAGTATTCTACTTACACCAATTTAGATTTAAGTATACTGCCATGTGCTGCTCACAATGTTTTGAATCCACACCCATGTCCCATGTTGCATCACCAACTCCTTTACAGGAACCTGAAATCGTTCTTTGTATGCCTTCACCAAAAGATGGCGCAATTGAAAATACATTATAGCAGTGGTGGCGATGTGGTTAAAATATCCTACCTTTAAAGAGAAGGTTGAGTTCTGGGAAGAGGTGACAAATAATTTGTGAGCGTTATCATTGTTATTATGCAAGTGTGGAAGAACATCAGATAAAAAATGTTCCCTGAAAAGCATGACTATTCAAATGCCTTACTATTCTAAATATGGCATATATAACAGCATAAAAATCGGGACGGATTTTTATGCCACATGTTCGTGTAGTCCAATATACATCTTTCTGTGTACAGCTAGTGCTTGTAACTTTACCAAGACTGGGCCATGTTTCTTATCATTTTGATGATTCCAGAACCTTGCAGTACACACCAATACTTATATGCTAGATGATCAACCTTTTCTGATCGATTCCACACCGTTTCTTTCACAATGCGATCGCATGACCAGAACTCAACTTTATCTTTAATCTTTTCAACAAAATTCATGTTTTTAGATTGATCGAAGAACTCTCAAACTATGACGTCATCCAGATTGCGTGCGGAGACGACCATTCACTCGCACTCACTCTAGGTAATCAGTCTTTCTTTTCCAGTCAGACACAACTTCGGAAAACCGCTGACAAGGAAATACTTCCAACACGGTTCTAGGACAACAATCCCCTGGGAAATTACCCCAGACAATAACCCCTCAAAGGACAATTACCCCATGGAAAATCCCCCCCCCCGGAGGACATTTACTGACTATCCTAGGGGTTATTTTTCCGGGATTAATTTCCTGTGTGTGTGGGGGGATGGGGTAATTTTCCAGGGGGTAATTTTCCGGGGGGTAAATGTCCTTGGGGGGGTTATTTTCCGGTGGGTAATTTCTCGGGGAGTTATTTTCTTCGGGGGGTAATTTTTACTGTTTTTTTCGGGAGGTAATTTTCCAAGGTGATTGCTTAATTGTCCTGATATGTTCGAAAACGGCTAATAACGCCCTCACCGTTTAAAGGTAATACAAAGTTTTGGTATGGGTCATGAATTTGGTTCAAATTAACATATTGGAAGCATATGCGATGTTTCAATATTCATTGATCGTTGTCGCGGTTGAAATCGAGTCTAAAGTGATGACATTGTTAATAAAAAAACTCTTTATGTTGTATAGCCCCCTCTCAAGACTGACATTACTTCAGCTTTAAAACAATGTTTATTGACTGCAATCGACCGATTTGCTAATCCGGTTTGGAAATTATATATCAGAACTGCATATTCTGATATTTTCATGGTCGCAGCTACCATGGAATGTCCTTAGGCCCTATTTGAAATATTTGAAATTCACCGGGAGCACCGGTAAATATTGATTATTCAATTTCTTCGAAAGGAGAAGTGTCTCAGGGGCTAAATTTTCTAGTGTTTATAATACATTCACAGGGGCATCCAATTATATCAACATTTTAAAGAATTACTATCCATCCAATTTTCAAAATTTCCCAAAACTTTGCATTACCTTCAATGCAAGGCAGTGTGTTTATAAAAGCCATCCATGAGACAAAATATACTGAATGTTGAAACATATATTTTCAGGTAATTAATACTGTGGATATATTTAAAATATTTGTTATTTAAATGATACACGTATTGTGTACGACTAATCGTTCAAAGATAAAGAGGATGATTTAGCCTCTTAAAATGTCAACAGCAGGTTGACATTACAAGATTTACCATATGTCTTCTGTACACACTTCGTCGAAGTAAACGATGAGGGCTCTATATTCACTATGAAGTGTTCCCTACTTTCTAAGTATTTGCCTTTAAGCTGTTTTTGGAAGGTCTGTCTGACTGTGTTAATTCTTTCTCTTGTCATCAATGATTCCTCATGATTGTATTTTTTATTTGGTAATGCTTTACCGACACAGATTCTTCGAAGGATTCTATCAAAAATATTTGTTAAAGAAAGCTTGGATGAAAAAGCAAAGAATTTAAAAGAACATATCTAAGCATTTTAGAGATTTTACCATGTTATATTTTTTACTTCCATGATTCAGTAATTATTTCTCTTCCCCTTCTTACTAGTTTTAATAATCTTATTGATGTCTTTTTCCTGTGTTTTATTATTAAACTCTTTCTCTATCCCTCTCTCTTCCTAAAAAAACTACAAATTAAAGTATATCGTAAATTGTTTGGAGCTTTTGCTATTATTTGATCATGCATATAATAAAACAAAGTTTGAGGTGCATGCGTCATGCATGATATCACTTTTTTTTCCCTCCCCTTATATTAACGTCAGTGTACTGCATCATTCGTTATTTGTTTTTTGTTAAACTAATCGTGTTTTTCTTGATTTAAAGTGTACTGTGCTTATTTCCTAATTACGGATGCGTGATCCATTGCATTGTTAACTAGTCAATCGCAACAGCGCCTGTGTGGATGCACGTGTGTTGCGTGTGTGCGCGTGCGTGTGTGTATGTATTGTAATATTGGAACTGTTTTCACTGCCTTTTCGCTAGATGGGCGGCTGTTTTCATGGGGTTGCAACAGTCATGGTCAGCTAGGTGTGGCAAAGGACCATGTGGAGAAACCCATTGAAATCGAAGGTCTCTGGGGAATCCCATTGCAACACATCGCGGCCGGTGGCGCTCACTCCGTTGCTCTTTCCACTACCGGGTCAATCTTTGTGTGGGGCAGGAACACGCATGGGCAGTTGGGATTACAGAAGTTGAATGGTAAACGACAGTATTTATATATATTCTTTTATCACACGAAAACAAAGCCATACAATATTATGATTATTATTATCTATATCAGGATGACTAGCGAAATAACAAAATTTGATTTATCTCGGTAACATGTTGTAGATTTTCGATAATCGAGCAATATTGTATTGACAGTTGAAGTTCCCGGATGACAGAGCAATACGAAAACAACATTGATCCGTCATCCAGGTGCTGCGCTAAAAATATTAAATACACAGATTTATTGTACAACTTGGAAGCCTGATAAAGATAATAATTGCTAATATAACATCTTTGTTTCTAAATACTTCATGACACGTCTTCATGCAAGCAAGCAACAAAAAAAAAAAAAAAAAAAGGACCAAGAAAGTGGTAAAAAAGAAAGTAAAAATAAATAAAAACAAGTCCTAAAATAATACGTGAGGGCACTATGTACCTTATTGCGTGGTGGATAGGAACGCTATTATGTATCGCATATCAAAATTAATGTTTTTGTTTTGGTAATGGTTCAGAAATTTGACGTATTAAATCCATCCTTCCTCCCCCATTGGATACACCCTTGATTGATACCAGGATGTGTAGTATGTATCTTTTCATTGACCTAAGTCATACTGTCTTATCTTCTAACAATCTTTTTTAGATGTGAAGCTACCGGTCAAGTTGGGTTCCTTATCACAAGGCAATGTCAAGGTTGTCTCGTGCGGAATGCACCATACAAGCTTCCTTCAACAGGTAGGAACACATTAATAGAGGTGCCATAGTCGAGTGGCTTAAACACTGGACTGGGATTCGAAGGTCTTGGGTTCGATCATCGGTATTACACTCAGGCATTTTATCTGCATTGCTTCTCTCCACTCGGGTGTTCAATGGGTACCCGGAAGGAGGCGAAAGTCATTATGATTTGCTAAGCATTGTGAGCATCTCTAAATAGTCCGGGGAAATTATTTCTATAAAGCACATGAAGACATCATGAATATATTGAGTGCTATGTAAGCCCAGAATACTATCACTATTATAATTATCATTGGTATTGTCATGATTAGTAATTATCATTTCCTAAATGGGATGGGCTTTCATGTTTAAATTTATTTTTGTTGGGTATATTTTTTTACAGCAATATAATGGTTATTGTAGGTTTATAGAAAAGGACGTAACTTACTTGAAAGTTCCCTAATTCTGGTGACTCTTTAATTTACTCCTCATATAAGTGGAACTAGTCGCAGATGAGAAATACTCCTTACTTTTTACTGCTCAAATTAAAAATATGAGCTTGAAATAATAGGTCTCTATTGACTCTTAACAAGATTATAATGACGAGGTAGCAATCACGAGAGAGGCAGAAGGACCAGTCAACACACTTTTGTAAACTGGGGCGCTCTCGCTAGTTATTTTCGACTGCTTGCCAGTCTGAATTTTAAACACTTTGGTTGCGTTCTTCGCCTCCACGCAAAGTTGCCGCACATGCAATTTTGCACAAAACAATACGCACTGATCGATGGGATTTGTGCAACACTATGAATTTCTAAAATGACCAATATCCGGTCTTGATTAACTCCATGACACCTTTTTGTTTAAACACCAGTATAGATTCACTTTGCACTGGAAACAGTTTAATAATCTTGAAGCCTATGGTATATCTATCCCATGATAAATAAATTGTGGCACAGGGAGATAATTTGGAAGGCATTGAAAGAGTAAACGGGCAATCCAACTCCTGCTATAAGTTATTGTATGAAAACAGAAAAAAGGATGAATCGAATGGTGAAAGTTTGACAAAACGTGGACCAATAATGACACAAATTTATGAATATAAGAATTATGAAATTTATAATGCCATTTTCATATTATGACAATTGTGGCAGTGAATTGCATGCGACGTAGTCGCGGATAACTCTCCCGTTTGACGTGAACAAAAATGTCATTAATTACTGTTTTTTCACCTACATGCCTTTTTGGTTGGGGCACTCTCTCCCTAATAGTGCCATATCGATTGACTTTGGCTGTTCCGCAACCCTCGGCTCCTAGTCTTCTCTATTAGCACCACTCCCAGTTCTTTCACTCCTCTCTCTTCTAACAATTTCTGCAGACTGTCCATCCGAAGTATCCTCCTTCTTCGCCTACTCCTCCTTCCCACAATTTTCCCTGTCAAAGCAAGATTCTCTAGACGTTCTTTACGTGTAATGGGACCCATGAACTTCAACTGCCTAATCATCATTTCACGTATCATTTTCCTTTGCACTCCAGCTCTTCGAAGAACTTCCTCATTACTAACTTTGTCAGTCCAAGGGATTTTCATCATTCTTCTTACAAACCCTGCACATTTCGTAACTTTCCAAACGCTGTTCAGTATTAATGGCTAAAGTCCATGTTTTACTACCATACATAAGTACTGGGTAGATGTAACGATTCCGTACTCTTATTCTGGTCCTCGTACCCATTGTACGATTTGTCAGAATTTTGCCTAACTTTGAAAATGCAGATTTAGCGAAAGCTATTCTTCTCTTGATCTCTGTCTCACATCTTGCATCCTAGGTTATCATGCTGCCGAGGTAGTTAAAAAAAGAGCTTGTTTAATAACCTGTTCTTTCAGTATCCAGTTACATTTTTGACTGCTCTTCTTGGAGACTACCAGGCACTTTGTCTTGTTATAGTTGATCTCTAGTCCCATTCTCTCACTTTCCTTTACAACTACATCCAGAAGTCTCTGGAGATCTTTCTCTGATTCAGATAATAAAACAGTGTCATCAGCATATCTAATATTTGTGAATGAATGGCCACCCACTCGTGTCCCATTTTTATTCTCCAACTCTCTTAGAATGATTTCACTATACATATTGAACAGGGCGGCGACATAACACAACCCTGTCTGACTCCCCGTCTGATGTTAATATATTCACTGCACTCTCCTTCCACCCTGATGCATGCAAACTGATTCCAATATAGACTTTGTAGCAGTCTTAGATCTTTCCTATATATATATATATATATATCGAGCTTTTTCAGCTCTTCAAATAGCTCTGAATGTTTTACTTTGGGGCACTATTAAAAATATATTATGGATATCATATCATTATAGGTCCTCTAAAGATAAAACACCCTCCTGATTCATACATTGTTTAAATAAAAATTGATATTTCTGTCATTTTGAGTGTTTGAGCAAATTGGAAAGTTGTCTCCCACTACATCACAAAGACATTACCGATTCGGCCAATTTGAAGAGCCCACACCTGCAATGATTACAACTTTTAAATATTCACAACTTTCTTAAAAAAAAAAAAAAAAAATCCGATTTCATTCAAACTTTCTGATTTTCTGCTTTCGCTCTTTAGTAGTTTATGTCAAGGTTGGATTTTCCTTTAATATTATATTAACTCCCCCATTGCTTGTAATCATTAACCAATTGAATGCCTGATGTAGTTTTAGTGAGGAGATTTCAAATCTTCCAGAAATATATATACAAATTAATATTTTGTGATTATTCTCCTTGGACAACGCTTTTCTAAAATTTCGCGTTTTTTTCTTTTGGTAGAATGGCCAGCTGTTGGTTTATGGTATGGGTGTAGACAGGTGCCCTTGTGAGTCTGATGAATGGGGCAAGTCTGAACTGAGACCTGGACAACCCGAACAAACGTTCTCTTTCCTACAATCAACCAAGTATGCATTCATGTAGACATGTGTTTCGTTGTTTCAGTCATACCTTTTTTAAAATAGATATATCTCTATAAAGGCCACCTGTCTAAAAAGGTCATGTATTTTGTCTCCCTTGAGAAAGAGATAATTATGTGATGTAGAACCTCTCTAGAATGTCCACCTGTATGCAGTGGCCGCTTTTTCTGTTTCTCCTTGGGTGGCCTTTATAGACAAGTTTGACTGTAGGCATATTATTATTATTTTTTTTTTTGCTACAGCTTTTCAATGCTTTCTTTTTTGTATAACTATAAAACATCGACTTTGTTGGTTAACAGATGGTTTTAATCTCTTGATATCTTTTAGAACTAATAGATGCATAGTATTATGATAATTCTGCATTGTTGTGCACAGGTACCATTATACACTTTTATTGATTTAAATCGGTTGCTGAATCAACTAAGATTATCAAATACATGGACCACTATTAACTTTGTCTATGTACTTACCAAAGGGTACACGTGATTCTATCCTGGTAATTTTGTGTCTTTCATGGATCATACCACACGCTTCAAAAGTATTTCAAAAGATGCTAAAATGAGTCAACATTAATGAGATAAAATAGTTTAATGTGAATCCGCCACTGAAAAAAGAGGATATAGCAACATATTTCGACACCTTAGATTTCTATCTTACCGTTCCCTGCAGTCGATGTACATATGCAGTTGATGAAATCACCAACGGGATCTTCGTTCTTGATCACGATAAGGTCCAGAAGGACGGAGATTTACAGCTTGAAACCCTTGAAGGATGTTCGATGAGTGATGTGTTTGAACCTGAATCGTCAACTGATTGGCCACCCGGTCGTTACGGCTTCGATCCAAAGGTCTGGGAACCATCAAGGCCTGTAGAGGACTACGACCATGTCGAAAGGTTCGAAGAACGAACCCGCAGAGTTGATGTCGATGATGATGATGAGGATGGCATCACTGATCTTTCTGCTACATCGGATGCAATTTCAGTCACCAACGAAAATGACGATCCTGCGGGAGAAATGTTGAAAGATGTATCTGGCATAACCTGTTTTGGTCGGGAGAACAATCGAAGGCCACCAAGAACCTGGCGCCGACTGTGCGCTGGACAGGAAAACATCTTTATCATAGAGCAGGATGAACCAGTGGTATGTGTCCCTAAATTTGTATGTTGTGGCTTTTGTTGTTGTTGTTGTTGCTCTTGTATCCTGACAACCTAAAAATGTTAATTTTCGAATAAAAGAAAAAAATATATCTATTCAATAGTAAATTTGAGGTAAGTTGTCAAGAATGACGTTTTGTCAAAAACTCTTAAATTTTACCTTACATACATTATAATTATCTTAATTGCTGGTTATGATGTATTTTGATGTTGATTCCATTTTGAGCGTGAAAATGAGCGGGAATTCATTCCATGCTTCATCTTTTCTTACCCACAGATGAAAGATGTCTATATTTCAAGAGAGATCGGTAGACTATCCGCCGGACTGCTGCAGAATTTAAGTGACATTGAAGGAGACATCAATGGAGAGGGCGCCTTATTCCAATATGCAAGCATGGTGTTCTCATCTCCCGCTTGCCTAAATGCATCATTCCGCCAAACAGGGTAATGATGATGTCTTAAAAAAGAAAATAATTTCACAGGTCATACATCTCGTTTTATATCTACATTTATCAGTATAGGTTTATGATACACCCGTAGCTTATCTTTGGATTGTACATGTTCCAATTACTTTTGAAAAATCAACCAAAAGCAACATCAGTAGCCTGAAACTTGTGCCCTATCTCTTGTTGTAATGTGCGACAATCCGAACATCGTTTCTATGGGCGATACGAAATTTAATTGAAATCTCTGTTAAGTTGATTTCTTGAAAATATTTGGGTTCGGTTTTAAATGTTTGTACCTCATATTTTCAGACCAAACGAAGTCAATGGTCTTAACGTTGATCTAAAAGCAGCAAGACGGGCTTACAAAGTGATCAGCAAGAACGACAAACTCCTTGAAAAGGTGAACCTGGTAACAGTTTTACATTGAATTACAAATTAATCATATCTTGCACTTTTCTCTATTTTGTTCAGGACAAAACTTATTAATCAAAGGAACACATATTTATTAATCAAGAAACACATGTTTCCGAGGATGAGATCCGAAAAATCTGTCATTAAAAAAAAAATTGTTTTGGGTGAACTCAACAGAGATTTTTTTTTACCAGATACCGTAATTCTTAGTACTTTTGTTTCGTATTGATTCTTTTTACTAATTTGATTATCTTGTTTTTATGCAATATTATGATTTGCCGTAAAGATCAAATGGATCTTTCTAAAACGCAACCAAAGGTAACAATAAATTAACAACTGCAATACGACATCATTAAATTGAAATGTTATACAACATACAACAAATATTAAGACATCAGTAATGCTTTGGTATTTTTTGCACATTTATGCCATATCTTTACCAGTAATTAAATTCTACTAAATAATTTCATTTTCTCATAATCATCTTCTACAGCTCTCCGAAGTGATCTCTGTTGATCTGTGTGACAGCGTTCCTGAGTCAACACCTCACGTCGAAGCCCTTCGGTTCATCTTTATTCTGATGGAATGTCCTGTCTTCAGTAACCATTACCGACCCTGGGGGCGCCGTGCCCTGGCCGCTGCAGACAAGTTGATGGGGTTTCTTCACACGGCATCGCAGGCCGGAGAAAACAAGTCCAAATCAGCAACAGCTGGTAAACCGTCAGACACAATTTCAGGAAAACCGAGCAAAAGGCATCGGGGAAAAAATGCAAAGTCAACTTTTTGTCGTTATATGTTTTTTGTTGCTATGGGTTAATTAACTTCAGAATCTCTAAATGATTAATCATATAGGCTACAAATTCGTTCGTAATGGCTAAAAACATTTGAAATAATAATAATCCAAAGCAAAATTTTTCCAAAATGCATATTCAAAACAAATTGACCTAAGAAGGGTTTCAACATGCTTTCGTACGTACTGCCACTCATGATGAAAGCACTATGTTCACTGTGAGGTATTCGCTGTTTTCCAAGTTTTTTCCTGCACTCGGGTTTTCTGAAGTTGTTTCTGATTGATAAATACCACTGAAGATAATTTCCTTATGTGATGTTTAGCAAATACGAAGCAAAGGCAACACGATCGTAAAGACTTTCGGGCCATCACCCTTAGGTAATGTCAATAACTACAAGCTTGACAAACGCGTTTTGCAATGTGCGAACATTGCAATGGCATTATTACCAATCCGAACGTGAAGTTCTGTAGGCGATGCAATATGAATTTACATTCCTATTGAGTTTATTTCCAGAAAATCTTAGCGATCAGGTTAATAAATTAGGGTTTGTATGACATGAGTTCCGGCAGCGATTTCAATACAAAACACTAATGGAATCCTTGATTTCAACCCTGCGATGCACCAAACACCATATATAACCTTTACTCTACCTCCAATTTGCAACTTTTTAGCTTGTTGGTGGAAGTTCGAACCGATGTCATTTCGACGTACAATCACGGCTTACCGACGGTCCCTCACAATCCTATTCCACGACAGAGCGCTACTGGAGAAGGAACTGGCCAACTTTTGGACCTACCTGAGAATTCTCAGCTCCTTGAATGAGGTGAGAAAGTTAATACTATTTGAACCAGTCATATGATTATTTACGGTTGTACGACACTTGCTCCTGCGACAATTGCTCTGAGTTAATTTCCTAACTAACCGAATTCCGAATTTCAACCCTTGGCCCCTAAACTATAACTAACAACAATACTAACCCTATACCTATCATAACGCCGAATTGTAATCCTAACCCTAACCCTATACCTCTGACGAGATAAAGCCCAGAACAATTATCGCAAGAGCAAATGTCTGGTCACTATTAGTAAAATTATCAGAAGGCTCTCACCTCGCTTGCGGGTAACCATACAGAGAAAGAAATCTTAAAGGCCCGGGGGGGGTTACTCACATATTAAGACATACGGGGATGTGCCGCTCTAATGGGTCACTTTTTCACAAAAAATCCCTAAACATGGGTCCCATTTTTATCAAAAATATCCCTAAACATGGGTCCGTTTTTTTCAAAATTTCCAAAGCTTAATAGGGTGTTTGCATGGCAAAAATGGGCCTTAATTTCGAGAAAAATCCCCCAAATGACCCTTAAAAATGGGTAGGGGTGTCGAGGCTTAAGCGACACACCCCCGTCCAAACCAAATCTGACCCCTCCCCCTCGGGTTCAAAGGTCGTTTGATTGATGCACGTCAGCAAAAGATAAAATCAAAATCAAACAAAATCAAACAATCGAAATAAAAACACACTTAACCAAACAATTATAACCACTTGCATACAGGTCCACACCAACATACACTCACCCCAACACCCAAGCATCCACACACCCACACACACACACACACACACACGCACACACACATATTTATCCTGACATACTAGCTTAATTCTACTCTAATTTGCTTTTTAAAAGGGAGGTTTCACAGGTGGTAATGGGTCAGAATATTCCCCCCTTCTCCTCTCCCCGTATCCCCAACACAAGGTCCGATCTTGAAAGAGGAAAGTCGTGGATTCGCGATCTGTAACTCCCGACCGCCAACACCACCACCCTTCCAATGAGGATAATTTTCATCACGGTTAAGGTATCTAATTAATCATATTCACTTTGAATATGTGTAAATGTTTTCAGAGAGCAATATGATAAAATCTCTTATCAATACTTTATCGTATGTATCGACATCTGTATTTCATTCAGCAAGAATTCGCATAATCTTTGCGTTATCCTTTATATTTTTTCTATATTAGATTAATCTCCAGCAAGACATCCTTTCCATTAAGACGTTCTACATTCAAAATTTAGACATTGTCTGGAGACATCCACATCGAGTAAGTGATACGTGTCTGACCGTTCATTTTAGTGGAGAGGGGGACAATAGTTTTGCCAAAGATTTTTTTTTTTCCCTCGAAGGTTCTTTAAAAAAGGAGTTCACAATTTCGAGATTGATGTTAAAGGGTTCCATTTTATTTTCAGAATTATAAAAAATCGGCATAATACAATCCAATCCAAAAGATATTTGATATAGCGCCTTTTCCTTGCGGTTACAAAGCGCTGCACACACAGCGATTTATTTACTACGCCCTATAACTTTTTTGGTACAGTTACGAACTTTCATAATATCGAACTTTTGTAGTATCGAACATGAAAAATTGAAATTTCGGATTATCAAACATCTGGAAATAAATGAAAAAGCGCCATGTATCAAATCGAAACACCTTTGCAAACATAGTTGAATTCACTTTAGAACTGTCAAGAGTGATTACTCTCGTATGATAGCAAGGATTATGGACAGATCTTGGAGGGGTTATGATACATTAATATTTGTATATGAATTTATGTTTATTGATTAAACCTCATTGGCATATCATCTATGTATTGTCTGAATATACCAGCAATAAATACATTATACATAAATGACGAAATTTTAGTTGAAAAACGGATTTCATGATTAAACTAACATAAAACAAGAACAGAGTGTCTCTATAGTGATGCTATCTTTTTCATTTTCTTTTGTTTTAACGAAGTGCTTTTATTTTAACGAATTGCTTTTATGTTGTCAAATTTGCAATGTTAATGCATGTATTTGCAATGTTTGCCAAGTTCCCATTGGAAACTAATTTTCCCACAGTGTGGGCATTTTACCGTGTATGAATATATATTCGTTATGTTCACTCTCGTGTTACTATAAACAAGAAAAACGGTCGTGTATTTGTTTTTGATGGTTATAGCCTTTGCAGAAATTCTCCTGGACGTCGTATCCATTCCTCATTAATCTAGAGATGAAAACAAAGATGCTTGAATCCCATAACATAAGTGAACAAGATGTAAGTACAATTTTATTTCTTTGTGAGAAATTGGGATCAGTCAACGAATCTGTCAAACATTACAATCATACTAGACTATGTGGGTCTACAAAATGCCAAATCGTATTTTTTCCAAATTTATCCAAATTTCTTAGCCTCTGAATTTTTTTGATTTCTACATGGTTCATGTATTCCGTTCAATCAGTTCCCATAACATCTGTATTCTATGCAAGCATCTTTTTTAAATTTGTCATAATCAAATTACAAGATTAGAGGCGCCGCGATCTAGTTAATACCTCACCGGACTTCGAATCTAATGGTTCGGCCGGGGTTGGATTGCCTGCTGCGGCATGATGTCGTTTGGCAAGATGTTGATCTCCATTACCACTCGCTACCCAGGATATAATGGGTACCTGTGAACCGTGCAAAATGGTAGGGCAACTACCTAAGGAGTGGAGATGGTGCACACCTGTATGCGGGTTTGAAATACAGTGACCAGGAGTAATGGTAATGACATTGTCAGATTTAAGTACTGTTAAATACTAGTCTGACGATAAGTTAGATTCTGCTGAAATGAATACGTATCACACGAAAATAATCAGGCGACTTCAATAATGAATATAGCGAACATAGATTTAATTAAGGGCCATCTGCTCAATGTTAATGTACACACATATAAATGACAAAATAAAATAATTTGGATTCAATATGAAATAAGAGTATAAGAGTATATCATGTCATTTAAAAAGTCTTTAATAGTTCAAATTTAATAGTTTCTGATAAAGTAAGTGGACTACTGTGAGAAAAAAAAATTAGTATCATCGGCAACTCGTATGAATGACAATATGTCAGACGATTTACAGAAATAATTTATCTAAAGGATAAATAAGAGTGGACCCAATATGCTACCTTGGGGGCCGCCGAAATAAGTTTATATCATGAAATTCTGAGTTAACATTATTCAAGGAAACATACTGTTTTCTATTGGAAAAGTAGCTCCGGAACCACTGCAAGGCCTTCGCACGTACAACATTGCGGGAAAGTTTAAGAAGTAAAATATTGTGGTTGATCGTTTCGATGGCCTTTGAGAAGTCCAGGAATATGCCCACCGTGTGCAAAGATTTGTCAATACCATGTGCCACCTCATCAACAAAAGACAATAAAGCATGAGTAGTGCTATGTTATCCTTCGAAACCAAATTGAAAATTCGAAAAAGATATTATGATTTTTAAAAGGAAACAGTCCGAGTATATATTATCTTTTCTAAAACCTTAGAAAGTGTAGACAATAAATAAATATTATTTTAAAGAT
The DNA here is from genome assembly GCA_037976565.1 of Mesocentrotus franciscanus. NCBI lineage: Eukaryota > Metazoa > Echinodermata > Echinoidea > Camarodonta > Strongylocentrotidae > Mesocentrotus > Mesocentrotus franciscanus. Next base: position 1,868,412 of record CP137686.1, on the reverse strand, counting down.
TATTGCAGTTAGTTTTACCTAATATCCTGTAATTCAAAGTTCTCATGTTTTACAATTATTGCTAACAAGAATGCCATGGAACAAGCAATAAGGCAACATCCAGTGTTTGGATTATGTTCTGTCTTGGGGATTCCTGCACCACGTTTGCCTCTTCTCCTTTACGTAAACCGGGACGACATCTTCGGGAGGAGTGTGCGGGAGCAGTTAGCTAAGATGCTAAGCTTCCCGAGGTTCTGGCTTCAAATACCTCTCATGGTCCACTTCATGGATGAAATGGGTATTGACGAGGGGGCTCTGAGTATGGTAAGTGATTATTGTTATCCTTGTAATAGCCACCATTTTAATACACCTTGAAATATATATATATATATATATATAGAGAGAGAAAAAAATTAGAAGGACAAAGTATTACACAGAGCAAGGATCGAACCCGTGATCTCATTTGAGAGTCAAGAGCCTTCACCATTATAAAACATACCACACTTCTCCAACATTTATATGTATGCCTTCTTATTTTATCAAAATCAGGACTTTTTCCGGCTTGTCTTTGAGGAACTTCTCGATCCGGAAAAGAACGATCTTTTCCGATATGTCAACGATCTCGATAAGACTCACTCACCTGTCTGGTTTCGGAAGGTACATGAATCTTTTTCGTTATTTCCACTGTGGTCAGACCTTGCATTTTTAAGACAATTTATTAGCGAGTTTGAGTATACATCTTCAAACTAATTAATTATTCAGAGGTTGACTTCCAAGCCTTACCTCTTTTGTCTGGAAAAAATGTTCAAAACATACTTTGCCTATGTTTTGGGGCATTTCTCGATACATAGTATTTCTAAAGGTATTGCATAAGTCAATTGCTTTTTGGGGAATTTCGAATAACAAGTATCAAGAGAACGCCACTCAAAAGAAGTTCTCATTATGATTAACTGATTGGTTGAAATTAAAGTTGCGTTTGATTTTTTTGGGTGACATGTTATTGCTGCGTTTTACCCATGACAAAAACTCTATTCGATATGTATTTTTCTTTTTATAATGATCATTCAAGAGTTTGGCTGAGTGTTTTTTTTAGGACTCATAATGCGTTTTATTGTATTTAGTTATGCTTCTTCATTTCTATTTCAGAAAAAGCAATGCATTAACGGAACTCACTTTGCTTTGTGTATAACAAAAATATGCATGTGCAATACGCATTCATTTGTATGAACTAAACCAACCACCTTTCCTGAATACCTATGTAAAACAGGACTGTGAGGACTCCAAACTAGCCGAAATATGTGGCCTTCTGTTTGGGTTTTCATTGCACAACAAGGCAATAGTTCCATTACCGTTTCCGCAACTCCTCTACGCCAAGCTTCTAGGAAAGGGGTATGTTGCTTTAAAACATCAATTAATATTACAGCTTTGCAAAACAAGTAGTACTTTATGAGATCCATGGTAACTGGCCCAAATCATGTCGCCTTGTGTTTTGGAGAAGAAAACAAAGCGACTGCAACAAAATAGTTGACTGTGATTCCGAATGCTAGTGCATATAATCACATTTTTTTGTGTAGGCTTCCTTGTATCGCCTGATCATAACAAAAGCATCAACTTTATTTAAATTTTAAAAAATGTAGGGATTTTATAATTATTTTTTCGACATCTAACGTAAGTTCCGCTTGTGTACAAGCATACGGTTGAGTAGTGTATGCAGTGTCTATAATCAGAAACCCCAAAACAGGTGGCATCGCTGGGATTTTATTACTTAACATATATACTGATTATTATTATTTTCTTAATAATGTATTCATTCATTTTCATCTTTTACCTAATTTTTGTTTGTTCAGTTTGTACCTATTGTTTTTTTTTGTAATTATCAATTATAGATTTAGTTGTTTATTTATTCATGTTTCTTTAAGACAATGCTATGTTACAAAAAAATAAACTTATTTTGATTTCTCGTTGATTATCAGTCCTAATAGTGATATGGAGGAAGCGGCGGAGCTCGACAAGGAGTTCGCGGATCAGATGTCCAAATTACGAACTGGAACAGAAGATTACGTGATGGGGTGTTGCTATGGTGAAAAGGTTAAACTGGAGGATGGGAGGAGCGTCGAGGTCACGAAAGAAAATGTGTAAGGAAAACAGGCTCCAAAATCTTATGTGTAGGCAACATAGGTAAACATTGTCTGAAGGTAGCTTGATCGAAAGCTAGGCCTAGTAGTTTTTTGGAACACCTTGAAAATCCTTAGGATAAATATTATGTACACCTCCGATGTATTGTAGTTGATTTTGATAATTGATTAAATATTATCATAATTATACAAGTCGTATTCATTTCAATCACAATATTTATTTGCTCTGCTTCGCGGACGAAGAATTTATAAGGTGTTCCACGGTTCGTGCAGGCCCGATCATGATGATGATGAGTGATCAAGGACTATGCGAGATAAGCATTTCTGACCACAGTGGGTGCAGAGTTGTAAGATGTAGCATATAATACGCAAGTCCCCCGCTAGAAGAAAAGAAATGTTTTTCTTCGGAAAACAAGAGGCATTGTAGTAATAAATACCCCTTAAAATCGTGCTGTAATGAAGACAAAAACATTTCCGGTCGGTCCATTAGTGTTATCTTTAGTGAAGCCGACTGCATGCTTTTTTTGCATGCCCTTGCGTCAATCCTCAGTGAACTAATGCCCTTTTGACCTTCTCAATCTTCCAACTATTATTTTAACTTCTTTGTGCTCAAGAGTTCTTTACGTGGACAATATGGTTCGAGAGTACCTAGTTCCGTCACAGTTTGCAGCCTTCAAGCAAGGATTCAACAGAGTCTTCACTCCCGCGGCCTTTGATATGTTCAGACCGATCGAATTGGAAGCGCTTGTCATTGGAGAGAAATACTTCGATTGGAAAGCCCTTGAGCAGGTAATGTGGACCACCCAAAAATACACAAAAGACCAGTTCATAGTTAGCACAACGTATCAATGGCCGCAAATTTCCACAGATCTTTGAAACATGGAGATGTACCACTGTGCATTTAAATATACATGTTTATATTTTATTTTACAAAACACTCCCAAAATATGGAGACGATTCATTTGTAAAAAAAACATTTAAGGTGTCTGACGCTTCATTTGTGTAGTAGTAAATGGCATACTTTCAAAAAAGTAAAATCCACATTGAAAATCTGCTCATTCTTTTTTTTAATGATTTATAATTTGATTTATTATTAGTCGACTCAGTATATACAGCCATATACAGACTTACACCAAACCATCAAGATGTTCTGGAAGGTATTTCATGCTCTAGACGATGACATGAAAAGAAAGTTTCTCGGTGAGTTTAAAATGTTTGATTTACCTATTGTTTATATGCTTAGCCACCCATTTAATAATGATATCTATAACGACCATTAAATGGAAAGGATAAAGAAGGCCATTGTCGAGATTTCTAGATTATAATAATGACAACTTGGTCTTATTATTCCAGTAAAGCCACACCAATGTTATTACTGTTCTTCCTGCGGGCATTAAACAATTATGAGCACCCCATTATTGCCAGGTCCCCAGTACACCTGGGTCGAGAGGAACAAAATGTGTGCAAAACACCTTGCTCAAGCTAAGATGTAAGCACCGAGCAAGGATAGAACCTGGGACCTCGCTTATTAGAAAAAAACCTTTATTAGTTTACCACAATGCTTCCCAGAATTCCAATGATGAAGTCAGAACATTTTGTTCATCACTTGCTCGAATTTGGTGTCATTCTAAGGCAAATAACAGGAATTGCACGAGGATAAAGGTTCGCGTGGCCAATATGGCCCACCGGCAGGAATGTTTTCGATACTGAACTCTTCTGTCTCGTTGACCTTGTAGCAACTATCCAGTCAGAAGGTTCACGAAAGGTCTCATGGTCCTTCTGTTCCATCGGCCTCCTTGGGTATCCTGTAGCTTCGTTCTTAAAGATGAGTTCTTGTGCTTGTATCCTTGGAACAGTTGTTTCCCATACTTGCCCGTTACTTCACAGGCAAATCGCATCGCAGGGGGTAGCAGTAATTACATGGACCCGCAGAGCAGTATTAAACTGATCAATAGTGATTAATATTATTAGTATTATTGTTATACTTATTATTTTTACCATCACCATCATCTTATCATCATCATCATCATCATCACATCATTATCAGTATTATTATTATTCATATATGTAGAGGTGTGTTGAATCCACCAGGTGTAGTAAATGGGTACCCGGCAGGACAAAAAAATCCTCGAATGCTCGTTCGCGGTAGCCGTGCTAAGCCGGGGTAATACTATGATTGCAGGGCCCTCAGGCAGCACAATATCAATACTGATTATCATTGTTATTATTATTATTATTATTATTATTATTATTATTATTATCATTATTATCATCATCATCATATTCTGCAAAACAGGATTATTTCCGTATTTTTTATTGAAGGACTTTGCTTTAACTAATAGGCTATTGGACTCCATCCACAGATCTGTGTTATTAAGCTTTTTGTCTCTATCCAGGGGGTGTTTCACAAAGACTAAGATCGACTTTCAGTTGGTCTTAACTATGGCAGGCCGTTCATGACACTGTTTGCTCTCACAAATATGATCTTTAGATAATATTTTTTCCTTCAATAATGAATTATCAAAAATGTAAATTCTGTAGATTTGTGACCATGATTTATACATCCGTATTATTATCATTAATATTATCTTTATTATTATATTGTTATTAACATTATAATAATAATAATAATGATAATAAATATAATTTTGATTTATCTTGTTGCAGTATTTGTCGCGGGGTCTGATCGCGTCCCGGTCGGTGGACTACGAAACCTAGGTCTTCATATCGACCACCTCCATGTACCCATGGACGATTCCGTGGACGAGCAACCGTGCGATAACGAAGACAGACTCACCCGGCTGTTGCCAGTGGGCCATGGCTGCGATAACCATGGCTACCGCCGTACTTTACGGCTGCCTATGTATACTAGCCTCGAACTCATGGAAGATCGTTTGACCGTCGCCCTGTCCTATTACGACTGCCCATTTCATATCGCTTAGGTTTATAGGGTATTTCATATTTTATTCGTTTTTTTCTCATTTATTTATTCATTCATTTATTTATTGTATTCTTTAATTCATGTATTTATTAGTTCTTCAAGTTATTTCCAATGCCACTTCAGGTTAAACGTAAAATGATGTTACTATTATTTACAATGAAATAGCAGTTACGAACCTTTGGAAGAGTACAAATCTGTATCTTATGAAAGTACCCCGGCCTTCTAAAGAAGTAAGTGCAATAAAGAGTCATTTTTAAGTCCCTCACCCACACACATACACAAACACACACACACGCACACACACTCACATACACAATATATATATTTATATATATATATAGTTATATACATATAGATATATACAAATATATATATATAAAGTGTGTGTGTTTCTCAAGGGTCGGTCATAGCTCCACTCTTACTTTTGTAACATCAAAATGATTGCTTTATACCCAGAATACCTAGTATGAAATTTTATTTTCCTAAATTTCACACGAACTTTTGAAATCCTTCAAAGTCTGGACCATTACACACCTTTCAAGGTTCTTCACAACGTACCCCGGAAAAAAAGGCAACAAAAGGAGGGTGGCGCAATCGGTTCATTTCAGCATTCTGTTATAGTATACTATCATAAATTATCCAAACGCTGCATACGGGGAGATTAAAGCTCAATATTGACGATAGTGCGTTGCGTGTCAAAATTACCAGATTTTGGAGTTTTTATACAAAAAAAAATACATGTACATAGACAACTACCTGTAATCTAGTTTTACTTTTATATGTATATGTATAATTTTCATGCAAGAATAATCATTAATTTCTGCTAATGCAGTTATATATACTCTCTATTTTATCTTTCTACACAGGACTCATGTCCTTACTCCGTATGTCTTCGGGATGTTGATTTCCTCATAATGTCATGCAATGAAGAGGAATTCCTATGACAAGAAAATGTATTCGTATGTGTTAATTGGAGGCTTGTCAAATAAGGCTACCAAATTTGGTATTCATGACTTCAGTAAACCTGATGAATATCTTTATTCATTACTAATTAATCCTCTTGCTCCTAAATATGACCCTTTGTACTCCTTAAGAGAGTTTTTATTCTTATAATTTTCTACTCTCACTTTTATAAATACTCCTACACATCTAGGCCCTGGGGAGTGCCATGAATTGGAATCAGTAGTCTAGTAGGGTGCATAAATTATCTCCCCTTTTTAGGGGGGGGGGGCGATTGCATAAACTCTAACTCTCTTTTAACTTTTTCTTTTCTTTTGGATTTTATTTCTAAATTTTTCAACATAATGGACATTGATATACAAACTAGGTCATATACATTATTAACAGAAGTTAAAATTCATATTTAATCATAAAACAAAAACAACTTAAATAACTATATATTTCAAAAAAGAAAAAAGGCAGGAGACCACCTAAAGCTAGAGCTTGAACGTAATGGCGGCCTCAGGAAAGGAACCTATATGGGCGACCAAACCTATAACACATAGTTTAATCAGAAATAAAGTAATTATAACAGCCACATAATGAAGTAAATCATTTTTTGTACAGGCATTACATGAAATGTTATAAGTGTAAATGTGTAATATTATGTAAATGTATTTTGTGAAACCATTTTTTTTTCTAAGGCTTTTATTTATATATGTGCATGTGCAAGTTTGTGTGCGGGTGCATGTGTTTGGAGCGCTTATTACATTATGACTTGTATGCTGATAATAATTTACGCTTCATGGCAGCCTTGAAAGAATATATCGTGATACATGATTTTACATTTGGAGACTATTCCGGCATAGGTCAGGGCCATAGTGTCGGATATATGTATGCGCAATTAGCAATTTGGGGTTTATCTAATAAAAGTTCTGAGAGTTTCGTGTCGGATAAGAATGGATTGTGTTGTTTTGAATAAACAGGTTGTGGAATGCCGGAGGAAGTAGGTTATTTGATTATTTGAACATAAAGATTGCAACCTGCAAAATATTGATATGAAAAACTCTTAATGTTTGGAGCTTCTGAAATAAGGTTCTGAATTTGCAAGAAAAATGATAATCCGGTACAAATGCGAAAAGCCCTTTTTTGCAAAAAAAAAAGAATGATATTTAGTTTTGTCTTCGCACAACCTGCCCAAACAATATAAAAATAAGTAATAAATGGAAGTAACACTGTTTTATACAATAAAAAATTAAAAAAAAGGAAATCATTTGAGTAATTTTTTGTCTTCATTTTTTTCAAATAAAAAAAATATATGTCGTTAGCAAAGAGAACAAATGACAACAGATGATGCGTCATTATATCGTTTACATACAAAAAAAGAGTGGTCCCAAAGTGGAGCCTTGACTGACCACACCTAATCGGTAAAAGACTAGAGTCAGTACCATCAAATGAAACATATCGCTGTCTGTTCGACAAGTTGTCTTTAAAGGGAAAGTCCACTCCAAAAATAAATTACTTTCAATAGAAGCAGAAAATTCAGACAAACCAATCAGAAAAAGTTTGAGCAAAATCGGATAACTAATAAGAAAGTTATGAAGTTTTAATGACATGAACAACTTTGAAAATCACTAGACAAATTGGCAACTCACTCATGAGTCTGTGACGTCATGTCCTCACTATCCACTAATTATTTTCTTTATATTGATAATGTAAATTTCCTATTTTCCCCCTAAGAATCTTATTTCTTCACACCAGCATCCAAGTTAGATTGATAGTAATATGTTTTTGTGCGGATGCACTAATATAGAGTAGTTTATTCAATCATGAAAAATTTGAATTTTGATAAACTATTTATATAAAAATCAATAATTATGAATAAAAAATATTCAGAAAATAGTATCAATTCTTCAAAGTTCATAAAAGATTTTGTGAAATGTCATGCACGCAATATGATACAAATCATATAACCTGGGCAAAGGCATGGGGAAATCAAGTTTTGGGGGTTAAAAAGGAAAATTAATGGGATTAAACTATATAAAGCAATTGATAAAATAGTGAGGACATGACGTCGCAAACTGATAACCAAATTGGCAATTTGTGTAGTGATTTCCATTGTTTCATAGTTTTACATACTTTTATCCGATTTTGCTCAAACTTTTTTTGATTGGTTTGTCTGATTTTTCTGCTTCTATTGAAAGTATGTTATTTTTGGAGTGGACTTGTACTTTAAACCAGGATAGTGTTTGCCCTCGAATTCCATATGTATCAAGTGTTCATATCAATATAGCATGGTTGAGCGTATCAATCGCTTTACTTAAATCCAAAAATATGCATATTACTTGTTTCTTATTTGCCAGTGCACTGGTACTTTTGTCGTATATTTGTACAATAGCTAAATGAGCTGTCTAGTGGTTTTTCCTAAACCCGTATTAGTTTGAATTCAACAAATTGTTTTTATTAAGAAAATCAGGTAACCTATTGTTAAAAAGAAATCAAGAATTTTTGATATAATACAGAGTATAGATATTGGGCGACAATTGCTTATTTCATGTGGATTGTCCTTCTTGTAAATAGGAATTACTTTTGCTACTTTAAGAAAATATGGACATACTCATGTTGAAATCGATAAATTAAATGTGCGAACTAATGGGATACAATCAGTATATAATGTGTTTAAGAAGCGTGGTACAAATCCTATCATGACCTTGTGACTTTGTAATATTGTTTATTTATGTTGAGTTTGTTTGGTTAAAGAATAAAGATTTTTCAAAAGAACCTGGAAGAAAATTTGTACAAAAATTGTAAAACATTTGTAGTATTGATTTTTTTTTTCTGCCAGTTGTGGGCTAAAATTACTACAGAATGTATTGAACGAAGTAGGATAACCTTTTGTATTGGGTGTCTGTTTACAATTTAGCATCAAATTATCTTTTGGTAAAGATTTAGTTTTCTTTCCCGTTGCCTTATTGATAACATGCCACGTTGCTCCAACATTGGAGCCAACTTTGCATAATTGTTCAGAGTAATACAAATTTCGATGACATCGAATGATACTTGTCAATTAATAACGGTCTTTGTTCGTAGTTTGTCCTGGTGAAGTCTGTTGGATTTTGCATATATAATTTGTAAATGCGGCTTCTTGGTCTGATTGATTTCATTATACCTTTCATAATCCATGTGTTTCTTGAAACGTTAGAGAAAGTTTTTCCTCTGACAAGAAGACATATTTAATGATAATAATATTGTAATTTACAATAAAATGTTCGTATGCATTATTCACATCATTTTCATTAAAAACATCTGTCCATTCTTGTAATAAATCTTGTTTAAATGACTCAATGTTAATAGGAGTCTCCTTTCTTTTAAAGAAACATCCGAGTTTGTTTAGGATAAACGGGTACCCCCAACAAAAAATACACTCTCACCAAATTTATGTCCGGATTACGTGCTATGTCATTGTCATGTTCGTACATTATGTGAAGCACATGCAAGGCCATTCAATGCCTTAGGTTGATTTTTCTAATGGTATATCCAAATACCATGGACTTTCTTTGTGCATTGGCTATTACCTGGCATGAACACATTTTCGGCAGTGGGGGAGGGGGTGTGAAGGGGTCATGACTTCTATTGCATGCCCGAATATCAGCTTTCCAGATTATAATTTTACGTCTGGCAAGCAAGGAAACAAAATCACTATGGTAAGAATATTTTTCAATAACTACACCGAACAATATATAATATGATTTTGGCAGAGTCGCGCTATATAGCTACCCATATGAGCCAGGATATTGATATGGGGTATTTGTGAAGTACTCTGAATATTCTATTGATTGTAATTTTCGAATTGTTGGGGTCTGCTGCTAGCCCCCTTCTCTCCGCATCTACGCCTAACGTCGACTGGCTTGAACCCCCGGCATAAACCATCCTCTATGCCCCTCTATGCACGATGAAGCGTCAACCAGAATAAAGGGTCTGAATTACTAGACTAATACGTCACATGACACTCTGTCTGGGAATCCCAATGCGCTATTTTTAGTTTGATATAGCTAACCTTGAGTTGCTCGTTTGATATATCCTGCGTCCAAGATGTTTCAAATATCACTACCAGGGGACAAAACGGTGTGATATTTGAGGATAAAAAATAATAACCTTCACTGCACTTTGAAAATCAACTGAATAGTTTTTAGCCACTCTGGTTGATAAACATTTTATATACTCTGTATTAGAAAGAAGAAAAAAATGCACTTTTCATGCGCCTTTACACGAGGCAAATATGTAAACACTGTCATTGTGTTTTATGTTGCACGCAAGCTGGCAGCTTGGCTTGGTTTGTTGGTTGCCCTTTCATCGTTAGCGTGGGGATTCCCCGTTTGAGCGCAACTGTGTCGTAAAGTGACCCTGTATCTTGGTAATAATGAACGTTGATTACAAAATAGCTCTACGTGTGCTTACATCGCGATGTTATCATTGCGCAACGTAAATATGGGGGAAATCCCTGCCTTTTGTTTATCTTGAGTATGAGCATTATGTTTCTGCACTGGAAGTATATATAGGTCGACAGATGTACGATAGGCTTCATTTGTGATTTACCTTAGTGCTCGATCACAGCTAACCGATAAGTTCTATATATCTCTAAATACACAGATGAGGAGAGAGAGAGAGAGAGAGAGAGAGGAGTCGAAAGGGAATAAGAGGTAAGCTAACACAGGTATTTCAATTACAATTGCTATGTTATTGTTTGTATTATTATACTCTAGGGCCCCGTCTTGTAACTGAGGAGTTGATATCGATCAATCGCAACTTATTTGCGATTGATATAAATCGCAAACATTCGGTTCATCGGACAAAACATTAACTAGATACCACTGTGTATAGAAGAGTAATACCTAGGCGAAGATTTCTGTCTCTTTCGTTCGTTAGCCTCTGATTTGGGTAGGGTCGGCTCCTCTCTTTAGAGACAGAAGCCGACCATAGCGACTGCATTGCAAACTACTGCTCGCGTCCGAGCATCAAACTTATGCCCAAAATACTACATTTTACCCGATGCATATCCGATGCATTTATTATTGTAAATTAGGCCTAGGCTAAACTACATCGGTTTCACTTACCAGATTGACTGTATGATGCGTTTAAGGGTCTTTTTCCGGGTTTTTAATCGCCGAAATTGAGCTCCGTGTTGAAATTCTTGCAGCCGTATTTTAAACTGTTACTGCGCATGAAGGAAGATAACGTCATCGTCATCGTTTCTCGGATTTCAGTAAACTAATAGTACCACTTTTCTCTCCCAGAAACAAGAAAATGGCTTCATTGGATCATTCGGATGATGGTGATGCTATCATGATGCTCAAGAAGACATCTTTAGAAGGCTATCCGATCAAAGATGCCAGCGGTAACCCTGAGTGCGTAGTCGTGACAACCTTCAGTGGGCGTGTCTACACTTTTGACCCGACAGATGTTAGCAAAATGGAGAATTATGGTGAGAAATTGATGATTACTGAATAATAGGGTTAATGCAAAGATCAAATGGTTCCCGGAGGCAATGGCTTAAATATTTTTTTCTTCTCCAGATTGTTGTATCAACAAGATCAGAAAGTCATTCAAAGAATCAAGTAAAGAGAGAGAGAGAGAGAGCGATATAGATATAATACATGACAGTCCTAATACTGGCATAAGTCTATCATGCTCAAGTTTGGTAGTAGTGCAGAATGTTTTTTCCCAACAAGAAGAATTCTGAATTAGTATAGATGATTGAATATCATGAGCATGGGGGGTCACGGAGTCCTGACTACTTTTTGTGCTTGTCATAAGCTATGTGCATTGAACCCGATCTTTGTTTTACTTTTTTGATAGCCACCCCCGTTTTTTAATCCGTTTTTCTTTATTTATTGCTTTTGTTTTGGGGTTAAGGAAATTTGACCCCCTTACTATTTTTATTTTATTATTATTGTAAATAGAGAGCCTGACATCTACCAAATCTTTTTTTAAAATAAATATTCCTTCTGTCAACCTCTCCTACCACTACCAGCCGAGGTAATTTTCCCGACATCTGAAGAAGAGGATGAACCAGACGTTGACATCGTGAGCGTGTGCTGTGGTCGACATCACTTCCTTGCCCTCTCTGCCCATGGTCAGATCTATAGCTGGGGTAGAAACAATGTCGGGCAGCTTGGTATTCCGAAAAAGAAGCAGAGATATCATAACCGGAGCCAGACAACACAAGACTTCAAACCAAGGTGAGGTTCACTACCTGATCCGAGATTCTATGGCCGGGTGGAGGTTAGGGGAGGGGGGAGTAGAGAGAGAGTGTATGCAAATTGTCATACACAACCGTTCTTTGTGTATTTACTCCTAATTTTCTGAAAATATTTGTTTGGTGTAGCTGATTAGCCTTCTGCTAAACAAGTTACACTGTAGAGTCCATTTCAACCAGTCATCCACTATTATATAACTGGTGCCTTTTGGAGTATGGAATTTCCGCGAAGGGGGCGGGGGGCTCATATTGGAGCACATTTCCCTTTTCATATTCGATGTGTACTTGGTATGATCTGAAATATAAATTCATATAGGAATTGAAATCAAATCCTGGCATACAGGTAATAGGATTATCATATAAGCCAATTCGGGTTTGGCGGGGGGTCAGGGGGAGGGGAATTGGACCCCTTTGCAACCCCTGGAAAAGACCTCTGGGTTCGCGACGATATTAACACATTATAAAATATTAACACTTTGGTTGCTTTCTCCGTCTCTCTGCATGGTCGCCCATCTGCCAAACGTGCATGTTTGCACAGAACAATAGGCTCCCATCAACGTTTTTAATTTTGTCAGTTAGTTTAAAGAATACTTAACTAGTACCACGTTATTTTTAGATGAAAATAAAATGTACATGATGTAGAGCAGATTTTGAACATTTTACAAATATTTAGACTTCTCCGTAAGATTGAAGTTATATTCATTTATATATCAGGAAAAAAGTTTGGCAGCCTACATCGCTGGCAAGATATTGATTTGATGTATCTAAAACCTTTAGTTTGATTTTGAAGTTTTAGAATTTTTGTTGTATTGTCAATTACATTCGATTTAGAAATTGATAAACCCTGATGATTGGAAATCCACAGAATGATCTGTTATCAAGTATTATTTCATATTTTTGTTTCTTCAGCTACTTTTGAAAGTGTAAACTTAAATTGGTCTCAAAGTCAGGGTATTCTACTTACACTAATTCAGATTAACGTATACTGCCATCTCCTGCTCACAGTATCCCCAATCAACAGCCATGTCCCACAATGCATCACCCACTGCATAACAGAAACCGGAAATGGCTCTGTGTATGCCTTCATTGAAAGATGGCGCAACTTAAAATAAATTACAGCAGTGGTGACAATGTCGGTAGAATATCCCACCTTTAATTATTTCAACAACATTCATGTTTTTTAGATTGATCAAAGAACTCTCAAACTATGACGTCATCCAGATTGCGTGCGGAGACGACCATTCACTCGCACTCACTCGAGGTAATCAGTCTTTCTTTTCCGGTCAGACACAACTTCGGAAAAGCGTTGACAAGCAAATACTTCGAAAACAGCGAATAGCCCACAGTCAATATAAGGAGCACTCACCGTTCAATGCAATGTTGAAGTCGTGTCTGACTGTTTTTATTCTTTCTCTTGTCATATGATTTCTCATGATTGTATCTTTGATTAGGTAATGTTTTACTTACACAGATGCTTTGACACATTCTATCGAAACAATACAAAAATAAACCTTGGATGAAAAAGCAAAGAGCAAAGAGCAAAGATTTAAAAACAACATATTTAAATACTTCATAGATTTTACCACCCTGCAAAAACCAGAGTGTTAAATTCAACACCAAGGGTGTTAAATTTAACACTTTCTTGGTATCTATATCGTGCAACTCCTCTGGTGTTACTTAACACCATTTTCTGGAATTAGATAATTTCAATTCCACTTTTGGTGTTAATATTTGACAACTCCTACTGGTGTAGATTAACACCAATATCTGGAATCATAACAAATTCAATTCCACTTTTGGTGTTTATATTCTTGTTGATCCATTAGAGATTTTTCTATGTATGTCTAATGGTCCCACATTCCATATTCCCTATTATCGACCATTATCGACCAGGGTAGAGGAACCAGTGGTAAACTGATAATTCATAATCGATGTATGCAACTGTCCACCAATAGGTATATTCTAACCTCCATTGCATTAACTCCATCACATAGATCATTTGAAGTAAATTCAAGATTAACATGTATGTGGTACGTGTGTATTGGGTTTTTACAGACGTGTATCAATCAGATATGATTATTTACGTCTGGGGACCGACCTTTAACGTCACCATCCGAAAGACGGGATTCAGTTTCGAACCTGCGTCCTCGGCTGAATCAGTTTGTAACTTCCACTGTTAGCTGGATTACAGGCGCACGCCACAACGCCTAGTACAGGCTGGTACAGGCTGGTACACATATATATATATAATAAACATGCATGTTGTTTCTTGGTTAGTAATCATATAATCAATATATCTATTGCTAAAACGTTAATATAATTGTAACAAGATCGGACATATAATCTGTTGGTCAATAATTGCCAAAGGAAAATACAAATCACAAAATTTATGTGCATTGTCATAATTTGCTTCACAAATCATGATAAATGTATTTTCTGTGAACACGTGTACAGTAATCATTAAGCGCGCGTACACTTTGTGAAAACTTATTCGACCAATCAACCGCCTTAAACGAAATCACGTGATGATACTTTCAACACCAAGCATAAAACAACACCATGTTACTTAACACCCAGTAATTATTAATGCATGCTTAAATCTGACCGGTGTTAAAAATAACACCAATGGTGTCAAAAAAAAATCAATACCATACTGGTGCTAGATATTTAACACCCCGGTTCCCGCAGTGCATGTCATATATTCTTTGCCTCCATGATTCTGTAATTATTCCTCTTCCCCATCTTGCTATTTTTCATATACTCTTATTGATTTCATTTCCCTGTGTATTATTATTTAACTCTTTCTCTTTCCCTCGCTCTTCCTGAAAACCTACAAATTAAAGCAGATCGTAAATTTGTAGCTTTGCTATTATCTTATTCTGTAAATAGACTAACACTAAGGGGCGTGCGGCATACGTGACATGATTTTTTTCCTCCCCTTATATTAACGTCAATTTACTGCATCATGATTTTCATGATTTAAGGTGTACGCGTCTGTTTGTGTGTATTATAAAGATGGATCTGTTTTCATTGCCTTTTTGCTAGATGGGCGGCTGTTTTCATGGGGTTGCAACCGCCATAGTCAGCTAGGTTTGGAGACCAAGGGGCCCTCGAAGAGAGCTAAGCACCATGTGGAGAAACCCATTGAAATCGAAGGTCTCTGGGGAATCCCATTGCAACACATTGCCGCTGGAGGTGCTCATTCCGTTGCTCTTTCCACTACCGGGTCAATCTTTGTGTGGGGCAGGAACACGCATGGGCAGTTGGGATTACAGCAGTTGGATGGTAAGCGACAGGAATTTTTAATATTACATCTTTGTTTCTAAATACTTCATGACTCGTCTTCAAATAAGCAAGCAACAAACAAACATGAAAAAAGGAACAAGAAAGTGTTAAGAAAGAAAATAAAAATACATTTTTAAAAAGTCAACAAATCTCTGACAAGCATGAAGCTAGAGCTGGATATTACGTGAGGGCATTGAGTACTTAATTGCGTGGTGGATATGAACGCTATTATGTACCGCATATTTGTATTAATATATTTTTTTAAGGTTTCATGATTTTGACGTAACACATCCTCCACCCCCCCCCCTCCCTTGGATACACCCTTGCTTGATACCAGGATGTATAATATGTATCTTTCCATTGACCTAAGTCATACTGTCTTATTTTCCAACCATCTTTTTTAGATGTGAAGCTACCGGTCAAGTTGGGCTCCTTATCACAAGGCAATGTCACGATTGTCTCGTGCGGAGTGCACCATACAAGCTTTCTTAAACAGGTAGGAACACGTTTATAGAGGTGTTGTAGTCGAGTGGTTTAAACACTGGCCTGGAGATTCGAACGTCATTGGTTCGATCCCCGGTATGACACCTATGTACCAAGCAAAGCCACACGTAATTTTGCACAAAACAATAGGCACCAATCGATGGAAGAACTGATATTTGCAGCACAGTGGATTACCAACATTGCCATTTCTGTCTTAGCTCAATGACAACTTTTTTTCTTAATTTTATTTTAAACACCGATATAGATTAATCTTGAACGGGAAACAATCAAATAATCTTGAAGCCTACGGTATATATTATCCCATGATAAATACAATGTGGCAGAGGGATCGAGATAATTTGTGAGGCATATAACGAGTAAAAGGACAAACCAACTCTTGCTTTAAGTTCAACTGTATGAAAGCAGAACAATAGGATTAACAGAATTGTGAAAGTTTGAAACAAATCAGACCAATACTAAAAAATAAAAAAAAAGTTGTAAATATTAGTGAGATGAGATGTCTAATCCTATGCCATCTCAAATCTCAAATTGGCAGTTTTATCAGTGAATTGTGACGTAGTCGCGGATAAGTCTCCCGTTTGACGTGGAAAAAAAATGTCATTAATTACTGGGTTTTTTTTTTTACCTAAATGCCTTCTTCCTTGGGGCACAACTACAAATGTATTATGGATAGTATACATTTTTTGAAAAATTGAAATTGTAGTCATTTTTAGTTTTGGAACAAATAGGAAAGTTGTCCGCCACTACATCACAGATAAATTACCGATTCAGCCAAGTTAAACAGCCCATAAATACAGTGATTACAACCTCTAAATATTCACAACTTTCTCATTTTGTGTCCGATTTCATAAAAAAAAACACCACCCGTCTACTATTCTGATTATCTGCATTGCTCTTAAGTGGTTTGTTATTAAGGTTGGATTTTCCTGTAATATAATGTCTATCCCCTGTAGATCGTGTTGACCATTTGAATGATTGATATAGTTTTAGTGAAGATATTTCAGGTCTTCCAATTAATATATATAACAAGTATTGTTTTCTGATTGGTCTCCTTGAACTATGTTTTTCTTTGATCTCGCGGTTTCTTTTCCTTAGAATGGCCGGCTGTTGGTATTTGGTAGAGGTGTAGACAGGTGCCCTTGTGAGTCTGATGAATGGGGCGAGTCGGAACTGAGACCTGGACGACCCGAACGGTTCCGAACGTTCTCTTTCCTGCAATCAACCAAGTATGCATTCATGTAGACATGAGTTTAGTTGTTTCAGTCAAACCTGTCTTAATGGCCACCTCTTTACAAAGGCCACCTGTCTATAAGGGCCATGCATTTTGCCTCCCTTGAGAAAGAGATATGTGTTGTAGAACCTGTCTAGAAATGCCACTTTTTGCTCCACTTGTGTTGCTTTCATTTGACTGTATTATTCATTGTTTTGTCTGTTTTATGCTTTTTTTTCATCACCCTTAAAACACCAACTTCGATGGCAAATTGATGTTTACGTATGAATCTGTTAATATTTAAAAAAATAATAGATGTACAGTATTACGATGATTCCGCATTGTTGTCCACAACAGTTACTAATAAAATCGGTGGCTGAAACGACTTAAATTATCTAATAAGACGATTAACTTTATCTATGTACTTACCAAAAAGGACACAGGATTCTATCGTGGTTACTTTGTGTTTTTCATGGATCAATACCATTTTTCTTCTTCAAATGATACTTAAAAGAGTCAACATAAATTCGACGAAATAAATTATTGACATTCTCTTGTGAATCCCCCACTGAAGACAACAAAAATAATATATCGCAATATATTTTGACACCTAAGACTTCATGGTAAATCAAGCCTAACAAGACTTCTATCTTTCCGTTCCCTGCAGTCGATGTACATATGCAGTTGAAGAAATCACCCACGGGATCTTCGTTCTTGATCACGATAAGGTCCAAAAGGATGGAAATTTACAGCTTGAACCCCTTGAAGGAGGTTCCATGATTGATGTGTTTGAACTTGAATCGTCAACTGATTGGCCACCCGGTCGTTACGTCTTTGACCCAAAGGTCTGGGAACCATCAAGGCCTGAAGAGGACTACGAACATGTCGAAAGGTTCGAAGAAGGAACCCGCAGAGACGATGTTGCTGAGAGCAATGAGGTTGTCAGAGAAACAGAGCAGCAGGAGGGAACATTCGCAGAGGACAACCGTGGTGATTCAGATGGTTGTACGACTGAAGCTCAAGACACCAAAGAGCATGATACCATAAACGATAGTGGATTTGGTGGATTTCATGACGACCGCAATGAAGATGGTGATTTTCTCGACTGCAGTAGCAGCATTGATGACGCATACAGCGATGATGATTCCTTTGTAACTTGTGATCAGGATTATTTCAGTATTTCCTGTGATGCTTTTCATGATGATCCGGGAATTGGATGTACGCACATTAAAGAGCAGGAGGACATGTCAAGTACCCACGCTGATTCAGTTGAAACATCACCTAAGCACAGACAATCCACAAAGGACGAAGAGAGAGCAGCTACGGACACAGATAGAACAGCACCTGAACTTCACTCCCAACAGTCAGGAATTGAGATCCCTCAGTCCAACACGTGCTCAGAAGAGAAGACTGTGACACTTTCATCTGATGCTGCAATACATCCCACCACTGCCACCAATCATACGGGTCATGGGACCCTAGGCTTTGCAGACACTGCTCAAGTGGGTGTATCTGTAATGGATGAGCCCGCCTTACATGTTGAACACCCCGTTCCTATTGATGATGGCACCACTGATCTTTCTGCTACATTAGATGCAATTTCAGTCAGCAACGACCATGACTGTCCTGCGAGAGAAACGTTGGAAGATGTATCTGGCAAAGCTGATGTTGGTCAGGATAACCATCAAAGGCCACCAAGAACCTGGCGCCGACTGTGTGCTGGACAGGAAAACATATTTATCATTAAGCAGGACGAACCGATGGTATGTGTACTTTTGTTTAACAAGTTTTTTGTTATGGATTTTGTTGTTGTTGCTCCTGTTTCCTGCAAGCCAGAAAGGTAGAAGAGGAAAAAAATGAAAATGTTTGGCAATGTTTAAGGTGTCCTGTATATATATTTCTGAGTTTGAGATGAGTTTCATTTATTGTTCATAAACGAATTTTTAAGGATTTATAAAAATAAAAAAAGAATAGAAAATGATATATCAAAAATACATTTTACGCATGTAGATAATTACGACATTTTGCCCAAAACTATTGAAATGAACCTGACATATTTTATTCAATAATGATCTTAATTGCTGGTTATGATGTCTCTTTTTAATACCATTTTGAGGTGGTGAAAATGAGCTGGTATTCATTCCATGCTTTTCTTTTCTTACCCACAGAGGAAAGATGTCCATATAACAATTTCTCCTAGAAGGGAGATCTATACCCTATCTGCCGAACGGCTGCAGAGTTTAAGTGACATGGACGGAGACGTCACTGAAGAGGGCGCCTTATTCCGCTATACAAGCATGGTGTTCTCATCCCCCGCATGCCTAAATGCATCCTTCTGCCAACCAGGGTAAATGATGATGATAATCATTTCACAGGTCGTACATCTCGTTTTAGTATTAACATTTATCAGTATAGCTTTACGACAGGTGGATTGGATTCCCTCAAACCCACCACACCCGTAGTGTACCTTTTGACTATACATGTTCCCAAGGGATTAATATCTTCAGCGCACTACGGTCACACGTACTTTTGAAGAATTAACCAACAACAACATCAATAGCTTTAAACTTGTGCACTACCTCTTGTAATGTGCGACAATCCGAACATCATTTCTATAGGCGATAATAAACGGTATTGAAATCTCTGTTTACTTGATATCTTGAAAATATTTGCGTTCATATTTAATGTTTGTACTTTATATTTTCAGACCAAACGAAGTCAATGGTCTTAACGTTGATTTGAAAGCAGCGAGAAGGGCGCTTGAAGTGATCAGCAAGAACGACAAACTCCTTGAAAAGGTTAACCTGATAACAATTTGATATTTCATCATTATTATTCATATCCTTTGTAACCTAAAGAGGGGGAGGGGGCGGTCGTATGTTTCTTATAAGTATTTTGATTACCTTTTCTGTACGGAAATATGAATATGATTTGCTGTAAAGATCAAATGGATGTTTCTAAAACGCGACCAAAGGAAACCACAAACAACTACAATGCCACATTGTTAAATTCAAATGTTATACACCATACCAACAAATTATAAGACATCAGTTATGGTGTTGTATTTTTGAACAAGTATGCCACTTCTCTAATAGTACTTTAATTCTACAAAATAATGTCTTTTCTACAAAATAATTTCTTTAAAAAACAAAATCATTTTCCACAGCTCTCTGATGTGATCTCTGCTGATCTGTGTAACAACGTTCCTCAGTCAACACCCCACGTCGAAGCTCTTCGGTTTATCTTTATTCTGATGGAATGTCCTGTCTTCAGTAACCCTCACCGCCCCTGGGGGCGCCGTGCCCTGGCCGCTGCGGACAGGTTGATGGGTTTCCTTCACAAGCCATCGCAGGCCGGAAAAAACAAGTCCAACCCGGCAACACCTGGTAAACAGTCAGACACAACTTCGGGAAACCGAGCGAAAGGCATCGGGGAAAATAATGCAAAGTCAACCTTCTGTCAATATATGTATTTTTGTCAGTGCTGTGGGTTTATCATCTTCAAAGTCCCTTAATGATTACTCATGTAAAAATTCGTTCGAATTGGCAAAAAACATATAAAATAATTATCCAAAGCAAGATTTTTCCACAAAATATGTAAACAACAAGTTGACTTTAGAAGATTTTCCCAATATCTTTCGTATACACTGCCACGAAGAGGGGACAATGTTCCCTGTGAGGTATTCGCTGTTTTTCCAAGTATTTGTCTGTACTCGGGTTTTCCAAAGTTGTTTCTGAATGATGAATACCACTGAAGAAAATGTCCTCATGTCATGTCATGTTTAGCAAATACAAAGCAAAGGCAATACGATCGTAACGACTTTCGGGAAATCATCCTTAGACAATTTCAATATCCTCAAGCTTGACAAGAACCTTTTGCAATGTGCAAACATTGCAATGGTATTATTAGCAATCAGAACGAGAATTTCTGTAGGCGTTATATGTATATGAATTACCATGGAGTTTTTTTCCAGAAAGTCTTTGCGTTCAAGTTAATTGGGTAGATTGGTAGCGATGAAAACAAAAGTTGTGAAGCGGGTTTGTCTGACATGAGTTCCGGCAGCAATTTCAATATAAAACACTAATAGAACCCTTGATTTTAACCCTGCAATGTACCAAACACCATATCTAACCTTTATTCTATATCCATTTGCCACATTTTAGCTCGTTGGTGGAAGTTCGAACCGATGTCATTTCGACGTACAATCACGGCTTACCGACTGTCCCTCACAATCCTAACTGATGACAGAGCACTATTGGAGAACGAACTGGACAACTTTCAGACCTACCTGAGAGTTCTCAGCTCCTTGAATGAGGTGAGATAGTTAATACTATTTTAACCAGTTTTGTGAGTTTTTACGGTTGTACGACACTTGCTCCTGCGACAATAATATTGCTCTGAGTTAATTTCCTACAGGTCGTTTGATAGACGTCATTTGATTGATGCACGTCAGGAAAAAAAATAAAAAAATAAAATGAAACAATCAAATTAAAACACAAGGATACAAACAATTATAACCACTTGTATACAGGTCCGCACCCACATTCGCCCTCCCCCATACACCCACACCCACCCACGCGCACATCCGCACATCCATACACCCAACCACCCACCCACACTCACGCACATACACCGGCACCCTCACATATTTAGCGTGACAAACTAGTTTAATCCTATTCTAATTGACTTTTTGAAAGGAAGATTTCACTGGGGGTAGAGGGTCAAATTACACCCTTTCCCCAATTCTCCTTTCCCCGTATTCCCCGCAAAAGGTCCAATCTAAAATGTTGCACTGTACTTGAAAGAAAAAAAACAACATGGATTCGTGATGTGTATCTCCAGACCGCTAACACCACCACCTTTCCCGTGAGGATAATTCTTAACACAGTTAAGGTGTCTGTAATTTATCATATTCACTTCGATCATGTGTAAATGTTTTCAGAGAGTAATATGTATTATCAATACTTTTGCGTATGTATCGCCAGTATCGACATCTGTATTTCATTCAGCATGATATCATGCATAATCTTTGTGTTATCCTTTATATTTTCTCTGTACTAGGTTAATCTCCAGCACGACATTCTTTCCATTAAGACGTTCTACGTAAAAGAATTAGACAAAGTCGATTTCCAGCCACTGTTGTCATGCTCGTTTGCCAACGACTGGAGACAACCACCTCAAGTAAGTGATACATGTTTTACCGTTCATTAAGTGAAGGGGTGGGGTCCACTTGTTTTTGCCAAAGAATCGTTTTTTGTTTTTTTCCCTCGAAGGTTCTTTAAAAAATTGTCATTCAAGGGAGTTCACAGTTCCGAATGATATAGGGTTCTATTTTATTTCCGGAATTATAAACAAACTGCATCATGTGCCCACTTTATTTCTTAACTTTTTTATTTTTATAGTATATGAATAAACATGTTGTGTTCACTCTCGTGTTACTATAAACAAGTAAAACGGTCGTGTACTTTTTCTTGATGGTTGTAGCCGTTGCGGAAATTCTCCTGGACGTCGTATCCATTCCTCATTGATCTAGAGATGAAAACAAAGATACTTGAATACCATAACATAAGTGAACAAGACGTAAGTATAATGTTATTTCTTTGTGAGAAGTTGCGATCAGTCAAAAAATCTGTAAAATATTACAATTATACTAAACCATTTAGGCCTACAAAATGCCAAATATGTATTCTATGGGAACACCTTTTTAAATGTTTCATAATCAAATTACAATATTAGAGGCGTCGTGGTCTAGAGGCGTCGTGGTCTAGTTAATACCTCACCGGACTTTGAATCATATAGTTCGGGTTGGATTCCCTGGGGCAGCATTACGTCGGTTGGCAATAAATTGATCATTACCAATCTCTACCCAGGAGATAATGGGTACATGTGAGGGTTGACGAAAGCCAATGTGACTACTTTCGCCATTGCCCTACATGAATGTGCGTGAATCGTGCAAAATGGTAGAAAAACTCCACAAGGAGTGGAGATGGTGCACGCTTGTATGCGGGCTTGAAATACAGCGACCAGGAGTATCATAATGACATTGTAAAGCGCATTGAAGTATTCACGTGATGCTGTATATTGGTGTAATATATTGTCATATTGTTAAGATTATTGAAATAATTTCTATGTAATATTCTGTCATTTCAAAGTTCTCAATTTTTCAAAAATTCTTTATCTCAAGGATGCCATGGAACAAGAAAGGATTATAGACCCAATGTTTGACTTTTTTAATTTCTTCGGGCTTCCTCCACTACGTGTGTCTCTTCACCTTGAAGTAAACCGGGACGACATCTTCGGGAGGAGTGTCCGAGCGCAGTTAGCCGAGATGCTGAGCTTCCCGAGGTCTAGGCTTCAAAAACCTCTCATGGTCCACTTCATGGATGAGATTGGTATTGACGAGGGGGCTCTGAGTATGGTAAGTGGTTATTGGTATCCATGTAATAGCCACCGTTTTAATACACCTTGATAGAGAGAGAGAAAAAAAAAATATTTAGAAATGTTTAGAAGGACAAGCATTGCACCTAGCAAGGATCGAACCCGGGCTCTCTCTCTTTGAGAGTCAAGAGCTTTCACTGTTATAAAAATACCACACGGTTCCAACATTATTAACATGTATTTCTTCTTATTCTATCAAAAACAGGAGTTTTTCCGGCTTGTCTTTGAGGCACTTCTCGATCCGGAAAAGAACGATCTTTTCCGATATGTCAATGAACTCGACCCGACTCACTCGTCTGTCTGGTTTCGGAAGGTACGTGAATCTTTTTCGGTATTTACACTGTAATCAGACCCTGCATTTTTTAATACAATTTATTGGCTAATTTAAGTTTATATTGCCAGACTAGGAAATTATTCAGAGGTTGATTTATTTGCCATTGTTCATGTTGCATTTTAATACACATTTTAGTTTCAGATGAAATCCAAGCTTCACCACTTTTGTCTGGTAAAATATGTTCTAACAAACTTGGCCTATGTGTTTGGCATTTCTCGTTACCTAGTATTTCTAAAGGTATTGCATTAAACCAGTGCAATCTTGGGGATTTTTAATAAAAAGTATAAATTGAACGCTACTCAAAAGAAGTTCTCAATATGATTTACTGATTGGTTGAAAATACGGCTGCGTTTGTTTTTTGGGGGTGACATGTCATTGCTGCGTTTTACCCATGAAAAAACTCTATGTATACGATATGTATTTGTCTTTTTATTATGATAATTCAAGAGTTTGGCTGTTTGTATTTGTGTAGGACTAATAGTGCGTTTGTATTGTAATTACGCTAATTCATCTCTATTACAGAAAATGCAATACTTAACGAAACTTACTTTGCTTTGTAGATAACAAAATATGCCTGTGCAATAAGCATTCATTTTCGTGAATTAAACCAATCCCACTTTTCCTGAAAACCTATGTAACGAAAACAGGACTGTGAGGACTCTGAACTAGCCGAGATATGTGGTCTTCTGTTTGGGCTTTCATTGTACAACAAGGCAATAGTTCCATTACCGTTTCCACAACTCCTCTACGCCAAGCTTCTAGGAAAGGGGTAAGTTGCTCTTAAAACACCACTGCCACCACCACCACCGCCATCACCACTACCACAACAACAACACCACCATCAACAAAACATACATGAAAAACGAAAAAGCCCTGTCCCTGTGTGACAAAGGCCATAAAGCTTCTCGATTTGATAAAGCACTCGATGATCATATCCTCACATGTTACAACAAAAATACAACACCACCACCAACAACAACAGCAATAATACAACAACAACAATTGGTATCAAAACAAAATATATTTAGAATCTGAAACAAATGTATATATAGTCATAATTGTAGTGACACCCATACTTCGCTTTAGTTCACTTTCTGTTGTATCTATAAAGGGCATCGTTACATTGAAGAGATATGCGGATAAAGAAGAGAAACGAATAATGATTTGCTAAACTAGTAGTACTTCATGATCGAGGGTAACTGGTCTAAATCATGTCGCCTTGTGTTATGTAAATAAACAATTATTTAGATTTGTGTTCTCTTCAAAATCTAATGTGAGTTTATCCTTTATAGAAGCATACCATTGAGCATTGTCTTCAGTACCTAAGGTCAGAAACCCTCTCAAACTGGTAGCAGCGTTGGCATATGATTTCATTTACATATTTATATAGATTTAGTTATGTTTTTACTTGTTTATTATATATTTATTGTTTTCTAGTTATGTTCAACTATAGATTCAGTCGTATCTTCATTTATTCATGTCTCTTTCGTACAATGCTATGTTAGAATAAAATATTTTGATTTCTCGTTTGATTATCAGCCCCAAGAAGGATATAGAGGAAGCGGCTGAGCTCGATAAGGAGTTCACAGATCAGATGTCCAAATTGCGGACTGGTACAGAAGATTACGTGATGGGGTGTTGCTATGGTGAAAAGGTTAACCTGGAGGATGGGAGGAGCGTCGATGTCACGAAAGAAAATGCGTAAGGAAAACAGGCTCCAAAATCTTAAGTGTAGGCATAAACATTGTCTGAAGGTAGCTTGGCCAAAGCCGGGCATAATATTCATAATAACAGTATTTCTGTTAATGCCTTTATAAATCTTAGTATGGATATGTACACTGTCGATGTAATTGTAGCTGATTGCGATCATTGATTATTTAATATCATCATACACTAGTCGTATCCATTTCAATCATAATATTCATTGGCACTGCTTCGTGGACAAAGAGTTAATAAGATGTTCCTCTGTTCGTGCAGACCCTATCTTGATAATGGTGAGTGATCAAGGACTATGCGAGATAAACATATCTTGCCACAGTGGATGCAGTGTTGTAAGTTCCCTGCCAGAAGAACAACAAACTAATTCTGAAAAAACAAGGGCCATGGTGGTAATAAATACAACAAGAATTGCATTCAGTAATAAAGACGAAATTTATATTATTTAAATGTTATACTACGTCCAGTTGGTCCATTAATGTTATCTTTAGTGACGCCGACTGTAAGCTTCTTTTGCATATCCTTTCGCCAATCCTCAGTATATCATGCTTTTTGATAATCTCAATCTTCCATCTATCATTTTAACTTCTTTGTGCTACAGAGATCTCTACGTGGACAGTATGATTAGAGAGTACCTGGTTCCGTCACAGTTTGCATCATTCAAGCAAGGATTCAACAGAGTCTTCACTCCCGCAGCTTTTGATATGTTCAGACCGATCGAATTCGAAGCGCTTGTCATTGGAGAGAAATACTTCGATTGGAAAGCCCTAGAGCAGGTACTAAGGGCCACCCAAACATAATAGACCAGGGGGTGTTTCACAAAGATCCTAAGTTGAACTTATCTCTAAGTTGGACTTAACAATTATGGAAAGCCGTTAGCATCTATGAAAATATTTTGTAAATGTTTCTTTAAAAGGCATAACATTTTGATTCAAATCATTCATATTTCTATTATCAAGGAGATTTCATGTTCTTGATGTGGAATTTATAAAAATTCTAAAATACTTGAATTTTTCGCCTTTGAATATATTTTTTTTAAAGGCTACAAATGGCTCTCCATAATTCTTAAGTACAACTTAGAGTTAAATTCGACTTAGAATCTTTGTGAAACACCCCTAGTTCATAGTTAGCACAATGTATCAATGGCCGCAAATGTCCACAGATCTTTTAAACACGGAGATGTACCTCTATGCATTTAAATAAACATGTGTATATTTCATTTAAAAAAAAAACACTCCCAAAATAAGGAGATGCTTCATGATTAACATGAATTTGTTTCCCCTTTTGTTTGCTGAAAGCTTTTAAAACGGCTACAAAAATTCCACTGATAGGTCAATACTTCTTTACATGATTTCAATTCATGTATATGATCTTGATAAGTACGCCTCAAGGCTTTTTCAGATATGACGCGGTACACAGCAAAAGGGTTTTGGAGTTAGTATAACTATATACATTCCTATTTCTCTTTATGAACATTTTTCAAATGTAGAAGTTTACAAGCTAAACAATGCAGAAAGTAAAGGTACATACATTATAGTTGTTAAATCCTGTTTTTGTCCCGCCTGCGTAGCAAAAAGCGAGACATAGGCGCCGCTTTTCCGGTGGCGACGGCGACGGCGGCGGCGGCGGCGTCAACATCAAAACTTAACCTAAGGTTAAGTTTTTGAATTGTTAATATAACTTTGAAAGTATAAGGTCCTATTAAATGAAACTTGGACTAAAGGGTCATCAAGTATCCCCAATCATGTGAGGAAAATTTCAGGTCACAAAGTCAAGGTCAAAGGTCATTTCAGGTCAACAAACTTAGACTATGTTGTGGCATCATCATCAAAAACTTAACCTAAGGTTAAATTTTTGAATTGTTAATATAACTTTGAAAGTATAAGGTCCTATTAAATGAAACTTGGACTAAAGGGTTATCAAGTATCCCCAATCATGTGAGGAAAATTTCAGGTCACAAAGTCAAGGTCAAAGGTCATTTCAGGTCAACAAACTTAGACTATGTTGTGGCATCATCATCAAAAACTTAACCTGAGGTTAAGTTTTTGAATTTGTAATATAATTTTGAAAGTATAAGTTCTTATTCAATGAAACTTAGACTAAAGGGTTATCAAGTATCCCCAATCATGTGAGTAGAATTTCAGCCCACTAGGTCAAGGTCAAAGGTCATTTCAGGTCAACAAACTTAACTATGTTGTGGCATCAGGCTAAGATTTTTTAATTGTTATCATAATTTTGAAAGTATACATTCCTATTCCATGAAACTTGAACATAAGGGTTATCAAGTATCACCAATCATGTTATTAGTCTTTTAGGTGACAAAGTAAAGGTCAAATGTCATTTCAGGTCTGGAAACTTAGACTTTGTTGTGGCATCAACATCAAGATTTTGAAATTTTAGCATAATTTCAAAAGTGTTTGTTCAAATTCCATGAAACTTGTACCCAAGGGCTATCAAGTATCACAAATCATGTGACACAAATTCCAGGTCACAAAGTCAAGGTCAAAGGTCATTTTAGGTCAGTAGACTTGGATTATGTTCTCAAAATTTAATATGAGAATTAATAAATAAATTGTTATTTGTTCATATTTCATGAAAGTAAATATTCGAATCATTCGAGTACTTTCCCATGAATATTCTAATAGTAATTTTAGTATTCGATCCCAGGCCTAGTATGTACATGATCAGTTACAGCTAGGTGACAATATTGATGTTTGGATAATATATATTGGAGTATATCTCATAATAATGTTCTCATTATGCTAATGAGACGTGATGTGATGTAGATGGGCTCTACCTTCCAATTGTTTTTACACAAAGTGCTGAAAAATCCTCTTTTCTTAAAAAGTTTATTAGATAACTTTATTTGTAAATTACTGACAAGCATTGAAACATTTATAGTCTTACCCATACACTAAATCTCATTATATTGTATTCTTATGATACAGTAAATAATTATTCTGATGATTCATAATCAATATTCACTTCAAAATGCTTATTATATTCAGAGGATTTCATTTTCGGGGGTCTGCAAATGGGCCACCCTGCCTATAAAAATAATGTCCCAACCTCAATTTTTCATCATATCGAATTGCGTAATGCCGAATTGCGTAATGCAGGCGAGACCGCCGAGAGCGTTTCACTTGTTGTGGTAACGAATCAAAATTATGAATTGATTTGACACTGCAAAGGAGTTTGCCATCGATCTAATTGTTTATCCGATTGCTAGTCCAGTTATTGACTGAATATTAGAGTAGTAGAATTTGTCAAAAAACGCTTAGTGTGTTTGACACAGCATTTCGGTGTAGTAAACGACATACTTTCCAAAAATTAAAAACCACAATGAAGATCTGCACATTCTTTTTTTCTTATGATATATAATTTGACTTATTTTCAGTCGACCCAGTATAAACAGCCATATACAGACTCACACCCAACCATCAAGATGTTCTGGAAGGTGTTTCATGCTCTAGACGATGACATGAAAAGAAAGTTTCTCGGTAAGTCTAAAATGTTTGATTTACCGTTTGTTTATATACTTAGCCGCCCATTCCATAATGATAAATATAACGACCGTATTTTTTTCTTAAAGCCACACTGTACTACTTAATTGTAGCTACTTGCTCCCTTTATATATAAAACCATGCCTAAGCGGTGCCTGTTGGTCCCCCATGATCCTCTTTTTCTTATGTTAATTGAGATCTGAGTTGATGAGATAACCACCTGTCAGTGAACACGCTAATCCCTCTAATCGCTCCTGGCCAAACTAGTGCAGAGGGGCTTTAAAGGACCTTGTTTTAACAAAAAGCACTATAAGTGCAATCAATTGCAACTTTCTATTATATTCGGTAAGAGCCTCAGAACTTTGTTATTAAGTCGTTTGTCTCTCTCCTTGACTGCTAAGTTGATGTCATGAGGGTTATTATTATTATTAATATTATCTTTATTATCATTAATTTCATTTTTGTTATTATAATTATTATCGTCGCTGTTATTATTTTTATTATAATAATAATTATTATTATTATTATGATTTATCTTGTTGCAGTATTTGTCGCGGGGTCTGATCGCGTCCCAGTCGGTGGACTACGAAACCTAGGTCTCCATATTGACCACCTCCAAGTACCCATGGACGATTCCGTGGACGAGCAACCATGCGATATCGAAGACAGACTCACCCGGCTGTTGCCCCAGGGTCATGGCTGCGATAACCATGGCTTCCACCGTACCTTACGGCTGCCTATGTATACCAGCCTTGAACTCATGGAAGATCGCTTGACCGTCGCCCTGTCCTATTACGACTGTCCATTTCATATCGCTTAGATGTATAGAATATTTCTTTATCATATTTTATTCGTGTATTATTTATTTATTTATTCATTTATATATTGTATTTCTCATTCATTTGTATAATTCTTATTTAAGTTCATTTTTGTAATACTTATTAATTATTATTTTTATTCATTCATTTATTATATTCTTTAATACATGTACTTATTATTTCTTCAAGTTATTTCGAAGAATGGTTTTAGGAATATGTAATGTTGTTAATCATTTAATGCAATCGTTTTTAGCAAAACCACTTGTAATAGGGTTTGGTGATGAATATTTTTCGGCATTGTCTCATGAAGTTGCTAATCCTTTTTGGAGACATGTATTTCACGCTCTGTCTAGGTTGAGTCGTGCAGAGGGAGATGATTGGTTAACTTATCCTTGTGGAGAAATAGCTCAATACAAATTGGACAAAAATCTGTATTTTTTTAATCTTGGTATGAAAAAGGCATCAGATGTATAAATGACTTGATTGATGATAAGGGAAATCTTCTGACTCGTGAGCAACGTGAACAAAAATTCTGCATGAAACTAAATTATTTGTCTTATTATTCTGTAACTCAAGCTATAAAGTGTCGATTTCGAATGCATATTGAACAATGTGAACAAAAATGTAGTAGATCCTCTATTAAATGCCGTCACTTATCAAAATACTAGTGCATGAGATAAAAGGTTGTCAATATATTTACAGAACTTTTCTTGGAAATACAAATTGTGTAGGGCCTACCCTTAATATGTCAGAAATGGGAACGACATTTGGATTATACCCCTGAATGTCCAAGAATGCAGAAATATCATAGAATGATATTTCGTTTTACTCCAGATATTTTAATTTTAAGATATTTTCAGTATAAGATAGTAAATAGGATTCTGTATTTGAACAAGCAACTGTATAATATGAAAATAGTGAGTAATGATAAATGTTCGTTTTGTAAAAAAGTGCTTGAAGATATTGTACATTTCTTTTATAATTGTGAAATCAGTAAATCAATCTGGAATGAAACGGTAAAAGAGATAAATGAAGGTTCTCGAGTACAGTTAGAGTTTAATTTAGAAAATGTTATTTTTGGTTTTGAAGACAAAAGAAACGATGCTTTAAATTGCATGGTGACTTTGATTAAGCATCAACTATTTGTTCAAAAACTTAACAACAAAATTCCAAATTTTAGTTCTTTGAAGAAGAAAATTATTCAATATTATGAAGACGAGAGATATATTCATTCTCTATCTGGTATGTATAACAAATTTTTTACTAGGTGGCAGGCACTTCATCATTTGTTTATATGAAGAAAGGAAAGAAATGTGAAAGTATTTTGTTTTATTTGAGTTAAAGTAAGACTTGATTTCATTGAATTGTAACATGTTTTGTTTGATTTTGATTCAATAAAATAGCCTATGGAGGGCTAAAACGTTAACAAAAAATTATTTCCATAGCGTCGTCAGGTTAAACGTTATATGATGTTACTATTGTTTACAATGAAATAGCAGATACAATTGAAATACAAGCGGTGTTGCATATTGTCATTCCTGATTCCTGACTATTTTTGTCTTCAAGCAGTATGCTTTAGTTGATTACAATGAGTAAATAACGATACGGTCATGCCAACTATGTACATATACCATTTATGTTGAGAACAAACTACATTGTACTATTGTTTCAATAAGCTGCAGGTATTCCCTTCCCTTTCTCTTGTCTCTTGTAGTTAATTGTGAGGATCGGTTCATGTATCCCTGTTATCTCCCTTTCCTTGTTTTAGCGTGTATTTGTATTTTATAAACCTAACTTTAGTTAAATATGTCATTTGTAGTTTAAGGGGCCTATCCACAACAAGCTCTGCTTTTCCATAGGCTCCGCCACTATATCTCTTAAGTTCAACTGAAGAAAGTTTTTCTGAATAGTGTGTACCGGTATTATATTTACATGTATATTATAATCATTTTTCAATATGTTGTTACACTCTTTGTAAAATGAGATATTGTGGAAACCAATAAATTATCTTATCTTATCAGAGCGCTTCATCGAATGTTTGGCAAGTTTGGAGCATTAGAGCATTACTTTGCGATCATACAAGTTTGTTTTCCAGTTTGGATAAATATGCTTTATAATAGAAATTCCCTTTCTTGATGAAACAATGCATGCAATGATGGGCCCTTTTAAATCCCTCACAATATATATATATACATATATATATATATATATATATATATATATATATATATATATATATATATATAAATATATACACGTATATATATATATTTAAAGATAGTGTTTCTCAAGGCTCGGTCAAAGCTCCACTCTTATTTTTTTTTTTTTAATCAAAATGATTGCTTCATCTAAGAATACCTAATATGAACATATAACTTTCTAAATTTCACACGAACGTTTGGAAGAGTACAAAGTCAGTATCATTACACACCTTTCAAGATTCTTAAAACAGTACCCCGGATAGAGTAGCCCCCTTCCCCTACCCAAACAAGAATTACAGCACATGATCTCATGATGGATAGAGTAGACTGAGGACACATGAAAACAGACAATTAATGCATGTACTACATCATCGCCTTTTAGGGGTAAACTTCAGTTACAACTTGAATGTATGTTTACGGTTCCACCATTATGAAAGATATTTAATATCCTTATATTCTATACTTTATACATCAAAAACCCATATCTTTAATATGTGTGGAACATTTCTTTTCTACAGATCTATCCATAGGCCTAAAATGTGTTTTATCAATTTTTATGTCATCTCTTAATTGAATTATAATATTAAATATCTTTGTCTTGTGCTATATTCTTATCATTGGTCTTTGTATTGTTTCATGTGAGTCATTGCAATGACATTTATTTTATCAAATCTTTTATCTGAATAATAATTGTAAGCACTGAAATCGTAAACCTAGAGAGAGACAGACAGAGAGAGAAGCAGAAAATGGGAAAAAGAGAGAACAACAGACAGAGAGGCAGACATGCGGAGGCACGAATAGAAAGAGAGAGAGAGAGAGAGAGTGAGAGAGAGAGTGAGAAGGGGGAAGTATGTGGAAAAAATACATAAAGGGAAGATCATATGCTAATAAAATAATTGCTTTGATTAATTTGGTGAAAATTGCAAAGAATTCAAAATAGTTATTTATTTTTCAAAATTATATTATTATATAGTTACCCACGATATCAAAGTTATCTCCTTTTGTGCATGATTAGAAAGATAGAAGAGAATTGATGTGCAGGGGCGGAGATTCGGGGGGTAGGGGACACGTCCCCCCTCAATTTTTTAAAGGGGGTTGTCCCACCCGAAACATTTGAAAAAGTTCCCCTGCCCCCCCCCCCCCAATAAAAAAATAAAACAAATAAAAATAAATAAATAAATAAATAAATAAATGAAAAAATAAAAAAAATGGTATAGCAAATACTGACTAAAGACTGTAACACTTTTTTAGGCTCTGGAGGGCCGAAGGGTGTAAAGTTTAGACTAATAACAAATGCAAAAATCTTCTCGCTCGGTCGCTACGCTCCCTCACATAATATCCTTAAAACTCAATATACATGTAAGGGAAGTTAGAAATTGCACGAATTACCAACAGTTGGTTTCTGTTTCATTTCATAATTTTGAACTAACTTTCTCAACTATGTTCTTTATTGTGCAAACAATTGATATAAAATGGAATAAATTCGAATCAATCAATCAATCAAAAAGTATTTCTTAATCCTGTACAAGCTCATTGTTGTAAGTGTTCATTGACATCTTAATTTGTAGTTAAGACAATAAATAATGGTATTAAGTACAATTTGTAATGATCTAGGGCATGAAAATACATGTATATGACAGTATTTTGCTAAATTAAAGTGACTCGGTAACATTGCTTCAGATTCTGAAACAAAATCCTGGATTTAGCTCATGCTGCAATCATAATTATAAACCTTTATAGGTCAGTCAGGAATCCCATGACTTTTACAAGCC
The DNA here is from genome assembly GCA_037976565.1 of Mesocentrotus franciscanus. Taxonomy (NCBI): domain Eukaryota; kingdom Metazoa; phylum Echinodermata; class Echinoidea; order Camarodonta; family Strongylocentrotidae; genus Mesocentrotus; species Mesocentrotus franciscanus. Next base: position 1,834,381 of record CP137686.1, on the reverse strand, counting down.
GATCGCATGTCTGATTATCAAGATATTTATGATCGGAAATCGAAATCAAATTTCCTGTTTTCCTAACGGTTTTTATAACTCTACAGTTTATTGGGGGAAAAGAGTATGGTAAAACCGGTCACTCAATGATTTTTTACTTTTTTTGAGGCACTTCATGATCATTTTGAAGCGCTATTTTGTTTTGGCTTCAATATTACACCATATCACAGACACTGATAACACGTAGGGCCATGCATCTCAGAATAAATATTGTTAAACGATGCCTTTAAAGCCAGATTGCACAATGCCTATGTGTGTTACGTTATTGTTACGTTACCATATGCACGGGGAGTGGACGAGTGGATATGTCACCGGACTGTGGATCACAAGGTCCGCGGTTCAAGTCCCACCGCGGCACTAATGTCCTTTGGCAAGACATTGATCTACATTTGCCACTCTCCACCCAGGTGTTAAATGGGTACCCGGTAGGATGCGAAAGCTAATGTGCTTAGATTAGCAAGTGTGCGCTTGTAAAAATGACGCCTGGCTGGAATGCTCCCAGGAGTGGAGAATGTGCATACATTGTGTGCGGGTAAGCCTGAATCCGATGACCGGGGTAATAATATATGTATCTGTAAAGCGCTTTGAGAGGGCCTTCGGTCCTGAAAAGCGCTATATAAGAACTAGCTATTATTATTATTATTATTTCATAGTCTAACTATCTATGTTCTGTATTATGTCATAGCCTTTTGGGGGTAAACTTCAATTACAACTTGAAAGGTTGCTTGCGCCTAACTCATTTGCATACGTTAAGTGCCACCACAATGAAAGATGTTTAATTCACTTTTATTCTACACTCTAAAACAAAAATTAGCCAACAGTTGGTTTCCAGGTGAACCTATCAACTGTAGGTTAAAATATTAACAACCCTAGTTGGTTAATGTTTTAACCAACTATTTGTTAAAACTTCAACTAATAATTTGCTAATTTCTTTAACCAACTTTAGTTATTCGAAAATTTTACCAACTATTTATTAAAATCTTAAAGGTAAAGACCAGTTTTGGAAACGCCCCTCTCTCAAAAAATGAAATGGAAGCTCTCATTACCAATCATGTGAAAGAATATGCTTTGACTAATACGTGATGATACAAATTTTGCCGGGAAACCGCCTACTAATTGATGTATCTGTTAAATTATTATATCTATTGGGACCAAATAGATATCGTGCACGTGGTCGCGCAGTCCCATATACATCTTTCTGTGTACAGTGCTTGATACTTTACCAAGACTGGGTCAAATTTCTTATCATTTTGATGATTCCAGAACCTTGCAGTACACACCAATATTTATATGCTAGATGATCAACCTGTTCTGATCGATTCCACAACGTTTCTTTCACAATGCAATCGCATGACCAGAACTGGTCTTTATCTTTAACAAATCATTTTTAACCCAACTTTTTTGGTTACAAAATCATTTTTTAACCAACCCTAGTTGGTTACAATTTATACCAACTATTTATTAAAACTTTAACCTGTAGTTGGTTACAATTATAACCAAATATTTATCATGGTTATTGGTTAAAATATCAATCCACACATAATTTGCACTTAGTCATGAAATGAAATGAGACAGTTGGGTCAGTAGTCGAAAGGCTGTTATCTGGGGGTCGAAGGGCTAGTTAAGGTGTATGAAGGTAAGTTAAACGAATATTTACTATACTATTCTACTGATTAACTTTTTATTGTCCATCTGAAGCAGTAACAATTTCCACAATATTTTTAACAATGCAGTAAAGTCGCCAAAACGTGCCCGCTATTCTCTCTCAGATTGCCAAATCCCGGCGTACGAGTAACTCTGCTCGCGAGATAGAATACATCAAATTAGTCTAGTCTACCGTTTTTAGCTATCGCACAACAGAAAAAATACGGTCACGTATATATACTTTTTGCATCGTAATAATTGTAAGCAATGAAATCGTTAACATACTGAGAGAGACAGAGAGAGAGAGGCAGAGAATGTGAGAAAGAGAGAGAGAGAGAGCGAGAGAAAGAGATACAGACAGACAGACAAAGAGGCAGACAGACAGAGGCACAGAGAGAGAGAGAGAGTGTGTGAGAAGGGGGAGGTAGGTGGCCAAATACACAAAGGGAAAGTCACGTGCTAATTAATAATTGCCTTAATTAATTTGGGGAAAATTGCATCACATTTAAAGCTGTTATTATATTTCTTCATAATATATACCAGGGATATCAAACTTCTTACCTTTTGTGCACGATTAGAAATATAGAAGAGAATTGAAGTACATGCGGTTACGATATAGATGAGTTTCAGATTTAGCATGATCATAATAGTATTCAAGTAAAGCTCAGAAATGAGGCCTTTGGGCCAGCCATTGACAATAGATTTCCACCCTTATGATCGTATCCTTGAAGAGGTTAATCTGACCGGAAGTAATTCCATAAATTGAATTTTCATAGTATTATCCATTGTTTTTAGCTCGTGTTCCTCTTCCTCTCTACTCTCTTTACTTTTACTTTAATTTTTTAACCATTATCGATCCACTGCAGGATGAAGGCCTCAGCATGCTGTCTCCAAATGACTCCGTTCAGTGCCTTTTGGGACCAATTAACTTTTCCCCAGTCCTGTTGCAGCTCATCTCTCCATCTTTTTCTTTGGCGTCCCCTGTTACGTTTTCCCTCATATGGTGTCCAGTGAGTGATTGCTGCACTCCAGCGATTATCATTTCTACGGCTGACGTGGCCCGCTCAATTCCATTTTCTTCTTTTCACTGTTTCAAGGATGTCCTGGACTTTTGTCTGCTCCCTGATCCATCTGTTCTTTGTTCTGTCTTTGTATGTGATGTTTATGATACTTCTTTCCATGTTGTGTTGAGATGCTGCTAGCTTCTTTCCATTTTTGACGTTAGTGTCCATGTTTCTGCAGCGTATGAGATTGCTGGGATGATGCGCTGGTTAAATACTTTCCTTTTCAGGCATAATGGAAATTTGCCTTACATGATGGTGCTGTATCTGCCAAAGGCTTGCCATCCAGCTTTGATCCTTCTTCTTATTTCGTTATCTTGATTTTTGTCTTGTAGAGAGAAGCGCTGTCCTAGATAAATATACTCCTCTACTTGCTCCATTTTGGTACCATTCACTTAGATTTGTTTTGGGACTTTGGCTGATCCTACCATAACTTTAGTGTTCTTCATGTCCATAGTGAGACCCGTTAGTCGGCTTGCATCGTCCCGTTCTTGCAGCATTATTTCGAGGTCGTTTAAGTTGTCAGATATGATGACAATATCTTCTGCAAATCTTAAATGGCTCATTTTCCCCCGTTTATGTTGATTCCCTTTGATGACCAGTGTAATGTTCTGAAGATGCTCTCTAGGCAAGCAGTGAAGAATTTTGGTGAGCCGGTGTCGCCCTGTCGAACTCCCTTTCTTATCATGATTTTGTTGCTGTCCTTGGGCATTTTGACAGTGTTGTAGCAGTCTGAATAAATATCTTTAAGGATCTTGATGCATGCATTGTTGATTCCTTGGTCTTGGACTGCCTTCAGTACTGCAAAGGTTTCAACAGAATCAATTGCCTTTTCGTAGTCTACAAATGCTACGCATAGAGGGATGTTGAATTCTTGGCATTTTTCTTTCAGTTGATTTATGGTGTGGATGTGATCCATACTAGTTGAAAAACCCCTTCTGAAGGCTGCCTGTTCCCTTGGTTGGTTGTTATCAAGGATTTTCTCTAGCTGGTTAGTGATGATTTTTGTATACAGCTTATACAGGTTTGAGAGGAGGCTGGTGGGTCTGTAGTTCTTTAGATCTCGCTTGTCCCCCTTTTTGTGCAGAATTATCATTGTGGCTTCTTTCTATTGATGCGGTACCCTCCCCGTTTGCATACATGCAGTGTAAAGTTTGGCTACTCTCTTAGTTCTTTCCTTTTTATTGCCTACATTCAATTTTTTTAATTTCCTTTTCCTTTTTTCTCCCCCCTTCAATCTCTCTCTCTCTCTCTCTTTCTCTCTATCTACTGGCTTTTCGTCTTTCTTTTCCCTCCTTCCTCAATTTGTTTATCTTCCTTTTTTTCTGCCGACAAAAGTGCCAAGTGGCGTATTTGTAATGCGCATTTGCCGAGAGACGCTTCAATGCAGCTTCTAGTTAGGCCACAGTAAGCGCCAGGACCAAACAAACAGTTACGCATTCCACTGACCTACTTATGTACCAACTTGAACCAAAACTACTTTTTTTGCTTTCGGGTGCTCATACATATTAACGTTGACGTCAAAGTCAAAGGTAACTGGGCACGCGCGAGGATGCTTTAAGTCTAGTAGCTAGGAAACGAGCATAAACAAATTATCGATGATTCTCGACGTCTAGCTACCATCATTCCTCCGTAAGGGAAGTTAGAAGTTGCCCGAATTTCCAACAGTTTTTCATAATCCTGTACAAGCAGATTGTTGTAAGTGTTAATTGACATCTTATCTTGTAGTTAAGACAATGACAATGGTGTCAAGTACGATTTGTAATGATCTAGGGCGTGAAGATACATGTATATATCAGTATTTTTTTTAAATGTATGCAAGCTGCACAATTCCCATGTGTGTTACGTTAGGCTCGTACGAATGTATGAGCCATTGTGTATTATACAATGGTGTCAAGAATGTAGCCAATGAGAAGCGTATAAATGGATCACTTGTGCATGCTTTAATTTTTTTTTTGCACGGGGAGTGCATTTTGGCGATAACAATCGTGCACAAAAGGTGCAATCGACATTCATAATGCACTCCGCGTGTAATTCAATGGATGGTTACGAGAAGTCGCACCATGCACTGCCAATTTTGTTTACAATCCCACTGCTGCCGCAATTGTGGTAGCTGGTAGGGCCTACACTTGGCTTTGTGATCGGGTTTTTTAAGTCAATTTCTCGACTTTACACATATTGTAGACCTATCTTATAATACAAATAATACATGTTTTTAGCTGGTGCATATGTGATATGCAGTGCACTTTGGTAAGTCACAAAGAGATGAACAATGAACTCGACAAGAATCGTTCATTATCCTAATTTGACTTAATTAACCTGCGTGCATGCAGTGCATATTCACTAATGCCCTCGCAAACATATTATTCGTAATTCGTAAATTGATGCATAGGCATGTACACACATATAATTATGTACCGGCGGTTACTTAAAAGGCAATGTACACGGATTTAGGTGTAAAAAAGGGCGCTATAATAGAGATACCTTTCAAACTATATGGAGAAAAAAGGACTAAAGATTATTATTTGATGCAAAGATTAGGAGCATGTACATGTATCATGTCAGGTAATCATACAATTGTGGCATATTATGTTACGGTGTGCCAAGAGGGTCATTCCATAACGTTATTGTGAGTTAAGCACAGATAAATGCATTCTTGTCTTTGAATCAAATTGATCAATACATCAATCGTCCGACCAGCGAGCGAATTAATGTACTTCTGTTCAGTTGGAAATGATGTTTGTGAGAAAAAGGGTGTGGGCGAGTGCGTTAGTGGATGGAAGGGAGAGGAGTGGTCGTTAATGGGTAAAATGAAAGAAAGTAAAACGACTTTATATTTTATTATTTTAATATATAAACTATAATAATGTTTATGCCCATTTTGCTATGTGAGCCTATTTCATTTAACAGTGGGGATCGATTTATGACGAAAGGGATTACTTTAAAAAATGGGGCCAAAGAAATAGTATCTTAGTTTTTATCATTAATTGGGTGATTTTCATTAGATGGAAATAGTGACCTCAATATCGGCCTTAGTCAACAACAAAATTTTGTCTTTCCGTTAGGTCCTTTGAATTTAGGAGCACATGCATTTTTACTCTGACTATAAACTAAAAATTTGATTCTGAAAATTCCCTCTTTCACTCCAATTGAATTAGAGATTGGCCATTACGTTATATTCATATTCAAAAGGGAGCAATATGGGACACTAGTATGTCATCTTATATAAAAAATAAATAAATTGGAAATGGAATGCATGCATTCGTACATAGCTGAGATACGTATGGGATGTATGAGAGAGAAAGTCCCAAGATCATGGGAGTATAGGGAGGGAGAAAGAGAGAGAGAGAGACAGCCAGAGTGGGGAGGGAATGGAGCGTTCCCCATCAGCAAGAAATCTTTTGAAATGAGGATTTCCCTTAGTGTCCAAGCGCTTTATTTGTATCTACAAGATATAACAATTTAAGATAATAACGAGCGAATCGAATGGATACTGCGAACGTTTGCAGTTGTAGGCGATGCGTGGGCTTCGTGTACCGGGAAGCGTCATTTTTTTCTGCGGCCCAGATTGGGGCTTTTTTTTTTAAAGGGCTTGATTTAACCCTAACCCTAACCCTAACCCTAAACTTTCCCATAGGCTCAACACGCACCTAACCCCAATCTGTGCCGCCGAAAAAAATAACACTACCGGGAACCCCCCGAGTAATGGCGGACGGACAAAGCGCCGCTGGCGTTGGAGATGGTGCTTGCTTTTGGCGATATCGGAATCGTCACATACATATTAATTTTGACGTCAAATTCAAAGGGAACTGCGTGTGCGCGAAGACGTCCTTAGCCTAGTATACATGTAGCTAGGAAACGAACATAAACACATTATCGATGAGTCTCGACATCTAGCTACCAACATTGCTGGCCCTCCGTAAGGGAAGTTTTAAGGCTGCCCGAATTCCCAACAATTTTCTTAATCCTGTACAAGCCCATTGTTGTAAGTGTTAATTGACATCTTTATTGTAGTTCAGACAATATTAAAAAATGATATTAAGTACGATTTGTAATGATTAAGGATATAGCATATGTATATAATAATATGTTTGTCTCCAAATTTAGGCAAGTTGCATGCACAATTCCAATTACGTTATTTGCTCGCATAACTGTCATGTCATGAGCCATTTGGGCATTAATGCATAGGGATGTACACATTTATAATTATGTACCGAGTACTTGAAAGTGAGTGCGCACGAATTAAGGTGTGAAAGGGCACTAGAAGTATATTTACAACAGTATTAACTATTAAAGGCATCGTTTAACAATGTTAAATCTGAGATGCACGGCTCTACGTGTCATCAGTGTCTGTGATATGGTGTAATATTGAAGCCCTAAAAAAAATCGCGCTTCAAAATGATCAAGAAGTGCCTCAAAAAAGAGTGACCGGTTTTACCATTATGGTAAAATTGGTCTCTCAAAGTTTCCCCAATAGATCGTAGTGTTATGAAAACCGTTAGGAAAACGCAAAATTTGGTTTCGATTTCCAATCAAAAATATCTTGATAATCAGACAGTTGATCGGCTTGTAAAAGTCATGGGGTTCTTGACTGACCCAATAGACTGTAGTGTTATGAAAACCGTTAGGAAAACGCAAAATTTGGTTTCGATTTCCAATCATAAATATCTTGATAATCAGACAGGCGATCGGCTTGTAAAAGTCATGGGGTTCTTGACTGACCTAAAGGTTTATAATTATCATTGCAGCATGAGCTAAATTTCAGAATCTGAGACAAAGTTACCTGATCCCTTTAAGACAAATTGACTATAGGTTATTGTTTGATACAGTATTGTGAGTTAAGCACAGATAGGTGCATTATTGTTAAGGCTAGTTATGCCCTTGTTGAGTTGAAATGATAAAGAATAGAATGAACTTGGGTACCTGCTTTCCAAGCTACCATGATTATATGTAGGGGTTAGATATTTAGGCAGGAGTATTTGGTGATATGATCACAAATTTTCAGATAAAATATATATACAGACGTTGTGTATTCGGAAAGGTTGTATTACAGACAGTTGATTTAGAACATCAATTTGAAGAAGTTTACAAGCAATATTTCTTAAATCTGCTAAGACCTATGTTAGACAATATTATAAAGGACAAATATTCATGATCGATATAGTGCTATTTGGTGAATATTTTCCATCAAATCTGAATGCCAAAAAGAAGTCTTTATGGTTTTTAAGTTTCTGGATACCCAATCTACCCCTTATAAATGTATTTGGTTCAATTCAGCATACAATGCATCTTTTCTTGTAGTCGTAGATCAGATTGAATTGTGTTACAGATTTGATGGTTAAGCATGATATTTTATTATTGGTAGTTTTATATATTAATTTACAGAGCGAAATTACAAAGTCTGTATCATCACACCCCTGTCAAGGTTCTTAAAACAGTTCACCGGCCTTGCCCCCATTCCCCTTCCCCTACCCAAACAAGAATGACAGCACATGATCCCTAGATGGATAGAGTAGACGGAGGACACCTGAAAACAGACAACAAAAGAAAGGTGGCACAATCGGTTCATTTTATCATTCTATTACTGTTACTATCACAAATTCTCCAAACGCTATATACCTAGGGGGTGTTCAAAGCTTAATATCAACGATAGTGCATTTCGTGTCAAAGTTACCAGAATTGGGAGTTTTTATTAGAAAACAGAATACATAGACAACTACCTGTCATTTAGTTTTACTTGTTTATGTGCATGTATGATTTATTGCAGGAATAATCATTTGCTAATGCAGTTATATGTACTCTTTATTATTTTTCTTCTACACAATCATATTTTTACTCCTTATGTCTTCAGGATGTTGCTTTCCTCATAATGTCATGCAATGAATAGGAATTCATATGAAGAGAAAATGTAATTGTATGTGTTAATTGAAGGCTTGTCCAATTAGGCTACCAAATTCGATATTAATGACTTCAGTGAACCTGATGAATATCTTTATCAATTGCTAATTATTCCATTTGCTCGTATATAGGACCCTTTTTACTCCCCAATGGAGTTTGATTCTTATAATTTTCTACCTTTACTTTTCTAAATCATCTTACGTCCTGGGTAGTCCCTTGGATTGTCACAAGTAGTCTTGTAGAGTGCATTATTATTTAATTATTATTATTATTATTATTTTTTTTTTGGGGGGGGGGGCAGTTGCATTATTTCTCTCTTAAAATTATTATTTAGCTAACTTTTATTTAAAAATGTATGTATCTATATATTTCCCTTGAAAAAAACCTTTGGACTTGCAAATTGTATAGTCTCGTTCATCTTAGTGGCAGCAGGTACTATGGGGAGGGGGAAGCTATCTATCTCATGTATTATGTCATAGCCTTTTGGAAGTAAACTTCAATTACAACTTGAATGTAGCTTTTATCAATACTTATGTTATCTCTGACTTGAATTACAATATTAAACATCTTTGTTTTGTACTATTTATTATCATCCGTCTTGTATGTAGGTCATTATTATTTTATGTAAGTCATTGCAGTGACATTCATTTCATAAATTATCATTTCTGACTAATAACTGTAAGCACTGAAATCGTAAACATAGAGAGAGAGAAAGGCAGACAATGGAAGAAAGAAATAGAGAGGCATAGAATGGGAGAAAGAAAGAGACAGACAGACAGACTGACAGAGAGGCAGACAGAGGCACATAGAGAGAGAGAGAGAGAGAGAAGAAGAGAGAGAGGGCGAGTGAGAAGGGGAGGGAGGTGGTTAAATACACAAAGGGAAAATCATGTGCTAATTAAATAATTGCTTTGATTAAGTTGTCGAATATTGCAACAAATTTAAAACTGTTATTTCTCTTTCAAAATTACATTTCTTCATAATATACCCAGGATATCAAACTTCTCTTCTTTTGTGCGTGATTAGAAAGATAGAAGAGAATTGAAGTGCATGCAGTTATGATAGAGCTGAGTTTCAGCTTTAGCATGATCATGATAGCTTTTAAGTAAAGCTCAAAAATCTGGTCTGTGGGCCAAGCCATTGAAGGGAGACTGCTTTTTCCTTTTTTGTGGATAGTATTATCGTATTATAATATAGTACTATCCAATTTCTTTATTAGCTCGTGTTCCTCTTCCTCTCTACTCTCTTAACTATTTCATTCTTTTCCTTGCCTACAATTAATTTTATCTTTTCCTTTCCCTTTTTTTCCCGCCTTCTCTCTCTACCTCTCTCTGTCTATTTCCTATTTCTCTCACAAGCCTTTCCATTATCAATCTTCCATTTGTGTCTTTCCTTTTCATTTCCCTTTATTTTAAATTCCTCCTCTCTCTATATATATATATCAATTGGCTGTTCCTCTCTCTCCTCCATCCTTTCTCGATCTCTTTCTCTTCCCTTTTTCTGCCGACAAAAGTGCCAAGTGGCACATTTGTAATGTGCATTTGCCGGGAGACGCTTCAATACAGCTTCTAGTTAGGCCAGAGTAAGCGCCCGGAGTTTCAGATTTAGCATGATCAAAATAGTTTTCTAGTAAAGCTCAGAAATGAGGTGTGAGGACCAAGCCATTGAAGGGACCAGGGGCGGCGATTTCTTTTCATGACCGCGGGGGACGAAATGCGAGGACGAGGAAGCAGTGGCGTAATGAGCAAAAACGTTTTTTTTTTTTAGGGGAGAAAAAGTCTGCATCACCACCACTCTTACATGTTACATGCAGGCCCCACGAAATGTTTTTCAAAGTGGGGGAGGGGGGCTAAAGTATTTACGATTAGGTAGAGCAAAGCGAGCGAAGCAAGTGGAGGAAAATTGACGTGGGGTCCAGAGGCAAAGCCCCGGCGGGGGTCAAGGGGCAGAGCCCCATGAAGCTCAGGGGTTTTAGGCATTTAATTCAGGTCAGATGAGCATGCGGGGGATGAGCCCCGGAAGCTCAGGGGTTTTAGGCATTACGGTCAGATGAGCATATTGTTATACCTTATTTGTGACACTGGCATGCAGGTCACTAATTGGAGTGGGGTCCAGGGTGCGGAGCCCCCAGAAGCTCAGGGGTTTTAGGCATTAAATTACGGTCAGATGAGCAACCAGGGGCCCGCTTTAGGGCCCTTGGTGGGGTCCAGGGGGCAGAGCCCCCGAAAGCTCAGGGAAAAATCATGCCATTTCGGCAACATTTGTAAATCACTGGTATCGAAGTAGAAATAAACCACTTTGGATTTTATTTTGGGGGAACCGCCCCCAAGCCCTCCACATCAGTACGCCAGCGCGAGGGAGCATAGTGAACGAGAGGGGTGACGGTGACGGAAGTGACTACCCCCTCACAGGTTTTTGAAATTTTGTTTTATTAAAAAATTACATTCCTTAGCAAAACTATAGTGTAAAAACAAGCAATATACTTTTTTTACACTTCACTTTTTCGGTATTTACTTGTACATTTTTAAAGAATATTACGCGAGGGAGCGTAGCTCCCGAGTGAGAAGATTTTGCATTTTTATTTGTCTAAACGCTGCACTCTTGGGCCCTCCAGAGCCTAAAAGTGTGTTGTAGCCTTTAGTCAGTACTTGCTATACACTTTTTTTTTGCACTTATTCAAATTTTCAGGGGGGGACGATCCCCCCTAAAAAAAATCGAGGGGGACGTGTCCCCGTCCCCGTCCCCGGGATCGCCGCCCCTGGAAGGGACTCTACTTTTTTGTGTGGATTGTATTATCGTATTATGATATCCATTCTCTTTATGAGCTCGTGTTCCCCTTCCTCTCTTCTCTCTTAATTCTTTCCTTCTTGTCGTTGCCTACGTTTAGTTATATGTTTTCCTTTCCCTTTTCTCCCCCTGTTTTTTTCTCTCTCTCTCCATCTCATTTTCTCACAAACCTTGCCATTTTTTTCTTCCATTTGTGTCTTTCCCTTTCATTTTTGTTGTTGTTCTTCCTCTCTATCTCTTTCTACTGGCTTTTCGTCTTTTTCCCCACTCCTTCCTCGATCTTTTCAGCGCATTGCCGAGAGACGCTTCAATGCAACTTTTAAGCCTTTTAGTGAGGCCAGAGTAAGCGACCGGACCGACGAACCGTCAATAATTCCACTGATCTAATTATGTTCCAACTTGAACCAAGACTACTTAATTTGCTTTCGGGTGCTCATACATATTCACTTTGACGTCAAATTCAAAGGTAACTGGGCACGCGTGCCCGAATCCTAGTAGCTAGGAAACGAACATAAACAAATTATCGATGATTCTCGACATCGAGCTGCCATCATTCCTCCGTAAGGGAACTTAAAAAAGCTGCCCATCGTTGTAAGTATTAAATGACATCTAATCTTGTAGTGAAGACATTAAATAACGGTATTAAGTACAATATTTTGTCTTCTTCTTCAATTTAGGCAAGTTGCACAATTGCCATGTCTGTTACGTTAGGCTCACACGAATGTAAGAGCCATTTGGCATTATAAAAACTTCAATTACAACTTGAATGTAGATTGCGCTTTATTTGCATTTTTACAGTACCACCATTATGAAAGATATTTAATGTCCTTATATTCTATACTTTATGCATCAAACCTATTTATTCAATATGTATGAAACATTTCTTTTCTACTAATCTACCCATAGGCCTAGAATGTGTTTTATCAATTTTAATGTCATCTCTGAATTGAATTATAATATTAAATTTCTTTTTCTTATGCTTTATTTTTATCATTGGCCTTTGTATTGTTTCATGTAAGTCATTGCAATGACATTCATTTTATCAAATCTTTTATCTGAATAATAATTGTAGGCACTGAAATCATAAACATAGTGAGAGAGAAAGAGGCAGAGAATGGGAGAAAGAGAGAGGCAGACAGACAGAGGCAGGGATAGAGAGAGAGAGAGAGTGAGAAGGGGGAAGGATATGGCTACATACACAAAAGGAAAATCATATGCAAATCAAATAATTGCTTTAATTAATTTGGTGAAAATTGCAACAAATTTAAAACTGTTATTTCTTTTTCAAAATTATCTTTCTTCCTAAAATACCCACGATATCAAACTTCTCTCCTTTTGTGCATGATTAGAAAGATAGAAGAGAACTGAAGTGCAGGTGTGGCGATCCGGGGGACGGGGAACACGTACCCCCCCCCTTTTTTTTTAGGGGGGATTGTCCTACCCGGAAAATCTGAAAAGTGCCCCAAAAAAAAAAAAAAAAAAATGTAAAGCAAATACTGACTAAAGACTGTGCCACTTTTTTTAAGGCTCTGGAGGGCCCAAGGGTGCCGAATTTAGATTACTAAAAATGCAAAAATCTTCTCGCTCCCTCGCATAATATCCTTCAAAATTAATATCAATATCAATATACATGAACATGACAGAGGCCTAGAGTGGGAACAAAGTCCCATCCATGCCCAAGCTCCCTACTTACTAAAATGTACCTACTAAATATTTACAACCCTTCGGACTGCACACTTATTACCGGCAAATTAAAAGTAAATTGTGAACAAAGTATATTGCTTATTTTATACTATAGTTTTGCTAAGGAATGTAATTGTTTAATACAACAAAACTTTAAAAACCTTCATTTGCATAATTATTTGCCGTGCCACAACAATGAAAGATGTTAAATTTCCTTTTATTCTATACTTTTTGCATCGAAAACCCATTTCTTTGATATTTATGGAACATTTCTTGTCAACTGATCTATCCATAGAATGTGTTTTATCAATAATATTATCATCTCTGAATTGAATTACAATATTAAATACATTTGTCTTGTACTATTTATTATCATTGGTCTTTGTATTATTTTATGTAAGTCATTGCAATGACATTCATTTGATCAAATCTCATATCTAAGTAATAATTGTAAGCAATGAAATCGTAAACATAGAGAGAGGCAGAGAATGTGAGAAAGGGAGAGAGAGAGAGAGAGAGAGATACAGACATAAATACAGAGAGACAGACAGAGGCACAGGCAGAGAGAGAGAGAGTGTGCGAGAAGGGGAAGCTAGGTGGCCAACTACACAAAGGGAAAATCATGTGCTAATTAAATGATTGCTTTGATTAATTTGGGGAAAATTGCAACAAATTTATAACTGTTATTTTTTTTTCACAATTATATTTCTTCATAATATACCCAGGATATCAAACTTCTCACCTTTTGTGCACGATTAGAAATATAGAAGAGAATTGAAGTGCATGCGGTTATGATATAGATGAATTTCAGATGAATTAGCATGATCATAATAGTATTCAAATCAAGCTCAGAAATGAGATCTGTGGGCCAGCGATTGAAGAGACAACCCCCCCCCCCCTTGTTATCGTATCCTTGAAGACGTTTATCTGATTGGTAGTAATTTTATTAATTGAATTTTCATAGTATTATCCATTTGTCAATTCATTCTCTTAGTTCTTTCCTTTTTATTGCCTACATTCAATTTTATAATTTCCTTCCCCCCCCCCCTCCTTTCTCCCCTCTTTCTCTCTGTCTCTTTCTCTCACGAGCCTTTCCATTTTATTTCTTCCATTTGTGTCTTACCATTTCATTTCCCTTTATCTTTAATTATTCCTCTCTCTCTCTCTCTCTCTGTCTGTCTGTCTCTGTCTGTCTCTCTATCTATCTACTGGCTTTTCGTCTCCCCCCTCCCCCCCCTCCTTCCTCGATTTTTTATCTTCGAACAAACCGTTACGAATTCCACTGACCTACTTATGTTCCAACTTGAACCAAAACTACTCATTTTGCTTGCGGGTGCTCATACATATTAAGTTTGACGTCAGAGTCAAAGGTAACTAGGCACGCGCGAGGATGCCTTTACGTCTAGTAGCTAGGAAACGACCATAAACAAATTTTCGATGATTCTCTACGTCTACCTACCATCATTCCTCCGTAAGGGAAGTTAGAAGTTGCCCGAATTCCCAACAGTTTTTCATAATCCTGTACAAGCAGATTGTTGTTAGTGTTAATTGACATGTTATCTATTAGTTGAGACAATAATAATGGTATTTAGTACCATTGGTAATGCTCTAGGGCATGAAGATACATGTATATAACAGTATTACTTTTAATTCATGAAAGCTGCACAATTCCCATGTGTGTTACGTTAGGCTCGCACGAATGCATGAGTCATTGAGCATTATACAATGGTATAAAGAATTTAGCCAATGAGAAGCGTCGAAATGGATCACGTGTGCATGCTTTATTTTTTTTTGGCACGGGGAGTGCACTTTGGCGATAACAATCGTGCACAAAAATTCATAATGCACTCCGCGTGTAATTCAATGGATGTTTACGAGAAGTGGCACTATGCACTGTACAGTACGTTTACAATGCCACTAGTGCCGCGATTGTGGTACACTTGGCTTTGTGATCGAGGTTATAGTCAATTTCTCGACTTTACGCATATTGTAGACCTATCTTTTAATACAAATAATACATGTTTTTAGCTCTTGCATATGTGATATGCAGTGCACTTGGGTAAGTCACAAAGAGACGGACAATGAACTCGACAAGACTTGTTCATTATCCTAATTTGACTTAACCTATGAACAATTCACTAATGCACTCGCAAACATAATATTCGTATATTGATGCATAGGCATGTACACATAAATAATTATGTACCGGCGGTTACCTAAAAGGCAGTGTACATGGATTTAGGTGTAAAAAAGGGCGCTAGAAGTACGTTTCCAACTATATGGAGATAAAAGGACTAAATATTGTTATTTGATGCAAAAGGTAGGGGTATATCAGACAACCATAAAATTGTGGCATATTATGTTACGGTGTACCAAGAAGGTCATAATTCCATAAAGTGCTTTCTTGTTAAGGCTATTTATACCCTCGTTTAGTTGAAATGTAGTTTATTCCATTCATTTATAGAATAGGATGAACTGGGGTACCTGCATTCCCAGATACCATAAAGATATGTAGGGGATATATATTTGGGCAGGAATATTTTGTGATATGATCACAAATTATCAGATATATACAAAGACGTTGTGTGTCCAGATAGATTGTGTATACGGAAAGATGAGTTAATACAGCAATTTGAAAAGTTTACGAGCAACATTTCATAAACCTTTTAAGAAATATACATGAATTTTGTACAATATTATAACGGGCAAATATTTATGATGCTAAGTGCTATTTGATGAATATTTTCCATTAAATCTGAATGCAAAAAAGAAGTCTTATGGTTTTTAAGTATCCGAATACCCATCCCCCACCCCCTCCATTACAAATGTATTTGGTTCAAGTCAGCATACGATGCATCTGTTCTTGTTGATGAGATTGAATTGTGTTACAGATTTGATGGTTAGCATGATATTTATTATTGGTAGTTTTATATATTAATTTACAGAGTGAAATAACAAAGTCTGTATAATCACACTCCTGTCAAAGTTCTTAAAGGGACTTGGTATCATTATTCAGATGACAGAAAATTGTGCTAAGGTAGTGAATTGAATGCTAGATGTACAATTAAAGATAATCTGAAAGTTTGAGTGAAAACAGACCATTTGTAATGACATGTATTGGGATAAACTGATCTGATCGATTCCTTTATTCTCCAAACTATTTAATATTACAATTTAAGTACATTTTAGGTGAATGTAACATATGAATTTGTAACCCCCGATTTCTTTCACCTAATTTGAAGCTTTTAATCAGCCCGGGTCAGCTGTGCGCATACAGAAACGACTACGCGTACAATGTCCGCGCAGCTGTGCGGCTGAATCTGATTGGCTCTGATTGGATCACTCTAGGTTCGCGACTGTTCTATTTAGAGCACGGGTGATTGAATAAAAAAAGGGAGTCTAATACTTAGTAATGGAGGTCTTACAGATGATGAATCAGTAATATGGCCGATATACACAAATACACACAGTTCAATTCGATTATTATTTTCCGAATGCAATGCATGAGAGAGTAAGCGCAATTATGATCCACGTTAAAAAAACCTTGATTTCCCCCGAGCAAGAATGGTACGACCCGGTCCGCTGGCTACCTACAGATTTCAGCGATCAAGAGGCACACACGTTAATCAATGGAGAAAAATGGAGTTCCCAAAATCAGACGGAGGTACCGATTGGTTTTGTCTTTTGACGGTGGTTTTTTTTCATCCAATGAGAATCATTTATATATCAAAATGTTCAGAATGAACTGAATGACATGAATCTTTTTCCGTTGGTAAAAAATAGCCCTCTCCCGGCAAGAAACCGACAGATATAGCCAGGATTTTTCAGTCAAAAAGTCGGATACCACAGAAATTTTGACCAAATTGATGAAATATAGTAAAAAAAATGACGGTGCGATGGAAGAACAAAATATCGTGGTTTTTACATCACCGTAAAGAAGAAAAGTCAAATTTTCTAATGCTTTTTCCGTTGGTGAACTAGGCCGATTCGATCAAAAGATGTAGTTGAAAAGGGCCGGAATTTGGCATATTTTTAAAGCTTTTCACGTCGGTGCGCGGTGTGTTTGAAGAGGTGACGCTTAAGTGTATAGGTAAAATCCATATGTATCGTCACAAAGCAATGAATTAGCTTTATACACCATTCCGTACATTTAAGTGTCGAAAGATTTTTAAAAGCCTGTCTATTATGTCTTATTTTCATGGAAAAACGGTTGGGAGAATTCAAAGATGGTTGGGAGAATTGCCTTCAAAGAAAACCATAAATATCGTTGTGGTTTGAGATTTTTTAAAGGATTTTTTGCATGTTAGAGGGTTAGTGCAGTAGAAGGAATATGAAAAGTGACATTTTTACAAAAATTACGCATTTTTTCATGAACCTTCAAGAATGTTACCGAATCACTTTAAAACAGTTCACCGGCCTTGCCCCCATTCTCCTTCCCCTACCCAAACTAGAAATACAGCACAAGATCCCTATATGGATAGAGTAGACTGAGGACACCTGAAAACAGACAACAAAAGTAAGGTGGCACAATCGGTTTATTTCATCATTCTATTATTGTTACTATCAAAAATTCTTCAAACGCTATATACCTAGGGGTGTTCAATGCTAAATATCAAAGATCATAGTGCCTTTCGTGTCAAAATGACACGAAATGCATCTAAAGCTATCTATCTCATGTATTATGTCATAGCCTTTTGGGAGTAAACTTCAATTACAACTTGAATGTAGCTTGCGTTTTATTTGCATGTGTACAGTACCGCCATTATGAGAGATGTTTAATTTCCTTATATTCCATACTTTTTGCATCAAAATTTTTTTTGTTCTACTGAGTCTATCCACAGAATGCGTTTTATCAATACTTATGTTATCTCTGACTTGAATTACAATATTAAACATCTTCGTTTTGTACTATTTATTATCATTCGTCTTTTATGTAGGTCATTATTATTTTATGTAAGTCTTTGCAGTGACATTCATTTCATCAAATATCATTTCTGACTAATAACTGTAAGCACTGAAATCGTAAACATAGAGAGAGAGAAAGGCAGACAATGGAAGAAAGAAAGAGAGAGGCATAGAATGGGAGAAAGAAAGAGACAGACAGACTGACAGAGAGGCAGACAGAGGCGCAGAGAGAGAGAGAGAAGAGGAGAGAGAGGGCGAGTGAGAAGGGGAGGGAGGTGGTTAAATACACAAAGGAAAAATCATGTGCTAATTAAATAATTGATTTGATTAATTTGTCGAAAATTGCAACAAATTTAAAACTGTTATTTCTCTTTCAAAATTACATTTCTTCATAATATACCCAGGATATTAAACTTCTCTTCTTTTGTGCATGATTAGAAAGATAGAAGAAAATTGAAGTGCATGCAGTTATGATAGAGCTGAGTTTCAGCTTTAGCATGATCATGATAGTTTTCAAGTAAAGCTCAAAAATCTGGTCTGTGGGCCAAGCCATTGAAGGGAGACTGCTTTTTCCTTTTTTGTTGATAGAATTAATTTATTATAATATAGTACTATCCAATTTCTTTATTAGCTCGTGTTCCTCTTCCTCTCTACTTTCTTAATTCTTTCCTTCTTTTCCTTGCCTACAATTAATTTTATCTTTTCCTTTCCCTTTTCTTCCCGCCTTCTTTCTCTACCTCTCTCTGTCTATTTCTCTCACAAGCCTTTCCATTATCAATCTTCCATTTGTGTCTTTCCTTTTCATTTCCCTTTATTTTAAATTCCTCCTCTCTCTCTATATATATATATATATATATCAATTGGCTGTTCCTCTCTCTCTCCTCCATCCTTTCTCGATCTCTTTCTCTTCCCTTTTTCTGCCGACAAAAGTGCCAAGTGGCACATTTGTAATGCGCATTTGCCGGGAGACGCTTCAATTCAGCTTCTAGTTAGGCCAGAGTAAGCGCCCGGACCGGACAAACCGTCACGCATTCCACTGACTATTTAGGCAGGAATATTCGGTGATATGATCAGAAACTATCAGATATATATACAGACGTTGTGTGTCCGGACAGGTTGTGTATAAGGGAAGTTGAGTGAAAACAGCAATTTGAAGAAGTTTACAAGCAATATTTCATAAATCTTCTAAGAAATAGACATGTATGTTGAACAATTATATAAAGAATAGCTATTCATGATCGTAAGAGCTATTTGATGAATATTGTCCATTTAAAATATGAAGGCAAAATAAAAGTCGTTATGGTTGTTCAATGTTCGAACCCCCAATATTACATGTATATGACTCAAGTCAGCATATAATGCATTCATTCTCTTAAATGAGATTGACTTGTGATACAGATTTGATGGTTTAGCAAGAGATTATTATTGGTATTTTTTAATATTAATTTACAGAGTGAACACCATCATCATCATCCTTATCAAAGAATCAAAGACATCAAAAGCAGTGTATGGACTGCATAACACCATGCGGCAGAGAAGGATCATCTTGATGTCACCATATATCTGATCAGCTAAGGAGCTGACGTGAATTTGAAAATGGATAACGGTTGGGCTTTATTCAGTGCTGCTACGAACGGCCGTCTTGATGTCGCCGAATATCTGATCAATCAAGGATCTGAAGTGAATAGGGGAATGGATGATGGTCTGACTCCATTACATATCGCTGCTAAGAATGGTCATCTTGACGTCACCGAATATCTGATCAGTCAAGGAGCTGAAGTGAATAGGGGAACGGATGATGGTTTCACTGCATTACACAATGCTGCTAAGAACGGTCATCTTGATGTCACCGAATATCTGATCAGTCGAGGAGCTGAGGTGAATAGGGGAACGAATGAAGGCTGCACTGCATTACACATTTCTGCTTCGAAGGGTCTTGATGTCACCGAATATCTAATCAGTCAAGGAGCTGAGGTAAACAAAGGAGATAATAAGGGTTGGACTCCATTACACATTTCTGCTAAGAATGGTCATCTTGATGTCACTGAATATCTGATCAGTCAAGGAGCTAAAGTGAATGGGGGAATGGATGATGGTTCGACTGCATTACACAATGCTGCTAAGAACGGTCATCTTGATGTCACCAAATATCTGATCAGTCAAGGAGCTGAGGTAAACAAGGGAGATAATAACGGTTGTACTGCATTACACATTGCTGCTAAGAATGGTCATCTTGATGTTACCAAATATCTGATCAGTCAAGGAGCGGAGGTGGATAGGGGAACGAATGAAGGTTGCACTGCATTACACAGTGCTGCTTCGAAAGGTCTTGATGTCACCGAATATCTGATCAGTCAAGGAGCTGAGGTGAATAAGGGAGATCATAAGGGTTGGACTCCATTACACAGGGCTGCTTGGAATGGTCAACTTGATGTCACCAAATATCTTGTTATTCAAGGAGCTGAGGTGAATAAGGGAGATAATATGGGTTTTACTGCATTACACAGTGCTGCTACGAATGGTCATCTTGATGTCACCAAATATCTTGTTAGTCAACGAGCTGAGGTGAATAAGGGAGGTAATATTGGTTTTACTGCATTACACAGTGCTGCTTGGAATGGTCATCTTGATGTCACCGAATATCTGATTAGTCAAGGAGCTGCGGTGAATAAGGGAGATAATATGGGTTTGACTGCATTGCACAGTTCTGCTACGAATGGTCATCTTGATGTCACCAAATATCTGGTTAGTCAAGGAGGTGAGGTGGATTTGGGAAAGAATGACGGTTGGACAGCATTACACAGTGCTGCTAAAAATGGTCATTTTGATGTCACCAAATATCTGATTAGTCAAGGGGCTGAGGTGAATAGGGGAGAAAAAGGCGGTTTGACTGCATTACACAGTGCTGCTTTGGAAGGTCATCTTGATGTCACCAAATACCTCATCAGTCAAGGAGCTGAGGTGAATAGAGGAACGAATGATGGTTGCACTGCATTACACAATGCTGCTTCGAAAGGTCTTGATGTCACCAAATACCTGATCGGTCAAGGAGCTGAAGTGAATTTGGGAATGAATGACGGTTGGACTGCGTTACACAGTGCTGCTAAGAATGGTCATCTTGATGTTACAAAGTATTTGATCAGTCAAGGAGCTGAGGTGAATAGAAGAACGAATGAAGGTTGCACTGCATTACACATTGCTGCTTCGAAAGGTCTTGATGTCACGGAATATCTGATCAGTCAAGGAGCTGAGGTGAATAAGGGAGATACTAAGTGTTGGACTGCATTACGCATTGCTGCTTCGAAAGGTCTTGATGTCACCAAATATCTCATAAGTAAAGGAGCTGCGGTGAATAAGGAAGACAATAGGGGTTGGACTGCCTTACACAGTGCTGCCCAGCAGGGTTATCTTGATGTCACCGAATATCTGATCAGTCAAGGAGCTGAGGTGACGAAAAAGGATAAGGGTGGTAAGACACCTTTACACCATGCCGTTCAGAAGGGTTACCTTGAGGTTGTCAAGGTCCTGTTGGCTGGAGGAGCACGATTTGATATAGGAGACATTCACGGACGGACACCTCTACAACTGTCTTTAACCCGTGGATCCCAAAGCATCGCTGATCTATTCATCGACCTTTTGAATTCCAAGGTAAACATTTTAACCCTACAGCTTATGTCAAGTTCATTCACCTTGATCTTCCACCATACAATTCTTACATGTCAAATAACAAGTACTGAAATTCAATTTAGTGCATATAAGGCATACATGGGTAGGTTACCTATCATCACATATTCAGACTTGACCAGCTGTATTCTGACTTACTACTCACCACTATTAAATGTTTAAGCATAAAAGTTAGACATGTTATATTTCATAGACTTTCTTTTAAGTTACAACGATTGCTTGAAATGTACTCGATTCATTGCATTTATTTTTGATCATCTGTCAGTACTTTTCTTCACAGAAATTTGGCTTTCATAGCAATACGTGCCTTCACGGTTGTTTCACCGCAAAGCATGCCGGGACAGATTACTAGTACGGCAGGAGATTTTCACCTTCGCCGCGACTAGCTGTTCCATTGCCAACAACGGGATTTTTATCCCGTCGAATCAACATCATAATCTTGTACAGGATGCGTTATTCTGCAGTGATTTTCTTTCATTCCAGTATCATTTGTGCAGTAAGAAACCATAGTTTGTGATTGTGTATTGTTATGACGATCCTTTTAAAAAATCAAGCTGATAATAGGAAGTAAAGTGGGCTAATGAGAGTGGGTTCCTTGCTATGAATATGTAGTCCCATATGTTCAAATGTATGTGTGTGTGAAGTTTGGGTAGGTGGTTTGCCTTTTTAAGCTGCTAAACATTCGTGTTTTAGGTTGAACGATCGTCATAAAAATACATAATCACAGACTTTGGTTTATTACCGTACAAATGATACTGGAATGAAAGAAAATCACTGCAGAATAACGCATCCTGTACAAGATTATGATGTCATGTTGATTCGACAGGATAACGATCCCGTTGTTGGCAATGGAACAGCTGATCGCGGCGAAGGTGAAAATCTCCTGCCGTACTAGTAATCTGTCCCGGCATGCTTTGCAGTGAAACAACCGTGAAGGCACGTATTGTTTTTGAATTACTAAGTTTTGATGCTGTGTATTTTCTTTTATCTAGCTCGACGAGAAAAAATTCCCGTATATATATCATGCTACGCATTACGGCTATACCTCTACCATTGAGAAGTTAGTCTCTAAGGGTGCTGATCTCAATGTCCGGTCAACTGATGGCCAGACGTGTCTCCATGAAGCCATTAAACTCTGCTATGAGAGCAGGACAATTGTGCAAGAAACTGATACACTAAGAAAGGTGAGTCATACCCCAGTAACGCCAGACACCCGACCGACGAGAGTCCGAGCAACAAATAACATTTCCCCTAACCGCCAAATAATGGTCGTTTTTTTAATTTGCATGGAATCGTTATGGTGGGTTCCCACTGCCGATCAAACCAACCCGACCAAGCCCAATCAAGCCCGATCACCCATTTTCCCCCGACCAATCCCGACCACATGCCTAAACACAAGCTCTTCCCGACCGCTATTCGACCATTGACGACCCACATTCGACCATTCACGACTCCTGCACGACGTATAGTCGACCACAACTGCGATCTCTTCTCGATCATTCCGATCTACATACAATCCCAACGCGATCCCTACTAGACCAACTAGACGTACACACGATCTCTACACAATCTCGGCCCGAGCAGATCGACCTGTTCGAACAGGGATCCAAGATGACTCGTGAATTGAGTGGTTGCACAAAATATTATCGTCAGCTGATGGTACAGTACTCATTTTTGATCAGCGTTCAGTTCATCTCAGACACTCAAGAAGGCTAAAGGCTTATTTCGAAGTCAATGCATTCCACATTTCTTTAAACTTCCCCCTGCAGACCCAGTGCCATTTGCCAAAGTACTGTATTGCACATGATACTTAAAACATTAATTTTATATGCCTTTTCAAACAAACTGTCAAGAGCTGCACGTGTCGCAGTCACATGTTACTACCAATTCTAGAAGCGATTAACTTAATTAGTATCAATATACCGGTACGAAGAAAATGTGATTAGATCAGCACGTAATTGTGTCCTTGTTTTTTGAATATTTATAAGGTGTTTTATTTTCTCAATACCAGAGGCAATACATATAACCGAAATCATGAAATTTACATCATACTCAGAACAATCAAAATACAACTCAGAATAATCAAAATACAATTCAAAAGTATTATTCTGAACATCAATTGCTAAACAAAACAACTCTTTCATACATTTCCTTATTCGTTTAAAACAATAATAGTAATAATAATAATGATAAAATACTTAGTCACATCTCCGTGGTCATTTCATGTTCATTTTGTGCTTCTTTGAAGAAAAAAACGAATATTTGTTGAATTAAAAATAAATAAATAAATGCTTGTACATGAAATATTACAGTCTGTCAAAATATTGTTTAAAAAGTACTACCTCTGAAAAGAAACAAACTCCCCCAAAGAGAGAGATAAAGATTAAAAAAACAACCAAAAACAACCCCAAAAAAAAAAAAAAAAAACAACAACAACAAACAAACAAACAAAACAAAAACAAACAAATATAAACATAAAGCAAAGAAATACTGCTGGAATGGAGGGTTGGGAAGTTGCTTTTTTTAAAGTTAATTAATATTACACAAAACTTTCCAAGGTCTCCCATTTTTTAAAGTGAATTGAAAGAGTATCCCTTTCCATTGCAAGTTTTTTCCTCTTTCCTATTTTCGAGAATTTTATCTTTTACTTCATCTACATTTGGAGGCTTCCCTTCTCTACTATTAAAAATCATCAATTTAATCAAAATCAGAATGTGGTTTAGTAATTGCTCCGATTTCATATTACTCCCATTTATTCCAATATGAATTTCTTTCCACGACAGTTTCTTTTTATTATATTACATTACATTAATAATAATAATATATAGTTTATTTTTACAGATATTATTATTCATTTCATTACAATATGCACATTTATTATTATTTTTCATTAATTATTTATCCTATATTTAACATAAAATAGATCACAGACATTAACTTGAATTTAATCCACAAATATACTAAAATACATGTTGATAGGTTTCCTCCAAAATATTGCAATACGAACACAAACCGTTTGTACGAAATTTAAATCTATGCAAATGATGGTTTGTATAAACTATTCTATGCAAAAGTTTAAACTGAAATTCTCTCAGTTTACTGTTTAATGTGCACAACTTTGGTTGAACAAAAAAATCCACTTCTTTAGTTGTAATATTATAAAGTTCCATTAAGATATGAAATGCTGAGCTGATTTCTGCATTCTTCTTGATTTGACTTTTATACACCATCTCTGCAGTTATTTCTTCAAATTTAAAAACCTTCTTTGCAAATATTAATTCTAAACTAAGGCCACAGTGGATGTACTTTCTTGCAGGCTGAACATTCTGTTTCCATTCGTGAGGAATTATTGAATAGATTTTGTTAACTTTTGTAATTTCTTCCTTACTTAAACCAATGGCAATAAAATATGCATCTTTTTAATAACCCTTGTTCATCGCATATGTGATGAAGTCGATATATATTTTTTTAAACAAATTTTCCTCAAATAAAGTTTGACCTTCTAGTTGAATAAAATTATTATTATACAATATTTCATTCCCTCTGTATCTCTCTTCTGTTTTAACATATTCTTTCATATCTATCCATGCTTTCAGAAGATTCTGATAAAAAGAAGGTAACATGAGTTTCACTGTATCTCTCCAATAGTTGCAATAAAATATTAAATTCCCGCCCATTGGTCTCATTAAATATTTAAAGTAATGTTTCCATTTGATAGCTTGAGTTCCTGTTACAAGCCTTTTATCCACATTATTCTCTGTGCCTTTACAAACAGTCGGAAATTCATCATTTTGAGCCCACCCTGCGGATAGTCTAAAAACATGATGCTCTTTTAATTTTGCCTTTACTTCTTCACAAAAAAAATCAAAACATATTTCTTCAATTTCGCTATACACCCATTCAGGAACCGGCATCAACGATGATAAATATATAAATTTAGAATAGCCATATACTTTCATTAATTGAATTTTCTCCATTAATGTTAAATCACGCTGCTTCCACCACGTAAAACGTTTTTTAATCTTGCTCAATATTTCTTTATAATTCATTTGTTCTTTGATATCTTCGTGTATTGAAAAATAAATTCCTAGTATTTTAACAATGTCTACTTGCTTCCCAAACGGAAATGTATGAGTGGATAATTGTGGACCTAAGGGCAAAATGAATGTCTTGTCCTTTAAGCCTGATATTTTATAAAAACATTCAAAAATATGTTTAATTTCCTTAAATGAATTCGAATCTTTAATGAAAAGCGTTATATCGTCTGCGTACAGAGAGAGAGAGAGAGAGAGTGGATCTCCCTGCCTTACTCCTCTTTCAACCTTGAAATAACCTGTTGATGTATATCCATTTATAACACAACTTTCTGCTTTAGTATACAAATTATTAACCCATTTACAAAACCCTGGTCCAAAATTAAATGATCGAAAACCTTATATAAAAATAAATTTGAAACAGAATCAAATGCTTTTTCAAAATCAATGGCCACCAGAAAAGCGTGTTCTCTGTAAAAGAAGTATGAGAGATCATGTCGTCATTATTCGTATTGCTTCTCCAATGTTCCTATCCTATATCCCAACTGATCAAAACTAACAATTTCAGGTAAAACTTCTTGTATTCTCTTTGAAAGTATCTTAGATAGGATTTTATAATCTACGTTTAGGAACGAAATCGGTCTGTAATTCTTAATAAGCTCCGGATCTTTGCCATCTTTATGTATCAAGATAATAACTGCTTGACTTTGAGAGCCTGATAATTCCCTTGTTGAAGAGCTTCATTAAAAGATGCAAGAACTAGATCTCCAATTACTGGCCACAATTTTTGATAAAATTCTGCACTTAAACCATCATTTCCAGGAGATTTGTTAAGTTACATATCTTTTAGTATTTCTATGCATTCCCTTTCTACGATCGTTTCCTCACATGAATCTCGTGATATATTATTCCATTTTGGCAGGTTATTAGGAAAGAAGTCCAAAGTGTCATCTTGTATAGAATTTATTTTGCTAAATAGCTGCCCATAAAAAATGATTTTATTCCTTCAATAATTTCTCTTTCGTTAGAAGTGGTATTTCTATTTCCATTTAATTTCTTTATTATACTTTTTTTTATATTTGATTCCATTAACTGTTTGAAGAATGCTGTATTCTTTTCTTCACATACATACCATGAGGATCTTGACCATACTTTTAAACCTTCATTGATGTAATCGTGGAGTAAACTTAGTTGTTGTTTCTTAGTTTTCAAATTTTCAGAAATATCTTTGTGATGTCCAATCGACAATACATCCTCTTCTAAGTCTTTAATCTCTTTTACCAATTTTCCGATTTTTTTCTTTCTTTCTTTTCTTTCCTCCGCCCTTTTTCTCGATAGTTTAATTGTAAACTTTCGTGTTTCCATTTTCATGAAATCCCATAGTACTCTCTTATCTTTAATTTCAACATACAGTTTCTCTTTTAAACTATTTATTTCTTCTCTAATCTTCTTAATGTATTCCTTGTCACTTAATAGACTATTATTAAACTTCCAATAAGATCTTTTATTTTTATTTTTTGTCGATGACCTATTATGGATTACCAGATTAACTGCTGAATGGTCAGGCGCTATAGAGGAACAATGTCACATTTGGATGTTATTTGCTCTAAATTCTCTGATATGATCCAATAATCTAAGCGACTTTGCATAAAAGGATTTCGTTGTTTATACGTGTATTGCTTTTTATCTTTATTTTTACTTCTCCATACATCACGTAATCTATAACTATCCATGAACTCTTCAATTTTTTTACTAAACTTTGTTTGCTTCTTTGACACTTGTCCAAAATAATCTAAATTCGTGTCTCTAATAACATCGAAGTCACCCCAAGTGCTACTGGGTTTCCTTCTGTATTATTCCTATTGAGTTGAGTTGCGATCGGAAAGATCGAGTGCGGTCGAGAAGTGGTCGAGAAGTGCTCGGGATGTCATCGAGAAGCAGTCGAGAAGTGAGCGAGTTCGGTCGAGTGACTGTTTAGGGCAGACATGTATCGATCGTCAAGCGGTTGAGTTGTTGATCGAGTTGATCGGGAACCAATAGTGTAGAAGTTGTGTATAAATCGAGATGATCGGGTAGTGATCGGCGGAAAAAATCCACCGCGACCAAACTAGACCTCTATACGATCGATTCCCAATCAGCTCGACCTCTACTCGACCAATACACGATCGCTGTACGATCGTTTGTCTTCTCGACCCCTACACGATATTTTTTGACATGCCAAAAATTGTCGTGTAGGAAGCCAGATCGATGCCGATCAAGGTAGACCGACCCCGATTGCCCTTGTCGACCGAGCCCGACCCGGCCAAAATAGCTTGATCGGGCTTGGTCGGGTTGGTTTGATCGGCAGTGGGAACCCACCATAATGGCGGTGCGACTGAGCTTCTGTAAGATCATTAGTGCATCAATAAACTGACACCCGTGATTGGTCCAGGAAAATGTGCGTGTATGTGTGTATGTGTGTATGTTGGGGGGATTTACAGCATCAATAGGGATTGCCACTACAGTGAACCCGAGAGGCATCATAAACTTATGATTGTGATGCACATCCACTTGACTATTGATGGACGACACTGGTCTAAGAAAAAAGGTATATATATATATATATGTGTATGTTTCAGATCTCTGATGAGTATTACAAGGGCGAACTATCTACCGAGAGGGCCTTAGTGTTTTATCTCCTAAAGAATGGAGCCAAATTAGATGTGAAGGATGAGATGGGCAACCTACCAATCCAGTATGCCAAGGACGAAGTGGTCATACAGATGATTTTTTCCAGGTGATTTTATCAAGTTTAAAAGTTGTTAGTCGGTTGCAACATGAAAGATTGATCAAAAAGGAATGTAATGATGCTTATCCATCTTGATCTTATGGGATTTGGTAATGGAATGAATTGTATTAATAGAAAGTCTATCTTTATTGTAAATCTTAACAGTTGATCATACATCAGATGTACTTGGGGAAAAAATAAATATGATAGTAAACCGGCCTATTGTTTGTAATTATTACTTTTGGGGGGCTACTGAGTTAAGCCTACTAGGTCAACTACTCAATCTCATCTTTGTTTTCCTTGTAATGAAACAGTATATATATATATATATATGTTTACCAAATTTGTTTAGAGGATATTATCTAACTGTAGTTCTTAACATTTTGGGATTTGTGAGAATTTTATTTTAGGGTAATACCAGGTGCAAGTATATGTATTTTTTTCTTCATTTGATACCTAATGCTAACATTAGAGCCTCAATTTTGTGTGTATAACATGCCTCGATAAGTGCCTGACATTAAACAGTTTTCCATAAGTGGAAACGAAAACATGTTTTCACATTGTCTAGAAATTACTTAGACACTTTCGTACTAATGATTCATTTCAGATTACCTTCTATAGAGGAGATTCAGTCTTATCGAGGTAAGAACATCCTTCAAACGCAAACAGCCTTTAGCAGTTTAAATGCTAAACAAGTATTTCTTTTTGTTATTATCCATTAAGTCACATATTAAAATATAGGGATTGTTATATTTAGCTTTCCGTCCCGAAAGAACAAGGTACTAAATAATTCATTGTCTGGGTCATTTACTTAATCGCTGACACAACTCACCCACGTACACTACGAACACTACATTTGTATCCATGTATGTGGACCTATCTCTCGGGTATACACAACAATGACCACAATAGGAGAGATAAAGGTTTTATGAGCTCCTTATTTCAAAAGAGAAAATATAAATAAACAGATAAATGTGAATAAAGAAGCAAAATGGAAAATACATTATTGATTTACCATAAAGCCTTTTTCGATTTACAAACCAGGATGAACCAGTCAGTGTTCGGGTAATGAACACAACCTTTGACAACGGTAATAAAGTTAATTCACTTTGTGAACAAGATTGAGATGAAAACTATATCAAAAATATATAAACAAAAGATGAACCATCAGCACCTATCGTCCCTTCTGTTCAAGCCGAAAGGAATGCCAGTCAGGAAATCACACAAGAAGACCATGGTGTATCACTAGATATTCCTCTGGAGGTTAAACATCAGATTGACTCGAACAAGATCACCCTAACCCCCTTAAGAGACCCTCCCAGTGTTGACATCCAAGATGATGAATCAATGGCCTGCTTTGGGATCAGATGTGACCCTCCAGCCATGATCTTCCACCAACCTGTTAAGATCACAATACCACACTCTTCCTTGGTCGTGAACCCTGATCTAGTGAAGCCAGACATCGTTTCCCGTGCATGGGATTCAGTCAAGGGTACGTTTATTGGGTCGATCAGATTCAGGAAATTACTAATTTTTAATGCTGTGATAAATGGAAATCAATAAACCTAGATGCACTTTTAGCATGCCAAGCAAAGCATGTCGAATGTGTGAGTCATTGTAGAGCAAGCGCCGCGAGCGCCCATCTGAGGTGGACACCGGCGCTATACAAGAAGCCCTGATCGCATTTTAAACCAAGTGAAAACTTGTTTTCAACATCTATTACATTCTTCTTCTTCTTTGCTAGTAGTACAGACCACCGTCGGGTGTATTGATAAAGACAATAAGACTTGACTCTTGAATACTAATTGTGGTCTTTGAACACTTCAAAAGAGGTTCCATGGTTAGTAGTTCAAGCTCTAAGCTCGTTATCATCACGGTGCCAAAACGTCGTGAGGAACAATTTGCAACTGACATGTATCCGTGAAAATTTTCGAAAGAGGGGAAGAGGTAAAAGGGGAGTCAGTGCATTTTGATATGGCTCTTATTTTTAAACCCTTATAAATTAATATTCTTGACAAGGACACCCGCTATAGATACAAATATTTAAGGTCAAAACGGCTCCATAGCGAAATAACATTTCCCAAGTACATTGTTAAGTTTTGTTTTTAATGTGAGTGGACCCTTAATATGAATAACAGCACTCGTGCTGATGCGGATGCTCCATCCCCCAAATGGTAAATAAATAAATGAAATAAATGAAATTAAAAAAACAAGTGCATTTTTTAACCCACTCACACCAGATCTACCAATAACATCAAGAAAGAGATCATCCAACTCACCAGCCGAACCACCATACTGCAGAGTGCACCGGAGATATCTTGAGCTGCACATTGGTCACTGTGCTGAGTGGTGGGTTCTTATTCCTTTGGAACAACGGGTGACCCGACACCAACTTATGTGCACCCCCTACATCCCAGACAGTATAGAGAGAGGACAAAAATTTGAGATTCACCTTCATATGCATGCGGATCTTCCTGGGATGGAAAAGGTTTGTGAAAAGCCCCTAATTCTTAGCCAGTCTAATGCTACTTCATGAATCAGAGTCTTCATGAAACTATCTGAAAATCATAGTAATGTTCATTCGTTTCAAATCAAATAAACAGTCTTGAAGAAATGTTGCAAATTAGAAACTATAATATTTCCATGTCTTGGAATATATGGTTCTTTAATTTTGAACCCAATGAATTATTAAATTGTCCATGTTCTACAATTTGTCACTATGTTCACTATGAACCCTTAAGCATTGTTTAAAGAAAAATAATTGATACTAGTAGAACCTCCAAATGTTCCTAGAATTATAAACCTTTTAAGAACAGTGATTGCTCACTACCAAGAATCACTTAGAACCACTTCATTCTGAGTGATGTACTATTCATTAGTTTTCTGTTGAGGTTCGAAACCTTTACTTCACTGAAAGGAAATTGTGTTTTCGCACTAATGTGTGTCGACGTTATTTCGTCTCTTCCTTTGAAATAGAATATAGAAGTTGAGAAGAAGCAGCAGTCTTACCGTAAGAACCATCGCTCCGTTCCCTTCAGTGTTGAATCTAAGTCTGGTGATGTGACAGTGACCTGTCATCGTGAAGGCGACCAAGTTGAAAGCACGGTGATCAACATTTTAAGCATTGATGTGATGTATCAATCTTATATATACTAATATGTAGCAAATATATAACGTTTAATTTTTTCATAGCAAAGGCTCTATTATGATCAAATTCTTCTCTTTTTTTCGATAAAAGTTATCCAGGTTCGATCAAAAATGGAAGAGGTATTTCATATTGAAACATGTGAGGTAAAGTCTTATATTAGTCTTATCTCTGGCAGTTTTACCTTATGCATCTACATATGTACCTCTCCGTTTACCTCTCCGATTTTTACCTTTGGCAATTTTACCCGGATTTTTATATATTTTTGTTTACCCCTGACGTGTTTTTCAATCTGACATTTTCACCTCTTTTAACACACATATATTACCTCCGACATTCGACATTTTTGCTTCAGGGATTTTCACCTCTGAAATTTGTACATTTGACGCTTTTACAGTGCACTCTATCTCAAGCTTTCTTTCCATGTCTGATGAAATTATCCGACGTGAACATCACCCTGTTGATGGCTATAAAGTTTGATGAATATAAATTTCACACCTGGGATAAGGAAGGGGGCATTTCTGACCATTAATATGAATTAAATACTCTTTATATGCACTTCTCTGATCGTTCTATTTGGTACTTTAGGCCGGTATGCATCCATGGTAAACACGATAGCAAAACAAACAGTTTAAGGCAATTTGAATAGCATTATACGTCACCTATTGAAATGTGCGAATATGACAATAACTTTTTTGAACATGATCTTTATTAAATGTACCGTAGGGTTCTAAAACTGCACTTGAACTGATTTATCTAAAATTGTTGTGATCGCGTTGATAACATTCGATATTATAAAACAGTAACACATTTTGATTTTGTTTTAATTTTTCTTGTAATAACATAGTTTGAAATTAAATATTTTTATTTTTTCTATTTAACAAAACACAGATTCTCTCTTTAAAGGATGTTTATGGCAAGATGAGACATAATATAGCGCTGTCCGTGACTCCTAGTGAGGACGATGTAGACAACCCAGAGATTACGATTACGATTACACAGGCGGGAAGGCTAGAGGTGTCTCGATCCATTGCTTTTATCATCAGATACACAGGTATGTGTAGTCTGTCTTTGTTATATTTGGGTGCACCTACTAACAAATTACCATTGAATTCGTGGTAAATAACACTACAGTATGATGAAAAAAAGAACGTGACAAATTGTGAGAATCTTACAAGAAATTATAAACCAAAGATTAGAGATCATCCCATTCGAGTGTTATGCATTTAAATAAGCAATGAAAACCTGAGATTATCTGAAAAATGTAACCAAATTACAGTTCGGAATGGGACTTTACTTATATTTAATTGGATTTTATAGACAGTTCGTCATGAAATTCGAAATGTGGGTATCTTTATATTCGCCTTCCTGTAATGTTCATTATCACATGACTATTGTACATGCACGTTTCCATAAAATTAATCGTGACACAAAAGATTCAGCAAACTGTTTGAAAATAGACAATAGTAATACAAAAAACATTAAATTTGTCTTTAAAAAAAATTCATAGATGGACAGGGGTACCGATTTCCTTCTGAGCCCCCGTCATTTCTGCGGTAAGTTTCAAATAATAAATCATTGATAGATGCTGCTTGTAAGTATCGGCTTGCAAGGTGATGTAGATATACAGTAGGCCCACATGGTGCACCCGCAAGCCTACTGTAAATCATTGATAATAATGCTGTTTCAAAAAAGCTACATTTATATCAGCTTCGTCGGAATGAAACCTTATACTCTATATAACCTGTGAGTTAAATCAAACCAATACTTCTGATTTAGATTTTCAGTTCAGGACTTAAACAAAATAATTATACACTCAAACAGATCAATTAAAAGAAGTAAACAGGGTATTTTTCCAATCTCATTATTTTTTACGTGGCAAATGCAATCTAAAAAATGATTTTGTGATAATTCTCTGATTAGGTTTGGTTTACGGATCGCAATGGATTTAACTTTTGATCTTGATTTGAAGTTGGACATTCATGTTTTAAGTTATAAATATTTACCACGAAGCCATTGTCTTTGGGACATTTGTCGTTTAATCATTCCTGGGTCTATGATGTATAGCAAATATAAAGAAATGGCTTGCAAAAATTCATTGCTGTCGAGCTTTTGTTCAAGCCATTAACCCATCATTTTAAAGTAAAAGGTAAATGAAGCAATTTGCGAGAACGTCTTGCTTGTTTTGTAGGGCAGTGGAAGAAGTCTTGAAAAGTGTTCTGCCGGACATCGATGTCCTTACAATAGCCCAAACAATGACAGTAGACCAGTTCTATGATTTGGGCGTAGCTCTTGGTTTCACCATACAAGAACTGGATGTCATAGAATACAGGAGGTTCCATGACAGAGAGCAGGCCATCTATGACATGCTAGTGAAATGGAGAAAAAGACAGCCATCTGGCCAAGCAGCAAAGGACACGCTTATCTCAATCATGAAATCTTTAGATTTACCAGATGAAGAAATGAACATCTCAGGTTTGACTTTCTAACAAAGCGTCTTTTTGTCTTGCTAGTTACTGTCCGTTTTAAGAAACTTACTAGCTTGTAAAACACTGGAAAATATTAAGTAAAATAAAATGTCTGTGTTTTTAGAAATCCTACCTACAGTAAACCCAAATTATTAAATACAGTAGGCTTCAACTTTTCTGTAAACTTAGAAATATGTACACATTAGTAATTATAGTTGTTTTTCAAGCAAATTAGAGAAATAGAGTTCAATACTCAAGATCACTTTCGATAATTAATATGGTTTCATGGCATATTAGCACCGCATTCAACTTCAGTGTTGTGCGTCACTAGAACTTTAGCTTTGAGGATACAATTAGGAATAAGGTCCACTGAAGATGAGGTCATAAGAATGAGAGAGGTATTAATATATATTACAATAATGGCCTATTAAAACATGGCTAAGAACTAGTTGGATTTCAATTTTCATTTTTCTTATTTGTTCCTTGTTGGACCTAGCGGGTAAGATTCAAATTGATTCACTGCTCAATTTAGATAATATAATTGATATTTAACTGCAGTTCAGTGTTAATTGCTTGTTAGGTGCCTTGTCTGTTCCAGACATTAATATTGGCGATCGAGGCTTTCCATCTACTTCTACCTCCCGTTCTTTGTAATGTGATGTTGCTTCTGTTACCAGTCCTCCCAATTAACCTATCCATGTATTTGATGCGCTGTCTCTCTTTGCTTCTCTTTCCCTCAATTTTTCCTGTCAGTTTCCTGTTTTCTTTGCCTTCTCTTTTCATAATATGCCCAACAAACGAAGGTCGTCTTTTCCTTATGATGTTAAGAAAGGATCTATTGACACATGCCTTATTCAGCACTCCTTTGTTTGATGTCCTGTCAGTCAAAGATATCTTAAGCATTCATCTTAAGAATCACATTTCTGCTGCTTGAATTTTGCTGTCCAATGATATATTTATTGTCCGGCTTTCGCAGCCGTACAGGAGGACAGACCATACATAGCCCTCCAGTCCTTGGATTTTAGTGGTCATTTTAGGTTTCGATTTCTTAGCCCAAATTTCCCATGTTGGTAAATGACTCCTTTGCAAGTGCAATACATTTCTTTAATTCTGCATTACTCCTCCCATCGGAGGTAATCAAACCTCCAAGGTAGCAGACCTTTTATGCCTCCGCCCACCGAAGGTGGTGTAGGAGGCATTATATGTTTCCGGGTTGTCCGTCCGTACGTCTCAAACGCTTTCTCATTCAGGTCATTATCTCGATATCTCAAGAACCATTTATCTCAAGAACCACTTGAGATAATAACTTCAAACTTGATTATAGTATGTATCACCAAAAGAAAATTATCTGATCAGATTTTGAGTAAATAGGTCAAAGGTCACAGAGGTCAATTTCTGAAAATACAGGTTCAGCCTTGCTATTGCGATGTCTCAAGAACCACTAAAGAAATGGCGTTCAAACATGGGGATCGTTTGTATCATCAATGGAAGACAATCTCATTAGATTTTTGATAAGTAGGTCAATGGTCAAATGTCATTGAGGTCAATTCCTATAATTACAGGTTTTATCCTTGTCATCGCGATATCTTATGAGCAATAAGAGGTTTCAAACTTAGTAGTAGTATATGTCACCATAGGAAGATGATCTGATCAGATTTTGGAGTAATATGTAAAAGTTCAAAGGTCACATAGGTCTATTTGAATCTACAGGCATGCCTCGTTATTGCAATAACTCGAAAACCACTTGAGGTATGAATTATTAGAATCTTATTAGATTATGGGTATGTAGGTCAAAGGCCAAATGTCACAAATGTCAACTTATGAAATTACAGGCAAGGCCTCGTTATCGAAATATCTCAAGTATAACTAGAGATATGGGGCTTAAACTTGTTGATAATATGTATCACCACAGGAAGACGATCTGATTAGATTATGGGTTATGTAGATCAAGGGTCAAATGTCACATGGGTCAATTTCTTAAACTACAGGTATTAGCCACGTTTTCGCGATATCTCAAGAACCACTTGAGGTATGAATTTCAAACTTGGTGACGGTGTGTATCATCATGGGAAAACCTTCTCATTAGTTTCTGGGATAGGTAGGTCACAGGTCAAAGTTCATAGGGGTAAATCTCTGAAATTACAGGTATTGGTCTCTTTATCTCAAGAACTACTTGCGGTATGAACCTCAAACTAGGTGATAATATGTATCACCATAGGAAGACGATCTGATTATGTTTTGGTGTACGCAGGTCAAATGTCAAAGATCATAGTCGTAAGTTGACATTTAACTATAGACTTTTTATTTTCATCGTGATATTTCAAGAATAATTCCATCCATTTCCTTAACTAAATTTTTGGCGGAGGCATATAGGAGACGCAGTGGCATGTGTCTTATTCTACTTGTTTTAACTCTTCACCCTGCTTGTGAATATTACATCTGGGTGTATCTTTGTTCTTGGAAACTACCATACATTCTGTCTTCTTCTGGTTGAGGAACAGGCCCATTTTTTTTTCACTTCCGATGACTGCCTTAATCAGTTGTACTTGCAACTCATCCCTGCTTCCTGCAACTAGGACACTATCATCGGCATATCTTAATTTGTTAATGTTCTGGCCGCCAGCTGTAATACCCTTCCTGTCAGATAATTCACGCATTTTTACCAAAAACACACGCACAGCCTCACATACCAAAACCTCGAAACACTCATTAGAATGTTCTGGAGGTTCCGTAGGACATCTTTATTTCGAAATAAGAAGTACCCCTCCCACCAGTACTTATTAGTTTTGTTAATTAAACTTTATCTGCTGATACAGATCAAGAAATTCCTGACAGGACACTGCT
This sequence comes from Mesocentrotus franciscanus, assembly GCA_037976565.1. Taxonomy (NCBI): domain Eukaryota; kingdom Metazoa; phylum Echinodermata; class Echinoidea; order Camarodonta; family Strongylocentrotidae; genus Mesocentrotus; species Mesocentrotus franciscanus. The sequence continues at coordinate 1,797,422 of CP137686.1, read as the reverse complement.
TGCGTTGGGCCGGCAGATCGCACCAAAGAAGTTCTATGAGATTGGCATGAAGCTGGGATTCAACAAGTCAGAGTTACAACACATCGAACATCGGACATTGAACAATAGGAAAGACGCAAACATCCAAATGCTCTCAAGGTGGAAAGCATCACAGACTTCAGGGCCTAAAGCGAAGCAAACATTGAAGCATGTTTGGAAGTCTCTGCAGGACGCATCGAAAGCAGAGAAAATTAAAGGTATCATACATTATGCAATATATTCTTCTACTGTTCTCAAGTGCAAAATAAGAAAGAATCATTCAAGCTTATCATCATCTATTTGAACAGATGTAACTTGATCTAATTTGAGTGCCTTATGAATATACATGACAATATTCAGTCTATTCACGTTCTTGTATTACATGGTTACACATTGAGTGTATTAATTTGATATTTTTATTCTCATTGTTCTCTGCAACATAAAATATACAAGAGATATTACAAATTTACATTATTTTCTTGGTCTCTTTGAACATTAAGTAAGCCATGTAAGTAATGCAACATAAAATATACAAGAAATATGAAAAATTGACATTATTTTCTTGGTCTCTTTGAACATTAAGTAAGCCATGTAAGTAAGTGCAGCAACCATTGGATAGGTCCTATGAGTGACTAAAATGAAGCACCATTCCATGTACCATACTATACCATTTTACGGTAATGGCTTAATACTTTATATCTTGTAGACGAAGAAGAAGAAGGGGAGGCTTCTCAAGAACTGGAAGTGAATTCTACCTCTCCGCATGAACAAAGAACAGAGCAGAGGGAGTCTGTAGAGCCTGAATATATGGAGACCATCAGACATTCGGATTCAGGTACATGTATGTTATATTAGTACTAAGGATGTCCTTTCACAGAACAATGGCTGTCATTATGTTGTGCCAAAATGCTAGTGTCTATAAGTTAAGTCGATCTATATCTGTATATAAAATCAAACTTGTGTATGGAAGCTACCCAAGGGACACAGAAAAATGAATTTACTGAAATAGGTGGCCTTTCAAGACAGGTTCTACAACACATTTCTCTCTCTCTCTCTCTCGAGAGAGAGAGAGAGAGGGGGAGGGGATACAATATGCATGGCTACTATTGACAGGTAGCATTTATAGAGAGGTGACCATTAAAACAGCTTGGACTCTAGATGTATGATATACTATTTCATAAATCATAGATGCAGATAAAACTGGTGAAGACATCGACCTATGTGGAGGTTCACCGAGTACGGGCGAGCAGTGTAGCATTGCTCTTATGGTGAACTGTCTGTCTCTGGCATGGCATCTAGGGAAAGCCCTTCGTCTGGATGATGACGACATTGTTGGATACGTTGCACCTTCCGATTCTGTCGCAATAAACAGACTGGCACGGCAACTCCTCAACAAGTGGTGCAAACGTGTAGGAAGCCAAAAAAATAAAGTACGGATGACGAAGCTTCTTCAAGAGAACAACATCCAGGATTGCAATGCAGGTTTGATACAATTATGGAAGATGTTAAGCCCTACTTTGGTAATGTCTTTTCCCAATCACGATAAGTCATGGTAAAAATCAAGTGGGATGGTACAGAATATGATGTTTTTTGACAGTGCGTTAGTTGTATTAAGAGATGAACAAGATGATGGAGAGTTTTAATTACTATATATGTTAGAATTATAAGAATTTTAAGTCCAGCTTAAGAAGGGGAATTAAAAAAAAAGACATTGAAGATCAAAGGTTAAAGTTCGCTCTTTTCTATTTGTTTCAAGGTCGTGATGAAATCACCAAAAAGATTTGCACAACTCAAGATCTACTAGCCTTCTCCAAACGCCTTGATCTTGGAGCTTCTGAAATCCAGCAGGTCATGTCCACGTCTCTGTCATTTCCACCAACCTCAATACGACACATCGTTCTACAGATGCTTCAAGAATGGGTACGACATGGAGGAACAAGACAGAGGCTTCTCGAAATTGCTCAAGCTTTTCATTTCAATGATGCAGCAGACAAAATAGCAACAGGTACTTGAAGTTAACATACTTTCATTCAAAATTCTTCTTTATTTTCTGAATAAAATATATGGCATATCCTGTCATAGTTCGACCTACTTCTTATCAAGCAGTTGTAATCATACTGCAAGTGTTTTTTTACATAAAAAAAAATGAGTTATAGAACCTGGATGTAATTCTTATGGCGATAACCTGTGGAGAAACTGAACATGTCCCATATTTGTTAACTGTTTCTTTCTTTGTATCTTCCATTGGTAGGAATGGAACGCCACCCAGGCTTCGTGGACCCCTTCTCTCACGGCATCATTGGCCACGACGGTAAAGAGCTGAAGCTAGATGAACTGGGCATCAGCGTATCCATCCCTGCAGGAGCAATCCAAAAGGGAATGAGATCTGTGGTCACTTTTAGCATACCTAGCCGTTGTTCATCTAAGATTCCCCTTAAGGACGGAGAGGTTCGCATTACTCCAGTCATTGAATGTTCGTTCACTGAAGAACTTCTCGAACCTGCGACTGTTAAAGTAGCTCTTCCACACTTCATCCATCTGGAACAACATCAAGATGACTTACGTGTTAGCCTTTGTACCAAGTTAGGACTAGGTAGGCCTATACCGTTTATTTTCAACTTTAAAGAAAGTCTTCTTTGTTCTCCAAATTTACAGGAGAAAGGGTGTAATTTCTAACATATCAACACTTCTAAAATATTCACCCTTTTTTATAAATCATGATACGAGATAAAAAAATTATCTAGAAATGATAGTTTTAGTAAATAAATTTATAACTCGTTTCTAGAATGATGGTACAAATTCACATTAATTTGTGTTTGGGGCCTGCATGTGTTTGTGTTTTTTACATAACTATTTAACGCTTTTTAAAATAAAATTCACATAGTAGTTATTGTTTCTTCATTTTTACTCTTCTTGCATTTTCCAAGGTACATTTGGTCACAGGAGCTTTCTTCCAAAAAAATCAAGGGGTTTCCAAATTTCAGAGGACGTGGTTAAATTCCCTACGCGTCATCTTCAACTCTGGGCGTTGTCATCAAGTAACTTTCGTGGAGTTCAATTCACCTGTGAAGTATTTCAGCCTCTTTTCATGACTCCTTCACAGAAACCTACACTGCGTTTTTACATAGCTCATCCCTGCAACAGATATCCCGCCGTATGTATACAAATAACGCCTTCTTATGTCTGTCGAACTCCGTACCTTTGCGATCCAAAAAATCTGGTATATTATGCATTCTTATCCGCTAGACCAAAACACTTCTACACAAACTATAAAATCGGAAAGACTTTTCTAGCTCCATGTCCCATTTGTCTTACGAATCTTTAAACCAAGTCATTTGGTTAAAATGATGGTCATTTACCACCGAGTTGTCATACTTTTAGAAGTTACATGTATTCGTTTTGTCACAGGATGATACCAATGTATGTAGGTGAAGTGGAGAGGAAAAGTCGCATTTACCTGAAGATGTTCACCTGATGAACTAAATTTCCGACATTTTTTTTCTTTTTTCTATTTTTCTTATACTTGCAATTCTTTATTTTTATGTATCTTGATAGTCTGTGCTATTCTACACATGTAAAATCACATAAAAAGAAAGATATTCAGGTAATATAGTTATATAGTTCCTTTTTTCCCCCGGCATCCATGTGACTCACTTCAAACTTTACTGTTCTCTTGTATTCAATGTTTTCTTTATTTTGTCTTTGCCGAATATAAATAATGATATAGGCCTATGTTTTTGTTTCCAAGAAAATTACTGGAGGTAAAAGATGCAAGTTTTATAATGTAATGTAATCTTTCCATAACAAAAAAACAACGATATGTTCTAAATCCAATACAGTCTGGTTATCCAGAACATGCACAATAAAATGCCAATCTCATTCCAAATGCAATTTATTTTGTAAGCATACTTATCTTTGCATATAATAGTTTATTGCCATCTGTTTGCATATTACATGACATTTTATGTATAGATGTTTTGATGATATTTTTAAAGGGGTTTTTGTCAAACAGACCAACAATCTAGGGATATCTCTCAAAATGGTCCTTTAGTGTACTATAGACTCACAATCATCTCCAATTAAAAACAAGAATATTAACAATTAAATTAATAAAGAAATTGGCCCAAAGTCGTGTAAAGAAAAACACTACAAGAGGTAAACGACATGAAATAAAGCAACTTCTATGACTTTGCGATACGTTTCTTAAATTGCTCAGGCTTGTAATCTAGGTACACAATTCAGTCAAGTTTTCAATCATGTTTTGTTGTCAGGAGATGAACAGAAAACAGAAAAGATTGATGGAACCATATTATCAGGCGGTGACTGTGATCAAGTTTTATCTTGAATCAAATGAAGATGATCTCAAGATTTGGTGTCTTTCTGACTCAGAAAAGGTCCAGGAAACTGTAAGTACCACACTAGAACTAATGTAAACATGTACAGTCACTTTCCGGAAGGTTTATTTAAAAAAAATGATAGTTAGATGCGGCTTGCATGGTGCAACAGCAAGCCTACTGTATAAAAATTACAGTGTTATCAACCTCTCCTACTACACGATCTTTGATTAATCATTTTATTACCACCCGTTCGAGATTTCTTAAAACTCATAATAAAAGTTATATTTTATCAACATCAACTAATTGACCATCTCTGACTCTGAAATCCCATTATCTGTAATTTTGTTTGAAATTGTTTACCAGGTCCCTGTACGTTGTCTATTGAAGGGAGAATGCAACACCTTAAACTACGAGCTGCTGTCCTCACATGCTAAGGGAGAGGCGAAGAGTATCTGTCTACGTATTGAACAGGGCACATCCACACTCGCAGAGCAACAAATACCCACCTCAAAGGAAGGTGTGTCAACTGTGGCTTATACAATATTTAAAAGGACCCTAGTTCACCATTACGGTTGAAGGGAGTTTACGCGATATACCAACCTCTAATATCCATACAAGGGGATAATATATTTGTTTTAATACCCTAGTCCACAATGTCTATCGAAGTCACTTTTGGCAAATCAAGGGGAAAACCACACTGTTTGCATGTCACGTACAATATCCAGCCAATCGTGGAAGTCAATTGTAGGCCTACATGGTTTATAGTAGCCGGCAACTAGATAAACATATTATTTAGTGAGGTCTATTTCTACTACAAGGAAGCGCGGTGTAGACACATACCTCTTTATTGTGATTCCCAGGCCAGTTGTCAAGTTCTGTCACAATATTTACGCGCAATTCGTTAATTATTGTTAATCGTGCAGAAAGTATTTTTAACAAAATATATTCCGGCTTCAATCGTTCCATTGTAAATTAGACAAGCTGGACACCAACAAATTCAACATTCGATCAATTGTTATACCGTTTTCCTGTCCCTCAACTTAAATCTAACCTTAAGAATCCCAAATCTCAAACAAATAAATTATCCGACAAACTATATCGAGCAAAAGAAAGAAAAGTGGCATATTTCATACCCAAAGAGTTTCTGATTTGTTTGTTAAAGAAATATTCATGGTAATAAATAAAGAGGGTGATACTTAAAAAAAACGAACAGTTGAATTTTAAACCTCGCAATCATTATCTTATTTCATCCAAACAGTCGAACCAGATTATGGAGTCTCCCACACGTAAGTATTACAATCAATAATTGGTCCTAATGCAGTAAAGGTTCAACGTCAGCCTGGATTATTAGGATATTATTCTATAAATTAGGTCAAGTAATAAATCAAAAATATTCAAAATAGTAATTATATGATTCAACAAAGAGTTGCACACCTATATATATATATATATATATATATATATATATATATAAATGTATATATATACATGTGTCATAAATTATGCCTATCGTGGAATTCAAGAACCGGCACAAACCCTTCAAAGCTTTATTACATCTATTTTCGCGAGTAGTAGTCTTAAATATTGCTATTTTAATGTAATCGTGAGTCAGTGTTCATAGGCAGTGAACATGAGTTGGGTGTACATTGGCTCTGGGATAAGACTAATCAAAGTAGGGTAGAATGTTCCCATCTCTTCTTCTCCAATATATTTTATTGCTCTTGATATTCCCTAACTTTGCTTGTCATATTATTCTCACTCCTACAGATTTGGACAGATAAAGTTTGCATCCGACAACATGCTAAAAGTCTTGTCTCGTGTAGTCTGTGCAATAAAGGATGCACGTAACCTCGGCTACCAACTTGGCTTCTCCCATTCGACGGTAGAGAAATACCTTGACAGAGCAGACTCCTCTGTTGGGAATGCCTCAAGTTCAGGATTCAGGGAGATGATTTGTGACTGGAGACGGCGTGTCCGCCCACATGAGCAGGTCAGTAAACTTTGTCTAGCTTTGGAGAAAGTTGGGCTAAGTTATGCAGCCGAGGTGCTCTTGCACGAAAGTTAGCTTAAACGTACAAACGGCATGTCCATGTTCACATGTAAACTAAAGACTAAATAGATTGAGTCACAACTATCATCTTTATTCTAAGTATGTGTGATGTCACCGATACCATGAATACGAATTTGACAAATATGTGCTCTCCGAATATACATTATACAAGATGAGGAAACAAATTCCTTGTGTATATGTGAAATGAAAAGTAGTCTTCTTTTATTCTGTTATGTTTCACCTGACTTGTAATTCTATTACGGGTGTCGTCATAATGTATGGTATTAATATATTGTAATAATATTGTGCAAGTTGTTTTTATCTGAGCATTACGAAAGTGTCTATTATTGGTTTGTAAGAGGAATAAAACCATTCATAACATGGAGAAAATCATATAAGTCCAGTGGACATTAATAGTCTAACCAGTATTCATCGTATTATTTTACACAAAATAATTATCTGCTCTGTGCATCACTGAACTGAATTGAATAAGAGACAAATTGATGCGCCCACTAATTGGCGAAGTGATTCGAAAGAGATTTGATAAGAGGTAACAGTGAAAATATACATCATGTACATTATATCTATGGTTTCATTTACCACATTGGATTTTAGTGGACCTTTTGGGATTTGTTAATAAATCGATTTTAGATGTTTTTTCTAAGGTATCGTAAGTGGCTTCAAAATGTAGAAAATTGTCACAACACTCTAAACAAGAGTTGGGAAAAATTGTATAAACTTTACACTCAAAGCCAACATAAAGTAAGTGTTTCTGAACAGAAATGCATGTTCCCTTTTAAACCTGACATAGATTTTCTCCACTTGTTTTATAGTGAAGAAAGTCAACAACAAAATCCTTTGCATTTCATTAATTTTTAGCAAGTCCCAAATTAGAAAAGATATCTCACTCTGAAATAAGCATTCTATATGGAAAAGAATGAAAAAAGTCAACTACATGTATGTGGAACAGAATGTAAAAAAGTCAACTACATGTATATAAAACAGAGTGTAAAAAGTCAACTATATGTATGTGGAGCAGAATGTAAAACATTCAACCCAAACTGAAGGAACGGAATATAAAAAATTCAAGAATGTAAAACATTCAACCAAACTGAATCAACGGAATGTAAAAAAAAGGTTGGGCAAAATTCTGACAAATCGCAAAATGGGTATGAGGACCAGAATAAGAGTACTAAATTGTTATATCTACCCAGTACTTATGTATGGTAGTTAAACATGGACTTTAGCCTCTGTAACTAAAAAGCGGTTGGAAAGTTGCAAAATGTGTTTTTTAAGAAGAATTATGAAAATCCCTTGGACTGATAAAGTTAGTAATGAGGAAGTTCTTAGAAGAGCTGGAGTGCAAAGGAAAATGATACGTGAGATGTTGATTAGGCAGTTGAAGTTCATGGGTCACATGACACGTAAAGAAGGCCTAGAGAATCTTACCTTGACAGGGAAAATTGTGGGAAGGAGGAGTAGGGGAAGAAGAAGTATACTTTGTATGGACAGTCTGCAGAGATTGTTAAAAGAGAGAGGAGTGAAGGAACTGGTAGTGGTGCTAAAAGAGAAGGCTGGAAGCCGAGGGTTGTGGAATAGCATGATCGCCAAAGTCAATCGATATGGCACTTAGAGAGAGAGACATGTATGTGGAACAGAATGTAAAAAAGTCAACAATAAGGAACGGAATGTAAAAAAGTCAACTACATGTATGTGGAACAGAATCTAAAAGTCAACTACATGTATGTGGAACAGAATGTAAAAAAGTCATATATATATATATATATAAATATGGAAAAGATTGTAAAAAAGACAACTATATGTATATGGAACAGAATGTAAAAAAAGAAATACATGTATGTGGAAGAGAATGTAGAATGTCAACTACATGTATGAGGAACAGAATCTAAAATGTCAACTATATGTATATGGAACAGAATGTAAAAAAAACAACTACATGTATGTGGAACACAATGTAAAATGTCAACTACATGTTTGTGGAACAGAATCTAAAAAGTCAACTACATGTATTTGGAACAGAATGTAAAAAAGTCATATATATATATATATATATGGAAATGTAAAAAAGTCAAATATATATCTATATATATATATATATATGGAAAAGATTGTAATGTAAAAAAAGTCAACTATATGTATATGGACAGAATGTAAACAAAAAACTACATGTTTATGGAACCAAATGGAAAAAAGTCATCTATATGGAACGGAATGTAAAAAAGTCAACTCCATGTGTATGGAATAGAATGTTAAAGAGTCAATTACATGTATATGAGTAGAACAGCATTTAGAAAAGTCAACTACATGTATATAAAACAGAATGAAAAAAGTCAGCTATATGTATATTGAACAGAATGTAAACAAATGAACTACATGTATATTGAACAAGATGTAAAAAATTTAAATATATGAAACAGAATGTGGAAAAGTCACCTACATCTTTATGGAACAGAATATTTTAAAAAATCAACCACACGTATAGGGAACAAAATGAAGAAGAAAAAAATCAGCTATATGGGACAGAATGTAAAAAAGGCAACTACATGTGTGTAACAGAATTCTGAAAAGTCAAATATGTATACGGAACAGAATGTAAAAAATAATCAACTACATTTATCGGGAATAAAGTGTAAAAAAAATCAACTTTATAGAACAGAATGTAAAAAAGGCAACTCCATGTATATAGAACAGAATGTGAAAAGTTAACTATGTGTATATTATACAGAATGTAAAAAAGTCAACTATATGTATATGGAACAGAAATTAGAAACAAGTAAACTACATGTATGATATGTAGCAGAATGTAAACAAAAATCACCTGTTTGTATATATAAAATAATGTATTAAGGTCTACTATATGATACAGTATGTAAACATGTCAACTACATGTTTATGGAACAGAATATTCAAAAGTCCACTTTTGAATTGTATTGAAATTATATTTCCTGACTTACTGATCATAGACATAAGAATACACAAGCTATACGATTGTATACAACATGATTTGATGTATGATGGCCCAGCCCATTTCCTTCTACATTTGTTCATGTATGTTCCTAAAGACATTAAATTTGCTTTGAAACACTGTGTTACTCAAAGATGGATATTGCCATGAAATGAAGTAGTAATTAGTGTGTAAATAATGACGAAAGGTAATGCTGAAACGTAACATGAAGCAAAGGTTCACTTCACTCTATGTTGCTCCAATTAAAACATTCGGATTTTTATATGAATGTATCTTAATTACATACATGTTTATAGTTTTACTCTACTATCTATATTTCCGACTATCACTGTTTACCATTTATAACATATACATCATGCAGTGTATAGTTCTTTTTTTATGGTAAATGATGTCGCTGTCGTGTTGTCTTTCGGATGTGTTAATCCGGCTTTGAGCACTTATGAAGATATCCGGATAACAAATATCGCAAGGAATTTTTTGTTGTACGTCGCCTTGGCGTAAGAGAGAAGCCGTGCCGTATCCCTGAAAGTTTGCTACAATCTAGTCAGGTCAATATAAATGACACATGTATAATCATATGAAAATAATTTGTCCACACTTTGTAATAATTTCAGCCTACTCCGTTTTTACATAAACATGTACATTGGGAATGCTATTTGCATATTGCTTTGAGTATTTTGGGTGATATTCATATAATATGATGTAGCTTGTATAACCCGAAATGGTTTTCATTGATGTAATATACAGTTTGTGATTCTCTCTCTTTCCCTTCTTTAATATCATTCTCTCTTAGTATCTTCTCCAATTTTGTTTTCTCCCTAACTATCTCTCTTTCCAACTTTAATCTTAGTTGGACCCCCTTTTTCTAACTACTCATCATCCTCATCTTGCTCCCTTCCTCATTCTTTCCTTCTCTCTTTCTTTCGTCATACTTTCTTGTAAGTAAGTTATATAAAGGGACCTATGATATTACAAGCTTCGCTTCTCTTATGGGTTTCCCCACACTCTCTCTTCATCTTGAAACAAACAAGAATATTTTGTTTTCTCTTTCATCATTTGATGATACAGGCTATATTGTGTAAAAGTTATTAAGATGTTATAATGTTATACTGATGTTTTCAATTGTATTATGTTTTGCACTTGTTGTGTTTAAAAAAAATTGAGATGTGTGGAAAAAATAAATAAATAATTAAAAAAAAATAGTACCTAGTATTAGAATACGTTTAATACATTATACCTGATAACCCGGGAATGGCATTCGAGATGTTACCTTGAGTGTCCTTATACTTTGTTAAGTTTAGATAATATGGTTGTCATGTCACGCGTATAGGACATTAATTTTCGTTGATTTTTTAACACATTTTAGCTATTCTATGTCATGCGAACGTGAAATTTACTTCATTCCAGGAACGCTGTATATTTGGAAATTGTTGAATTAGAATGCACTTTTATAAATATTGTGCCAACCCTTACGCCTTCGTCTTTTAGCCCTATTCTACCATGTTATGTGCCTAGTATGTTGATTCTCGCTCATTTTACTCCCTTTGCTTGCCGTCGTTGATATGCATTAAATGATTACGTTAACAATCTTTGTATATAACAATTGCATCCGATCTTATTCATTTGTTCATGCTCTTTACTCTCGCTATCGGATCTCTTACCCTACGTGGCCCCTTTTTTTTCTTCAAACCCCATTGCCTTCCTCTTTTTCTCGTATCTTTATTAGAAAAGAATATTAAAAGAACTAGCATTTTTTGTTAAATTACAACTCATTTAGTTTTTTAATAATTAAATTCTGCATTGATTAATAACATTAAAAAAGTACATTCTATACTATTGTACACTATACGAGGGAGATTGGAGGGGGGGGGGCTGGGAATTTTTGAATTGCCAATATTTTGGAAATCGTCACTTCATATTCAGGCAACCTTCACTTCACCATCGGACGGTGCTGTGGTCTACTGTCATTTATTATTTTGATAAGATATCATATATTTATCAGTACGCTTAAGTGTTCAAGTAAAGTTGATATTCCGACAAGAGACCTGGACTCCCCCTCCTCACGACAAAATAGTGCCTATATGCCTCCGTATGGGGTATCCTCATGTAATATGAACATGTATACTGGAAAATCAAGTAGGAGGGTAGGAGTGTATGGAGACGATGGTCCTCCCTAGTCATACACTGTGGAGTACGCGTAACAGGGGTTATCTTGGTTCATTATATAGTCTATGGTTATAAAGACAATATCAACACACGCAACATTAAAGTTATATGTTTTAATAAACATTCATGTTTCTATTGGGATGAAAGTAATTGTATTTGAAAGATAAATACCTTGACGAAAATGAGTAACTTGAATATATTTGCCCTTTTCTTTCTTCATAAATGCTTGTTCAACTTTTGCATGCCGTGTATTTGTGATTAAAACAGAAGAATAAAATGAGATACTCGCCTCCTTTTTTTTATGTAGTTAAGCGTGTAAAGTGCAATGTGAATAAAATCGTATTATATCAAAACCTTTCATAGAAAAATAAAAAAAATATAACGGTGTTAAAATCAAATAAGCAGCGATAAGTATATTAGATTTTCATTCATCAAAGATTTACAACAGTTTAGGACAGATCTTTATGACATTACAAAATACGAAATTTTAAGAGGAATTGATTCGCCAGTAGCATTGACAAAACTTCACCGTTGCAGCTACTCCTCACCAGTCGCTAAAAATACATGAAAATAAAAACGTTTCATCCTCCCATTCCTATGCATTATGTCAATACTGAAGTCGGAAAGATAACTAGCTGGATTTAATGTCTCAAAGTTTTAAACCATGAAATTTATCTCCCAATGTCCATTCCATGTCTGTTTGGGGCCAGAAGGGCATTAATTTATATGCTTCAAAGAGATACTGAACTGATGGACGTTCTGCTCTGGCGTACTGTTCATTGCACAGCGCCATCTCATGGTCAACTTACCAAAAGTGCGTAATCCAATCATTGAACTCTATCACTACGTAGTTTTAGAGTTTAATGAGCCCATTGCCTAATTCCCACTTCGCAGAGAGATATGCGAGAACCAACAAACTTTAATAGCTAGATAAGCAGCAAGTTAACAGGACCATACTGCTACAGCTGACCCGAGATGGAGGGAATTTTGTGGTAGTGCTTCTAGTTCAGTATGACTTTAACACAGAGTTAATAGTTACCATTCTGCCTCTGAACAGATGGTATGAAATCTCTTCTTCATCGTTACTACCTCCATGACCATCTCTGTCTTAAAATCATCAAATACTAGCTACCAAATCTGATGATGAATCTATATATAGATACACGATTTAAACAATGCGGTTACCGACAGTTTTACATAAAAATGTAATAAGATTATAAGGGCATAATCTATAAACAAGAACAATGGCAAGGAATGCTCAAAAAGAGCAGTCATGTAGCATTTCCTGATGAAAAAGAGCACTCATGTTAAAACATAATGTCATGGATTTGTTTGTTAATGTATCGAGGCTTATTTAGACGTGAAGCGACCACTCGTTTGAAAACCAGCTCTGGCAAAAATGAAATGAGCAAGCGTTATGGGGCATTAGACATATAGTTCAAAGACCGGGAAGTATACTGTTGCCAAAGCTAGGTATTTTCACCCCAGGCGATTGCCACTATTTTATACATTTGGCCGAGGCGGTTTGTAGGCAATTTTTAAGGGTTTGGAAGTGGTTTACAGGTCATGTCTAAAAGAAACCACATCGTTCTCTTTTAAAGAGGCACGTGTCCTGGAGGCGTGAGTTTCATCTGCCTTTCTCTTGGATCTCCACCATCCGGATGACTTCTTTTCCAGTCTTCCCAGGCGGCTTCGAAAGCTCTCCTAACATAATTTACGATCTCCGACGCTTTCTCACGCGTCGTCGCTTCAAATACGTAACAATGAATCGAATCGTTTGTCTGACACGTTAGTGCCACAGCGCGTGGATGCCTGAGATCTGTTGCGCAGTACGCGATACAAAACAGCGGTAACGACTCCAGTACATCGCGAGACGAGTCCTCGAACGTTATCGTACATTTGTCCACGCGCATTGTACACGATGTGTTGATTGGTTGGTGATGCGTTTGTTGGCTAACGGCGCTAACTTTTCAACCGCGGTAACCGCGTCACGGACCCGCAGTGACCCCACCGGGTATGCGTCCTCCGTAACGCACGTGGAATGACCGTTCCTTGGTTGTCCCTTCACAGCCTAAATCACCGTCTGAATGCATGAATCGTTTTTGTAATAACAAAGGCGAGTTTCGGAGAGTTTGAAGGAATTTATGTGGGGTCCTTGGACTATTCGGACTCTGCGGTGAATTCATGTTTCTGCGGTCAGATTACCAAGGTGTTCAGATAACTTCCAACGTAGTCAGAAGGGGCCAGCAAATAAACAGCCGTTCTCAAATCCATTCATCTTAGAGAAATCCTGAAGTGGTTAAATGAATTCTTGATCCATTATAACCTTGCACATAAGACCTGATAAAAAACAAACATAAAAGATATAAAATTCATTAGAATTGTGTATCGATGTATAAAGAAATAAATCGGAATTCACACTTTATCCAAATATACTGTATTAAAGCCCAAGTCCACTCCAAAAAAAACTTACTTTCAATAGAACCAGAAAAATCAGACAAACCTATCAAAAAAAGTTTGAGCAAAATCAGATAACTAATAAGAAAGTTATGAATTTTTAATGACATGAAAAACTTTGAAAATCACTACACAAATTTGCAACTCACTCATGAGTCTGTGACGTATGGTCCTCACTATCCACTAATTATTTTCTTTATATTGATAATATAAATTTCCTATTTTCACCCTAAGAATCTTATTTCTTCACATCAGCATCCAAGTTAAATTGTTAGTAATATGTTTTTGTGTGGATGCACAAAATTAAGAGTAATTTTGTCCAGTTAAATCATGAGAAATTGAATAAACTATTTATATAAAAATCAATAATTATGAAATACAATATTCAGAAAATAGTATCAATTCTTCAAAATTAATGAAAGTTTTTGGGAAATGTCACGCACGCAATATGATACAAATCATATAACCTGAGCAAAGGCATGGGGAAATCAAGTTTTGGGGATAAAAGGAAATTAATGGGATTAAACTATATAAAGCAATTGATAAGTTGTGAGGTCATGACGTCACAAACTGATAACCATCTTGGCAATTTGTGTTGTGATTCTCATTGTTCCATAGTTTTACATACTTTTTCAAAAATCCATAACTTTCTTATTAGTTATCCGATTTTGCTCAAACTTTTTTTGATTGGTTTGTCTGATTTTTCTACTTTTATTGAAAGTAAGTTATTTTTGGAGTGGACTTGCCCTTTAAGTGTTATGGGTAATTTTCATTGAAAAAAACAGATTACGAATATGTGAATAGAGTATGGAAACAGGAGTAAGGTAGGGTCAACATTCTGGCTTAATGGGATAAGAAACGATTTACATTATTTTCATAAGCCTAAATTGATCTACTTTTTGTCATGATACTATTACTAAAAATGATGTCAAACACCAGACATATAGTATACTGTATATACCTGTGGACAGTGATGAGTATGTATTTGTATTGTACAAGGACATCTTTTATGCATTTGCATTAATTTTAATGGGGGAGGGGAGTAAGTATTGGATACATGATTACATAGACCCCTGTTACACATACGTCTGAAAGTGGACTGAGGCCGGCCCCGGAGGCGGCTCGACGTATGTGTAACATCAACTTTTTTTGAAAAGCAGGACTGAGGCCGGACTGAGGCCAGGTGGACTCAGTCCACCTCTGGATGTGGTTTGAGGCCGGCCCGAGTCCGGACTCAGTCCCGCAATCAGTAGGTGTAACACCAAAGTGGACTCGGGGCCGGCTTATAAGCGGAGGTGACGAATATCAACATGATACATCGGGCGCGCTTTGCCACCTTCTCTTATGTTATTCTTTGTTTTTATAATTCTATCCCTTTCTCTTTCTGTCTTTCTTTATGTTATTCTTTGTTTTTATCATTCTATCACTTTTTATTTCTGTCTTTCCTTATGTTAATCTTTGTTTCTTCCTTCTATCACCTTCTCTTATGTTATTCCTTGTTTTTATAATTCTATCCCTTTCTCTTTCTGTCTCTCCTTATGTTATTCTTTGTTTCTTCCTTCTATCACTTTCTCTTTCTGTCTTTCCTTATGTTATTCTTTGTTTTTATAATTCTATCCCTTTCTCTTTCTGTCTTTCCTTATGTTATTCTTTGTTTTTATCATTCTATCACTTTCTCCTTCTGTCTTTCCTTATGTTAATCTTTGTTTTTATCATTCTATCACTTTCTCTTTCTGTCTTTCCTTATGTTATTCTTTGTTTCTTCCTTCTATCACTTTCTCTTTCTGTCTTTCCTTATGTTAATCTTTGTTTCTTCCTTCTATCACCTTTTCTTATGTTATTCATTGTTTTTATAATTCTATCCCTTTCTCTTTCTGTCTTTCCTTACGTTAATCTTTGTTTCTTCCATCACCTTCTCTTATGTTATTCCTCGTTTTTATAATTCTATCCCTTTCTCTTTCTGTCTTTCCTTATGTTAATCTTTGTTTTTATCATTCTATCACTTTCTCTTTCTGTCTTTCCTTATGTTAATCTTTGTTTCTTCCTTCTATCACCTTTTCTTATGTTATTCATTGTTTTTATAATTCTATCCCTTTCTCTTTCTGTCTTTCCTTACGTTAATCTTTGTTTCTTCCTTCTATCACCTTCTCTTATGTTATTCCTCGTTTTTATAATTCTATCCCTTTCTCTTTCTGTCTTTCCTTATGTTAATCTTTGTTTTTATCATTCTATCACTTTCTCTTTCTGTCTTTCCTTATGTTATTCTTTGTTTCTTCCTTCTATCACTTTCTCTTTCTGTCTTTCCTTATGTTAATCTTTGTTTCTTCCTTCTATCACCTTTTCTTATGTTATTCATTGTTTTTATAATTCTATCCCTTTCTCTTTCTGTCTTTCCTTACGTTAATCTTTGTTTTTCTTCCTTCTATCACCTTCTCTTATGTTATTCTTCGTTTTTATAATTCTATCCCTTTCTCTTTCTGTCTTTCCTTATGTTATTCTTAGTTTTTATCATTCTATCATTTTCTCTTTCTGTCTTCCTGGAGTGCGCCCCAACGTCAGATCGTGAAAAGGCGACGTGAGGCCGGCCTATGTGTAGACACAAAATTGCGGGCCCGAGATATGTGTAACAGGGGTTTGATGATCTCGAGGCGGCTTTAAATTGCAGGCGTGAGGCCGCCTCCGAAGCCGGCTTTAAAAGCCGACGCATGTGTAACAGGGGTCATAGTCCAGTTGCCGATTTGAGGACTGTGAGAATAACACTTTCTGCATGGGTGCACATATTGATGTATTTATCACTAAGTAAAGAAGGCAGTGGTGGGCTGTGCCGACCCTTCAGTTAAAGAAAACTCCGAATATCATGATGTAGTTCGGGTTATATGTTCTTTGTTCCATTTTGGTCGCAATCAGTTACCATTGATATACAGGTGATTAGAGTAGTAGTAGGTCCCATAACCACCTTTTCGACCCGAAATGCAAAAACGACAGACAAACGAACACAAAAATAAGTATGAATATCTCAGGTGTGACGCAAATTGTACAGTACGGCGCAATGTTATGTTTGCTCTTTCTCATTACTATCAAAACATAATATATCAGATCAGTACTTCGATATTCTCGAATACATGTATTTAAAAAGATATGAAGGATGGGGGAAGCAGAGCGTTGTGTTGCATTTTCACTAAGCATCATTATTTTTCTGCGCCACAAGCACTCACTCATTCGATAAAAACCTGAAAGCTTGTGCATTTTTAGGAGTAATTAAAGCCGAACTGGAATGTCACTGGGGGCTGCTTTTTCACCTGCTCAGTAATTTAGGGCTTTTTAAAGTGAATTAGGTTGTAAAGGGACTATTTCAATCCCCAATGCAAACGCGCATGACGGCATAAATATTTTCCAAAGGCCAACCTGTTTCTTTTGCCAGGGCTCCTGAATATTAATTAACAGTTTATATAGATTGAATGTGGGTGAGACCCAAGATTAATTCTAAATGTGCAACGCAAATAATTTCTCTGTGATGTATTATACTTTTTGTTCATATGCTAGTTTTACCAGAGATATCTCTGGTTTTATTCAAAGCTTCAAGATGTGTTGAATGTTTCAATTGTAAAACTCATCTATAAATGTGTTGATATAGTTTTCATAATAATCGAGAGGGAAGGTGGATGACTTGCAAAGCTATTGTATTAGTCAAAACCATCCTTCTAATGATTGGTGCCTTTTGTTTCTGCCGATCGGCAATCATGGAAAACGGGTGACTGTGCCAATTGATCCTGGTAGCAAATGAATGGTGGCAAATATTATTATGAATATTTGCTTCATGTGTGAAGTGTAACAGTGATGCATTTCCGCATTTCCAAGCATAGATATTTCAGTCTTTGAGCAACCTCGATGTTCAGATTGCCAAACAGAATCGTAACGATCGCGTTCCCCATTATTTTCGCAGGAATAAGTTAAGTATATCATTTACACTTTGAAAGCGAAGTGCAACTTGGCAGACAGCATTTATTTTGAAGAATGTTGTCTGGTATAAATGATATGCATGAAAGTCTCAGGAAGTCTCTAGAGATTTTGCATGAGAGATAAAGAAAAAAATAAAAAATAGAGTGAGTCTTCATGGATTGTGTATGCATCTGCTAATAATGATCTACCCCTCACTCTTTCTCTCCTACACCATGATATAGACCCCCCTCCCTTTCGCTTTCTCTCTAATTCTCTCTCTCTCTCTCTCTTTAGGTCATAAATTCTCTCATTCTCTCTTAATTTCTCTCTCTCTCTCTCTCTCTCTCATTTATTATCTTCTCTCTCTCTCTCTCTCTCCCTGTCTCTCATTCATGCTCTCCTCTCCCCCTCTCTCTCTCTCTAATCTCTTTCTCTCTCTTTCTAACCTCCTCTATCTTCTTTATCTATATTTTTCTCGCTGTCTTTATCCTTTGCTTATTTTCGTTTTTTAGGTGTAACAAAGACAAATATACCTTAATCCTTTTTCTTATCCAGCTCCCTCTCTCTTTCAATATCTATTTATCCTATTTCTCCATACCCATGATACCCATCCCACCCCTCTCTCTCTCTCTCTCCCTCTCACCCTCTCACCCAACATCTCTCTCTCTCTCTCTCTCTCTATCCTCTATCCTCCCTCCACTATATGTCTCTCTCTCTCTCTCTATCCCTCCCTCCTTCTACGGTCCCCTTATCCAGCCACCTTTTTTCAATCTCTCTATTCTCTCTATCTCTCTCTCTTCATGATCACCCTCCATCTTTGTAATCACGAGCCCTCAACAGTAATGTAAATTTGAGTACAAGGTAACGCTCATCATAACGCTCATCATGTGAGTAATGCACCTGATGTCAGAAAATGTGCCTGAAGGACGTCCATGTTAAACCTTACCGAAAAAACGGGGAGGAGGGGACATTTTCTCGTCTCGTGCTGCATATCAACCAGTCAGAAAGGCATTTTTTGCCATGGGTCATGAGAAGGATACACCAAACCCCATAGATAAAATGAAGGAAAACAAATCTCTTTTTTCCTGCTCATCAACTATACCACTTGCAACTCGCAAAACCTTAAAACGCGAAGTATCTTTTGGTGATGAGTTGGGACGAAGACAGCGGCAAAAATTAGAAGGGAAAAAATCATCATCATTCTAGTGTCCAGCTATCTACCAGCAAGAAGGCCAAAGCGAAGTTTGTTTCGGTAACCAGTTGGGAGAATGACTTGTCAGACCTGACAGATTAAAAGTCATTCGTTGTCTCCCTCTGTGCCTCCCAAGTCGCAACTCGCAAAACAAGCGAAACCGAGCCACAGAGAGCATGACAAGTAACCTTATGGTATACATGTAGCCTATGAAGATGTTGTTAACGTAGGGCTGTCTCATCGGCATCAATGCTGTTCTTCATGAGGGCCCTGCAACTATTAAACCTGGGTGGAGAGTGGCAAATGTAGATTAATGTCTTGTCAAATGGATTCGAATATACTGCACACTGCAAATGCAGAGTTGCAAACTGTAGGACTGATTTTCTCAATTTAAACAAAAAATGTATTCTTAAATAACGGATTTTTCTCAAACGTTCAGTAACCCAATTTCCATTCTTTTCTGCTTTTATTGAAATTGAAATATTGAAGAAGC
Organism: Mesocentrotus franciscanus; assembly: GCA_037976565.1. NCBI lineage: Eukaryota > Metazoa > Echinodermata > Echinoidea > Camarodonta > Strongylocentrotidae > Mesocentrotus > Mesocentrotus franciscanus. The sequence continues at coordinate 1,777,784 of CP137686.1, read as the reverse complement.
TTTCCCAACTGACAAGGCCCAGATAAAAATAAGGCAGCATGGCTAGCCATATAAATAGTAACTGTAAAACAGAGAGAGTTGTGAATTATCATGTAAATTCACCCATTTGCAGAGAGCAGGGAAATCTTTGGATCAAAGAATGATTCTTAAAGCCTAGATTACATGGACGAAGGGGTAAAAAGCTTTACATTTTCACTGCTTCAGGCATCTGACATTTCAAATTGATGCAGTGTCCATAACATGTATGAATTTGGATTCTCCTCCGTTTGTCTTCATTTTCTGCGGTAACGGTGGAATATTTTACGTTTCATGCCGCTGTATTTAAAAACACATATTTTACTTCAATACGTGTGTGCCCATTTGACATTCGTTTACCAGACAAACGGATGAAAAGAAGAGCGAGAGAGACCGTGTACAGAGAGTGATAGAGAGAGAGACAGACAGAGAAAGAGAGATCGGGTGGAGATGAAAAAGAATGAGAGAGATCGAGAGGGGAATATAAAAGGAGAGGCAGAGAGACAGGCAGAGACAGAGAGATCAGGTGGAGGGGAAAGAGAAAGAAAGAGAGACAGAGAGAGAAAGAAGGGTTGGGAAGAGATAATGAGAGTCGGTTAAATATAGCTTGAAATTAAATGGATGCCTATACCTATTCAACCACTTTACAAATGCTATTTCCATTACTCTTACAAGCACTCTTCTATATGGTTCTAAATTGTCAAACGGTTATATCAGAGGAACGCCACAGTGTCCATAGTATAGCCATTACATACTCGCTTCCTAAATTGATGGCTTGATAATTTCTAGTAAAGTACACGCCGGTGGGGCTTCGCTCAATCAAGGAAAAATGACAGGAATTGTTTTTACACGCAACCTTCTCCTCAGTCGCACCGCCAAACCGACTTCACAACGAAATCAAACTGACCCACTTACTAACTTTCGCCATTTGGGATAGTGTTGTTCCTTTGTTCGGTCTTTTTTTTTCTCGGTCTGTTGTCGGTCTCGTTAGTGTGACTGGGGTATTAAGTCACACCGTAGAACCGACTACAACCCGATTAAAAACCAACCCATTCCTGGCAATTCGGGTTAATAGTAATTGATTGGTCTCGTTTGTGCGACTGAGGTATCACACCGCCATACTGACTAAAACACGACTCCAAACCGACCTGTTCTTGGCAATTCGGGGTATTAGTAATTGATTGGTCTCGTTGGTGCAACTGAGGTATCACATGTATCTATTTTGTATATACCTTTTTATATAAATGCATTGTATTATGAAATATGTTTGTTAGAAATGAAATGTGATGTTATTTTTAAATAATTATTGTAAATTGCCATGTAATTCAGCTGAGGATGCGATATGATAATAAAACGAACTGAACTGAACACCGCCATACTGACTACAACGTGACTCCATACTGACCTGTTCTTGGCGATTCGTCAAAAAAAGTACAATTTTATTCGATCTAACGTCGGTCTTGTTTGTGTGTCAGATACCCCTGTCACATCTATTAAATAAACCGACTCCAAACCGACCGATTCTAGTAATGTTATTTTTTTCGCGGTCATATAAACCCATGGGTATGTGCGTGTGTGTAAATGTACGTGTGGGTGAGTTCACGCGCGTTAGACTGTGTGTAACAATATAACTCTGTGATAATGTGTGTCATTCACACTCCCCCCTTTTTAAAGTTTGGTTACCCCAGTGGTTCGACTGAGGTGTAACGTGTAACGATTCCGATAACATTTCAAATTCAGCCACATATCAAGCGGAAATCGCCCAGATGCCTAGAGGCTCTATCTTCTTAAAGTTCTTAAACCAATGGTAGACGAATGTCTGTTATAATGACAGATAAATTGATAATTTAATTCATAACTAAATGGATAGGTGGATTGGTATCACAATGACAGTTAAAGGCCAAGTCCACTCCAAAACTAACCTGCCTTTAATAGAAGCAGAACAATCAGACAAACCAATCAGAACAGGTTTGAGCAAAATCGGATAACTAATAACAACGTTATGAATTTTTGAAAAAGGATGTAAAACTAAAAAACCAAAGGAAATCACTACATAAATTGCAAATTTGGTTGTCAGTTTGTGACGTCATGTCCTCACTATTTGTCAATTGCTTTATATAGTTTAATCCCATTAATTTCCCTTTTTATCCCCCAAAACTTGATTTCCCCATGCCTTTGCCCAGGTTATATGATTTGTATCATATTGATTGCATGACATTTCACCAAAACATTTATGAACTTTGAAGAATTGATACTATTTTCTGAATATTGTATATTCATAATTATTGATTTGTATATAAACAGTTTATCAAAATTTACATTTTTCATGATTTAACTGGAGAAAAAAAAACTCTATACTAGTGCATCCAAACAAAAACATATTACTATCAATCTAACTTGGATGCTGGTGTGAAGAAATAAGATTCTTAGGGGAAAATAGGAAATTTATATTATCAATATAAAGAAAATAATTAGTGGATAGTGAGGACATGACGTCACAGACTCATGAGCGAGTTGCCAATTTGTGTAGTGATTTTCAAAGTTTTCATGTCATTAAAAATTCATAACTTTCTTATTAGTTATCCGATTTTGCTCAAACTTTTTTGATTGGTTTGTCTGCTTTTTCTGGTTCTATTGAAAGTAAGTTATTTTTGGAGTGGATTGTGATACCAATCCACCTATCCATTTAGTTATGAATTAAATTATCAATTTATCTGTCATTATAACAGACATTCGTCTACCATGGGTTTAAGAATAAGAAAAAACATTGCACAATATAATTATGCATAACGAAGTGTAGGCCTATATAGGCCATATGCGTCACGTGGACCAAAATTCAGTAGGGTATATATATATAAAACGAACTTTTAAGGAGTATGTAATATATGGCATAGAAAATAATATAAGAAAATTAAATGAAGTCATACTGATGCCATCCAATATCTACTCTGATATATGTCAGAAATTGATTGCAACATTTTACCAGACATCTCTGCTATCTGCCATTCTACTCTGACCACATTCAAGAATAATAAGATAATCTTATAATATGCGAAGAAAGAGAATATCAAATGTTAATCTATGCTTGATGCAAATCACAGCTCCTCCCCTATGCGTACAAACAAATAAAACATTGCAAAAGAAAACCTGAAACCCGCTCGGCGTCTATGTGGTACACATTCCGTATTACGGATTAGTTTCTTTTGCACGTAACATCTAATAAGTTTTCACAAAGGTTTCGACCTACATGCATTACAAAGACTATTATCTGTCCAGTGTGAATAAGTTCTATAATCATTTGTCACTTTGGAGGGAACAATATTGCTCATTCATATGAAAACAGCACACGCAACAATGATGTACTATTGGGACATTAATCAAACGTGTGAATAAAAAGTTAGAACGCGTTTGATGAAGGGACTGTCATTCATTATCTTCTAATGTAATACCTCAGTCACACTGGCACACATGGCAAAGAGTCTTTTGGATCGGTTTGGATTCGGTTTTCCAGTGTGACTTGGGTGTTTACTGTGAAGTCGGTTTGATCTTCATAGTAGAATTCTAATGGTTACGCAACAAACACAAAAATAAGATTATGAAGTAAAAAATAATGAATATTTCCGACTTTTTCGTCCGGACTTTTTTTCTTTTTTGAGGAGAGGTTTTCATGGATAGAAAAAAACTGTTAGGTCAGTTTGAGCACAAATTATCTTTAAATTCAAGTTTGTTTATACACACAGGCTACAAACCAAGTGAAATTTCATTACAATAATGGTTTTGTGTTCACCTATTGTTTAGAGGTATGAGGAGGGCCGGGAAAAGGAAGGACGAGGGGACAAGAAACATCGATTTAATCATGGAGCTATACATGTAAGTGCTTGCATTGCGTACTCCTGAAGTATATTATAATTACTAGCAGATACTGAAGAGAAGTAAAGAGGAAAATAGATCGAGAAGACAAATTTCTATACGTTTTGGTTCTTTCTTTCTTTCTAAATGTATGTCAGAAGATGAGCGAAAAACTACAGGATGTCAAACGAATCATGCTAACTATGTACAGGTAACCGAGATTTGCACTGGCGACTATAGTTGGCTCCGGGATTTATTTCGTTCAAGATACATGCATAGGGTAATGGATAATGTTGCAGTTGGGATTTGAGTAAGTTTAGGATTATTGGCAGCGTAAAGTATAATGTTTAGTCCAAAGTTGATGTCAGCAGTGTAGGGTATTGATACTGAAAGCAGAGCAATTGGAGCAGTAGCATTCTCTGTGTTTATCCGCCACTGCCCCCACCCTCTTCTCTCCCCATCATCTTTGCCTATCGCTTTGTGTAAAAGCCACCTTATTCACCCCCTCTTTCGTTCTCTGGCACCTGACCCTTTCCCCCACTCCCTCAACCCCACCCCCTCCCCTCTATTGTATATTTCCCTTATTTACGCTGTTATCCAACTCGTTGACCTCTAATCTTGGCTATAGTGCTTCTCGTTAAATTGAAGTACGTGTACATGCATTTATCTTGTATCTTGCCGCTCTCCTTTCAGAAATAGACGCTGAAATCAAGGCATGTATTGGATAGGATGTAAAGAGTACATGTACTATGATATTGTTATCCGACTTACTCTCTCTCTCTCTCTCTCCCTCCACCTTCTTTCTTTCCCTCTCTCTCCCTCTCTCTCTCCCTTTGTCTCTCTGTCTCTGTCTTTCTCTCTCTCCCTTCTTCTTTCTGATCTCGAGCTCTTCTCAAAGGTTACATAAGGAAACTGTTCGCAAATATCTCTTTACACAGTCCCTGGTAATATCAAAGCCAATTCCCTGTTGATACAGGAGCCATAACATAATTTGAATGTCAAAATTTGACGTATCCATATGCAACAAATTTTTCGGTTTTTACGTCCAAGACGTGAAAATCAAAAAATTTGACGTAGAGCTATGCAACAAATTTTCGTTTTTTACGTCCAAGACGTGAAAATCAAAAAATTTGACGTATAGCTATGCATCTTATTTTTTGTCTTTTACGTCCTAGACGTGAAAATAAAAACAAATTGGCGTAAAACCTTTGTTTGGTAATTTTTTTCATTTTTCTGTACTCAATGGCCCTGAAGGGACACACAGACGTGAAAGTCGGCTGGAAAATCTGCGTCAAATTTTCACGTCTGCGTCTCCCAAAAGGGACACGCAGACGTGAAAATCGGCTGGAAAAATCTGCGTCAAATATTCACATCTGCGTCTCCCAAAAGGGACACGCAGACGTGACTATTCGACGTGATTTTTTTTCAGTAAGCTGAGCACTAGGAAGATAAGTGTATCTGGGTTTGTTCTGCTATGTTTTTTAAACAGTTTTATCTCGACATTAATTGTACACCTCTGCAACGTATAACTGACCTCCAAACTCGCAGTTTTCAAGATCTTTATATCTACGTCAACAAAACTTAGCAGACCTATGTATCCATACAAGTGACAACTGTCTGTCAAGTTTAATTAAATTCGATGATGTCATCGCAAAGTTATCGCCCAAAATTATGAATTTACTATGCATTGCATAACAGCCCGTCACTTGCTTGAAGTACATTACGCGCAGATCACAAAGTGTCAAACTGACCGCAATAAAAATGACCTTTCGAATGATACCAATTACGGTATTTGTTCACACAGCAAATTGCATTTGACCAAGGGTCACAATATAGATTCTGCTGGGTTTCCGCCCAATTATAACACGTATTGGCTATGACGTCATCTTTCGTAACACTATTAGCCCCTTTTCCGCGGCCGTGCTTTCTGAGAGCATCAAAATGGCGGACAGTATGAGGCACCGGTGTCGAGCGCTCAGCTGTGACGCCTATTCCACATCGTGTTCGAGTTCAGTGGGTCTACGTAATGTGACGTCATTAAAAGTACCGAAGAGTACCGAAGTAGTGACGTAATATCCGCTCGTTGTCCAGGTTACTGGTTCCAAACAACAGAGCCTGCATATGAGGTTTACCGCGAAACCATTCAAGCAACGTGCTGGAGCAGGGCGAATTCAGTGTTTGGCTTATGTGTGCTCACCACGCCATTGTTTATGGGGCGTTCCCACTGTCGTGCGATCCGTTACGAACCCCACGATTGGCCATTCGTAGCTGATCGTGGAAATTCTCTGAATTGCTAGGTTTGGATACGAGGTGATGCGAGTCGATACGTTATGGTACGATTTGGTGCGCTTGGTTGCGATATGGTCACGATTGGTCAATTTCAGGTGACACGATCTGGTCTCCCGTTCAGATACGATCATATACGTTCCGATATGATTGTCCCGATTGAGTCCACGATTGGGTCTCGATGTGACACGATCATCACGATCGGGTCCCCGATTTGGGACGATCGGGTACGTGTAGATACGTTCGAATACCTTCCGATACGTTCATCACGAACCGATGCGCTCTGTTGCGACAGTATACGGTTGTGGTTGCGATGTCTTTCACGATAAGGGTCGAGAGTGATCAGGATTTGAGCTACGATTGGACCCCGACGGATATATTTACAGGCCGACTGACCATGGACTTCATTGTTTCTTGAACTTCTACAAAGTGATCACTACAACCCACAACCATTGATGATGACAGGAGTTGAGGATGATGACAACGTGACATTTGCAGTATTACTGTATGCTTATATTATTATCGCCAGAGAGGAAGAAGACGAGCAGCAGCCAGACGGTACAGACCAGCCACAGCCCCAATCACGTAAGTACAGGAGAGCTGCAGTCAGGCAGTTCTGGGTGCAACCATGGCTCACAGAGGAGACGAGACAACAGTTGGCCAGTTCTCCAGCCTCCTAGACACCAAATTGAGGCTGGAAGATCCAATAGTGTTCCAAAACTACACAAGATTAACACTACAGCTCTTCGATGAAGTCTTGCAGGGGTGCCCCAGCAATCGAGAGGGACGCACCAGTTTCAGGCAACCCCTCTCAACTGGACTGAAACTGCCAGTGACACTGAGGCACCTTGCCACTGGACAACTATCGGTTCCTTGCGTATGCATTTAGGTGTGGAGTGTCCAGCATCTCAGAGATGGTTCCAGAAGTGTGCCAGGCAATTGTGCAAGCGTACAAAATGAGGTTTTAGCCTACCTGTCACCCCTGAAGCCTGGACAGCCGTAGCTAACCAGTTTGAGCAGAGATGGAACATACCCCATGCCATTGGGGCCCTGGATGGCAAACACATTGCTATCAAGAAGCCACCCCACACTTGAAGCCTGTACTACAATTACAAGGGCTTCTTTTCGATACCACTCCTAGCTCTGGTGGATGCAGATTACAACTTTGTGTGGATCGAGCTTGGTGGACACATGTCAGATGATCAGATATTTGGCGACTCTGAGCTGTTCAATGGCCTGGAAGAGGAAGCCCTAGGACTCACCCCACCCTGCCCTTTGACTGCAAGCCCTGATGACCTCCAAGACAAGCCCTTCTTCATCCTGGGGATGACGCCTTCGCACTCAGGAACTACCCCATGAAGCCATACGGAAGAAGAGTGATGGCCAGGGAGGAGAGGATTTTCAACTACAGACTCTCAAGGGGGAGAAGAGTGGTGAAAATGCCTTCGGTATCCTGGCCAATAGATTCAGGTGTCTAATGTGAATGATATGGTTGAGGCGGAAAACCAGAATGTCATCCCAGGAGCATGGAGGGACCATGTGGACTGGCTAGATGTGAATCAACCTTCTGTACCTCGCAACTCAGCTACAGCAGATGCAAATCATCACAAGGAACTCCTAAAGGCCTTCTTCAACTCACCACAAGGTGCGGTCGCATGGCAGGAAAGGATGGCCAGGCTGCATGACGCGGAAGGTGGAGAGGATGATATTTGATATTTTTATTTTTATTTTTGAAAAATTCAGGAAATTGATATTGAAGATGCATGATTTTCTTTCTATTTTTACTGACTATTCTAAGTCAATGTTTTAGAGCAGTGGAAACTCATTTTAGGTTAATTACAGCAAAGTTGTTAAATATAGGTGACATATATTTATGGATAAAGAAAAGGGAGAGAATTTTAACTCTTTCATTGTCCATGTCTGTGCAAGAACAACAAAAAACTTCCATGTGAAAGATCAACTATAATGTAATACATTTTAAAATATGTCTAAATAGCAGTTACCTGAACAAAAGCTATTTTTTGACCTTATACTTAATAGTATGGCACTATAGTTTACACACTGCAAAATTGTCACACCTGTATGTATATATCTGTCTATAATGTTATCGAAATATATAAAGTTGGTATCTATCATCTTCTGATTGTATGGACACAACTTTCTATTTCAAGTCTGCAAATTAATGGTATACATGTTTACATTACCTTCCATGATTGATAAGAAGAGAGAGAGAGAGAGAGAGAGAGAGAGGGGAGAAGGAATATTAACAACAAGAGGGAGAGAGTGTGAGGTTGAAGAAGCTGATGGAGTGAAGGAAAAGGAGTTATTATGATTAAGGACTATAAAGAGAATGATAGTGAATGAGAAAAAAATGGTTGAGAGAGAAAGAGGAGAGAGAGAGAGAGATATATATATGATTAAAAAGAGAGAGAGAGAGAGGGAAGGAGAGAAGTGTAAATATACTGGGCGCGAGAACTCGTAACAGATCGTAAACGTCCGTGTAAAGCGCGACTTCTCGTATCTACTCGCATTTACTCGCATCTACTCGTATCATCTTGTATCTGCTCTTGAGTCGTTCGTGTCAGGTCGTGAGCAATGGTACCCGACAGAGCGTCACAGGTCGTGGCAGATCGCAACACATCTCAACAGAGCGTGGTGTTTGTCTTTTTCTAAGGTTGATCCCGATCACCACGATTAGGAAGCACGATTAGATGCGATATGTTGCGTTTTATTACGATCCAATACGATCTGATGCGATGATCACGATTGACAATTAATCGTGTTGATCGTAGAAATTTTTGAACCGTCCAAAATTTCCTACGATCAACACGATTGCCACGACTGACCTCAAGATCTGATAATATCTGATAGGATCACCACGATTACATCACGATTAAGACCACAATTTCAATCGTGGCGCCAATCGTGATAGTGGGAACGCCCCATTAGCACAAAATTGTTTGGAACCTGCAAACTTGACAACTTTGGCAGTATGACACTTCGGTACTCTTTTGTTGTCCTCTGTTGGTCGGAAATTCGGAATAGGGCTGAAATAAAGTTTTAATCTCCTTTTGTGCAATAATCAACAGAGAAATTACTTTTTTTTCTATATATTTTTATTCTACGTCTACTCAGCTTTTCGTGGATATATAGTTGTATATTCATCGGATAGGGTCTTAAACAATAACTGATTTATTGTAACAAAACACATGAATATGTATAAGATGACGTGTCCGCCGTCACTGCTGAGTGCCCCTTGCTCCACAGCAGCACCATATGGTATCGCCAGAGAGTCAGTCAATCGAATTAGTTCGCACGTTCACTGCAGAAGTAGTCGTAGAGAGCCAACAGTATTCCTTTAATAATGGTAAGTCGTATTGATCATATTTCTCGGACATAGTTTGCGCTATCGGGGTGACCATATTTTAGATTTTAAATACCGGACATTTGTGGGCCTTGATTTTGGAGGGCAGGGGAAGTAGTCAAGCTATAAAGTGAACCACAATATAACCGGCATAAAATATGATGATGAATGTATAAGAACAGTTGCTTCCCGGTTTACAAAGTGATGAGCATGACATTTAGCAATTATACAGATGGAATAATAATTATCACGAACTATAGTACGTGAAAAAAGTTAACAATATAAGTGGTCAAAGAAAATATCATTATAAAATATCATGAAGAAAGAGATGAAGGCAAATATGGTTTGATAAAGAAAACTGAAAAGGTCGAGGAGTTGAACGTATGGTCGCATTTATCAAACCAATGATTCGAGAGATAACACGATCAAGGATGACGTTTCATTTAGAACCCTTACAATGGACTTAGAATCAAAATCAAAGATCGGAGCAACCCCATGCATCGCTCATTACGTATGCACGCACCAATATTTTTTATGAATTAAAAACGAATGAATGGACGCTACCTATCACGCGCTGCGGATTGACTTAACCAGGGAGACTCCTTTTGCTTTACCCGTAACTTTCGTTACGGCGAGTGCTTGTCGATAATATCGAATAACAATGATGCAAACGTTTCGTACGCTTCATTCGGATCACTAACACTTTATACAGAATTCCAAGATATATTTCTCACATCTATCTGAAATACAGACTCATTAATTTTTTTTTTTTTTAAATCAACTCGTTTTATACTTGTAAACATGTTTGGACTTATACACTGTGATCTATCCGACAGACAATATATCGTGCAATGATCAGACATCGAGAGCCCAATAGCGCCACTTGAATAGAATTTTGATATACAGTTAGTGAAAATAAGATCAACGGCCGTACATGTAAATGAAAATGATATAACCCTCTTCGGTTGAGTAATTAACTGTTTACAATAGGCCAGTTCGTAGTTAGCACATGGTACAAATGACCCCAAATATCCACAGATTTTTTACTCATTGAGAAGTCCCACTTTGTGTATTTTAGAGTAATCAATGCCAAAGCCATGTATGTGCTTCATGAATAGCTTTTGTTTGCCTTCTTGTATCATAGAATGAATAATGATAACATAACATGAGCACGTATTCATCTTGGTGGGTTTTACAATTTTATCACAAATGACCTTTATCGGCTCATGCGCAAATTGTATCTACGAAATGGTCTATTGAATGATTTCAGTATCAATACCCTAAAATGGGAACTTGTCGAAGGAAAAGGGACACGTGCAAAATAAAGGGGCACTTATCAGAGGTGAAAAGGGAAAGGGGCACTTTGACAAATTAATAGGGGCACTTTTCAAAGTTAAAGGGGCACTTTTCCTATGTAAAAAGGGGCTCTTTTGGGGTACTTGAAAAAGTTGGGGCACTCTGCCCCCGGACGGCCAGGGCCGCCTCTGCTACACAATATATCGTGCAATGATCAGACAGCGAGAGCCCAATAACGCCACTTGAATAGAATTTTGATTCACAGTTAGTGAAAATAAGATCAACGGTCATACATGTAAATGAACTTGATATAACCCTCGTCGGTTGAGTAATCAAATGTTTGCAATTGAAAGATTTCATAATGCGCAACAATTTCGTGGTTTGCCATGACTTATATTCCCTGATCACATCACGATTCATATCTCCTAGCACGATGTAATCAAGATTTAAATTATCAAATTTACTAATGACGTTTTCAAATGCAAAAAGCGATTCAGCTGTCGAATTTGGTGGACGATACCAACACACTTTCAGTAAAGACGTTCGCATGTTGTAGTTCAATAATGATAAGCTCCAAAGTGCAGTTAGCAATAAAATCGTCCCTTCTCACAGAAGTAAAATAATTTTTGTATATATTGCAACACCTCTGCCAAATCTGTTTCTGTCTAATCTGACTACATTAAAGCCAGGGATTCGGATCTCAGCATCGTCAATATATGGGCTTAGCTGAGTTTCACTAAGTGTAACTATATGTAATTCCATATTTAAGGCTGCAATTTTAATTTCGTCGAGATTTTTACAAAGAGATAAACAATTCAGATGATATTTTTAATCCCTGTGTAGAATGAATGGAAATCGATCAATTGTAAGTACACATGTTCGAAGTATTTGATTATTTACATGTGATAAACATTGTTCACCAACAATTCTTACATTTCCAAGAAAGCTTTGAACTACAGAATCCCATTCTTAAGGACCCGAAGAACACGTTCTATATTTTGTATGTTAGGCATTCATTGGAGAGTATTCAATCGTTGTAAACAAAAAACTGTCTGGCACCGAGTAGATAAAAAAAAGAGTCAGGTTTAAATCCCGATGGTTCCTAGCTTTTTTTCTGACTTGTTTTCAAATCCAAGATCGAGCGCGCGATTATTAACTTCTGGGTGCAAGCCAAAAGTTAATTTACAACAACTGAAACTTCTCCCAGGAAGCCTAATATGCAAAGCTATTTTCCTAATGGCGGACTAATGATTATGAATAAGTCAGATAGTTACGTACACCGAGGGCTCCAACAGTGAAATGGTGTTCACCTAAATTTTATTTTTTGATTCCCAGGTAAAATTTGAAGTTGAAAACGATGCCACCGACTGATTTTTGAAAATTGGTGCCCAAGGTGCCAACATTTAATGTTTGAGGGGCCCACCAGAACAAATATTTTGCCTGAAAATGTTCGTTTGGTGTAGAAAACCCACTATGAACTACACGGTGAAATATGGTATTGGTTAAGACCCGCAGAAGACCACTCGGGCCCTGGCGTTGCTTCAAAAGGGCCCAAAGAACCAGCAACTCTAGACATTTAAGAGGATTGCTTTAAACTATTTCTGGGATAATAGGATGACATGTCCATTTTCTTGATTAAATCATAAATATGGGCTGAAGGGCTCATTTTCTCGCTTGAATAATGTAGTGATCATTAAAAATATTGATTGCTTCATTGATTAATCATTATTAAGAAGGAAGTATAAACTACCTAATTTCAAAATTTCAGCTTTCTAGGAGAAACTTTGAATTCTAAAGTGAATGAGACAGGCTTTGTAAAGCAGTTCCACACCACCACACATCTATAATGAAGGCGAAAGAGTCAAATATAAATTTATGTTCAATGTATTTTTGTTTCCTAATCATGTACACTCATACGTTTATTCTTAGGATGGAACCCGCTCTAATAAAGAATTGGCTGTGGTGAAAAAGGCAGGTCATTATGATTTACTAAGTAATGTCATTCAGTACAGTGACATCATTTGTTTTGGTATACTGTACTCAATGTGCAGCTAGCATTCAGATGTATAAACAGTTAATTCTCTGTTTTATCATCAAGTATGACGTAAGATAGTAGTTATAATACTCTAACCAGACAGGAATAATTAATTAGTACATAATTAGCGCCCAATTAGTGAGTCATTCACATGACTAATTAGCATTAACTAAAAGCTCCTTCGACTTGTACCGTCTTTAATTAGCCTAATCCCTCTTTGATAGTGTCAGAAAAGAGGAATTTTTAGGGGCTGCAATGTGATGATTTTAATTAATCGTCTAGCTTTTGATTGGTTAATGAAAAATGTGCTTGGTGGTGATTGGGCGACTAATTATAGGAGTGTGTTGCGATCGGTCTATGGGTGTGGTGCATGGGACGTGTAGTGAAGAGAACATATATTGGTGTTGAGGGAAGGCAACATATTCAGCACTGGGGCTACAGACCGGTCCTTAAAGAGCGTCTATATCATACCACGCGTAACATTTCATCACTGCACTAACTACGATGACCAGTCGCTCACAGAAGAAGTCCATCACTTCAGCCACCACCAACGACAATGCTAATTAAACACGCCTAAGGTGAGGATGGCACCAGAGTATCACGCCACCAATGTCTTGCGCCGGGCCACTTTTTCACTTTCTCCGGTGAAGCAGAAGAAGCCCAAACCAATTACCCCTACGTGAGCTTGTGAAACTCATTTAATTGATTTTGATAAATTATCAAATTGTTGACATCAATCCAGTCATTTGATTTGATAAGAAATTTGAATTACCTTCTCTTTTTTTTCTTTCTGTTTTTCCCAATTCTTTCAAGATGTTACTCTTCACCTTATAGACATGTCAAAATAGATTTCTCTCTCGTAAAGTCCAATAAATGTAAACACAATGTCGTGAAAATGAATAAGTTATAAGATTAAAAATAGCTTTTATCGTGTTCAAGGATTCGGGAATTAATATGCGCAAGCGACTTGGGAGTGTTTTTTCTTTAGTTTATTATTTTTGTGTAATTTTATATTTCATTTTTAGATAATTTTGCACGAATCTATCATTTTTTCCTTGAAAGTCTTGATAGAATATGTATTATTGCCTTTGAACTTGTTTATTACTTTTTTTGTTATTAAAGGGCAATGTCGAGAATTTTTTTAATGAAATGAGGTCATGAACAAATATGTGTACCAACTTTTGTAAGCGATACTGAAAACACATGTGTTTTTTTTAACATTGTTTCTATTGTTCTTACTGTGTGTTCCTTGCCATGTTCATGCACAAAGGATTGATGGCCTTCAAGCAACAAAGGATTCCCACCCAGATGGGTTTTTCCACTATTCAACGTGTGAAGATGGGCTCGGTTATTATGTTGGTTCCATAATAATGGTGATATGACGCAAACCCTTAGATAGTCTTTAACCGTATTCTGACTGATGGGAATTTTGACACACCCCCGCACTGTACAAAATCAACGACTGCCGCGAACCTGCTTCCGATCGCGACTTACCTTTTCGTTACTTTTTCCTTTCAAGTGTCTCACAACTTTTGAGACCAAGTTTGCAAAATTGGACAATCCTTTGCGAGTAGAGGTCACACAACAGTTCATAGTTACATGTCGGGCGAAAAATTGAACGAAAATTGACATTTTGCATACATATGTGTACAAAATATTTAAATTCCTAAATGGCTCTATAACACTGCCAATCGTGTCTTTTATTGCTTGTTATGTCTTGAAATTTAGATACATTTCTAAAAAAACAAATCACTCTTAACAGAAGGAGGAAAAACAGAACAATAAGATAGAATGTAATGTCAATGCTATTCCAATCTAATGAGATTGATGTCAACAATTTGGTAATAATTAAAAATCATCAAATTGCAGCCCCTACAAACTTCCTCTTTTATGACAATCAAAGAGGAACAATTATAATTAAAGGGCAAGTGCATTAAAAAAAACACTTATTTTCAATTGAAGCAGAACAAGCAGACAAACCAAGTTTGAGCAAAATCTAATAATAAAGTTGTTAATTTTTAATGACATGAAAAACTTTTGGCGCACTTTGGTTCCTCCCTGGCCCACTGTGCGACGTCACGAACAGATTACCAAATTGGCAATTTGTGTGATTCTCTAAGTTCCATAGTTGTTCATACTTTTTAAAAAAAGTTCATAACTTCTTTATTAGTTATCGGATTCTACTCAATTTGTTTTGCTCTGTTTCTCTTGTTTTTCTGCATCTATTAAAAGCAAATGGAAAAATTCGAAGGAGCTTTTAATTAATGCTAATAAGTTATGAATGCTTTATTCGTGAGTCATGAATGACTCACTAATTAGGTGCTAATTAGGTGTTAATTAATTGTCTCCGTCTAGTTAGACTATTATAACTACTTCAGATATTCGGTAATAATGCATGAGACAATTGTATTAGTGAGTACGTATTACCTTGTTACGATTGCAAGATATGTAGAAATGAGAAACAGACCAATGCGACAAATGCTATTTGAAAAAAAGCTGAAAATCAATCCTAATTATGCGGGCCTCGTGACTCACGTCACCTATCGACTCAGTTAGTAAAAATACCTTTATTTAAGTTAATGGGATCTTTATTTTTTATTCAGTGTGCCCATAGGCGATTGTTTCACGAGAAGTTAACTAAAATGAACAGCTGGGACCCTCTTTAATTTCCAATTTAAACGCCATCATATACGATGGTGCTTGAAATGTGAAGGAAAAAAATACATTAATTCAATAATTTATTCAACTATTCCCTTATAACATAATTTAGCTAACTGATAAACCTTGCAGTCTAAACAATTCTAAGTTTAACCATTACAAAATTATATCGCAGCTTTTTGTAGGTCTATTGTCGAAAAAAACATACAAAACATTTAAAGCAACATTTGGTGATATGTTGAATATTTGTTTGTTTGTTTGTTTACAAATGATCATCATTATACCTGGCTAATCGGCTAACTATATTTTGCAGCCACTCCCTATGCAGGTACATAAACATGGGAAATTGATTTTTGCTTTTCATACTCCCTTCTCATTGTAATCATAACCTCATAACTATAAACCTTTTCTTCTCTGAAAATGTGCTGGTGGTATCGATAGAACATTGACAAAACAATAACTATCTCATTTCAGGATACGTTGTATGTTGCACAGTAGGTTTGATTGAGCTCACAAAGGTGTATCAAGGCCTGTTCACCAGAGAGGTATTGATTTTAGCATTCGAAATTTTTCCTTTAGGCTTAGTATTAAAGCCTGTCTGCACTCGTTTGGCCAGGAGGGATTAGACCTCCCAGCGTGGTCACTGACAGGTGATTATCTCATCAACTCAGTTCTCAATAAACATAAGAAAAAGAGGATCATGGGGGACCAATGGGCACCGCTTAGGCGTTGTTTTCTATATAGAGGGAGCAAGTAGCTACAAGTAGTGCAGTGGGGCTTTAAAAGGAAAAGAATAGGTGTCCGCCTTGTCCTTCATAATTTTCTATGGCCTTATCGAAGAAATCAAGAATATATTTCACTACGCCAAGCTGTCCACTATAAGCCTAATGAGTTAGTTCATAAGTACCTAATCAGGGTTTTAGGAATGTTCGTCGATGTTTTTGTATAATTTTTTAGCACGCATAAATCAATGCGTGGGACATTTCTGCGAAATCACCTGCAATAGAGAGTTGTTTTCACACTTTGATTTTAGCTTTCAAATTTCTCATGGAAAGCTGGAATTTTAAAACTCGGTAGATTATACGTACTTCTTTATAATGAGATCAATAATACAAGCAATATTGTTAATGATCACAACATTGTTCAAGCAAGACGATGAGCCCTTCGGAGGGCCCATATTTACGATTTAATCAAGAAAATGGACCTTACAGAAAATGTTGAGTTCTGGGGAGAGGTGAAAAATAGTTGGTGAGTGTTCTCATGTTTATTATGCAAGAGAGGAAGAAAATCAGAGAAAAAAATGTTCCCTGAAAAGCATGGCTCTTCAAATGCCTTCATATTATAAATATGACAAATAACAGCTTAAAAATGAGGCCTGAATTTTATGCCATATGTTATTGTAGTCCCATAACATCTTTCTGTGCACAGTGCTTGTTACTTTACCAAGACTGGGCCAAATTTTGTATCATTTTGATGACTCCAGAACCTTGCAGTACACACTAATACTTATATATGCTACATGATCAACTTTTTCTGATCGATTCCACACCGTTTCTTTCAAAATGCAATCTCATGACCAGAACTCAACTTTATCTTTAAGCATTGTAATAGAAATTGTAGGTGCCCGCGGTTTTTAATTTGTTATTCACACCTATCATCAATGGGTTTAACACATCATGCATATAACATATGTTTTAGTATTCTATAGTCAGTAAAATGCACGATTTTTTACGCAATTCCTATTAGGTTGCGATGAATAGTTTCAGGGCTCCGAGGCCCCCACTTAGGTGCCCCCAAAATGATGTAATAATAGTTGGATTGACAAGTACCTTTAGTATAACACAATTACAAATGTATGTAGAAAGAATTTTAATCTAATTATAATGTGATGCTCTTGAATCGCTCATGTTACAT
The DNA here is from genome assembly GCA_037976565.1 of Mesocentrotus franciscanus. Classification (NCBI taxonomy): domain Eukaryota; kingdom Metazoa; phylum Echinodermata; class Echinoidea; order Camarodonta; family Strongylocentrotidae; genus Mesocentrotus; species Mesocentrotus franciscanus. Next base: position 1,760,367 of record CP137686.1, on the reverse strand, counting down.
TTGGGCCCTTAAAACGAAAGCCTCATTCCAACAATGTACTATTTTATTTTGATACCGAAATAGACATTTTAATGTGATCCTATTACCCAAGAAAATAGCTTAAAGCACTCCTCTTGACTGTCTAGAGTTGCTGATTCTTTGGGCTCATTCGGAGCAACTACCATATTTGACTGTGTTGTTCATCACTGGCGTACTGGTGGGGCTTGGGGGCGCTAGCCCCAAATAAAATCAAACCATGACTTATTTTCAATTCCATACAAGTGATTTATAAATGTTCGTGATATCACTTGATTTTCAACAAAATGCGCGTTTCTCCATTTCTGTTTCAAACTGACACATTCCCAAATAGCCAGGAAGAGCATATGTTTTTTTATAGTCACTAATGGGCCTAAGTGGCCACTAACAGTAACACTAGTAGATAACCGTATATCCAGTTTAGCGAAAAGTCTGGATACCCGTATGTCCGGCCTAGAGAAGAGCTTAGAGAAGATCGCGGCAGCTCTATTAGGCGGTACGCGGGGGAATGCGCAGTCGCCTGCGCCCAAGGTTTGTTTTGGATGTGGCGAGGAGTGTCATTTCCGGAGGGAATGTTCCACAGGCGCGGATCCAGGGGCCGAGGGCCTTGCCCCCCCGCAAAGAAAAAGAAAACAAGAGAGAAGGAAGGAAAGGGAAAGAAAGAAGGAAAAGAGGAGATAAAGGGAAGGAAAAAAAGAGGAAGAAGAAAAGAAAAGAAGAGGCGGATATCAGTTGCAATTTTCCCGCCAACAAGTTGTGGATCGGGGGCCAAAGGCCCTGCCTCTCCCCCGCCAAAAAAAAAGAGAGAAGGGAAATGGAAAGAGGATAGCTAAAAGGGAACAAAAAGAGGAAGAAGAAAAGAAAGGGTGAAAAGAGGGGAGATCAGTTGCGATTAATATCGCCAACAACATGTGGATCGGGGGGCCGAAAGGCCCTTAATTGCCTCCCTAGCAAACCTAAAAGAGAGAGAAGGAAGGAAGGGAAAGGGAAGGGGGAGGGAAAGGTAAGGAAAGAAAGAGAGAAAGAAGATAGGTATTAAAGGGAGATCAGTTGCGATTTTTCCCGCCAACGAGGTGTAGATCGGGGGGCCACTGGCGTACTGATGGGGGAGCCAATTAGTGTCCTGCCAGTGTCACAATAAAATTCAAACGTGGTTCATTTCTAATTCGATACCGGTGATTTACAAATGTTGCTGAAATGACATAATTTTCCGAGATTTTTCCTCACTTTTTAGTAAATTATACTTTTTATGCGTTTGTTGGAAAATTACAAATTCCTTAATTTACAGTCAGGCAAGAAATATGCTTATTTAGAGGCCTACATGGCAGGGCCCGCAGAACGACGGGGCTCCGGGGCCTCGAGCTCCCCCCCACTTTTTTGGAAAAAGTATACTAAAGAGAATTAGAAAGAAAGAGAGAAAGAAAGAAAGAATAGTGACCTGCCAGTGTCACAAAATTATGAGGTATCAAAATATGCTCATCTGACCGTGATTAAATGCCTAAAACCCCTGAGCTTCCGGGGGCTCTGTCCCCTGGATTCCACCTACGGCCCTAACGCGGGCCCCTGAATGCTTATCTAACGGTAATTTAATGCCTAAAACCCCTGAGCTTCCGGGGGCTACGCTCCCTGGACCCTACGCCAATTAGTGACCTGCCAGTGTCACAAATATAGGTTATCAAAATATGCTCATCTGACCGTGATTAAATGCCTAAAACCCTGAGCTACCAGGGGCTCTGCCCTCTGGACCCCACCTAGGGCCTAAAACGGGCCCCTAGATGCTCATCTGACGGTAATTTAATGCCTAAAACCCTGAACTTCCGGTGGCTCTGCCCCTTGACCCCACCAGCGGCCTAAGGCGGGCCCCTGAATGCTTATCTGACCGTTATAAAATGCCTAAAACCCTGATCTTCTGGGGCTCCGCCCCTGGACCCCCCCCTGGACCCCACGCCAATTAGTGTCGCCAGTGTCACAAATAAGGTATCAAAATATGCTCATCTGACCGTAATTAAACGCCTAAAACCCTGGACCTAACCAATGGCCCTAAGTCAGGCCCCTGGATACTCATCTGACAGTAATTTATTGCCTAAAACCCTGAGCTTCCGGGGCTCCGCCCCTGGACCCCACGCCAATTAGTGACCTGCCAGTGTCACAAATAGGGTATCAAAATATGCTCATCTGACCGTAATTAAATGCCTAAAACCCCTGAGCTTCCGGGGGCTCCGCCCCCTCGACCCCACCAGGGGGCCTACGGCGGGCCCCTGAATGCTCAATGACCGTTATAAAATGCCTCAAATCCCTGAGTTTCAGGAGGCTCAGCCCCCTGGACCCCACGCCAATTAGTGACCGGCCAGTGTCAGGCGCGGATCTACGGGGGTTAGGGTTTAAACCTCCCCTTGGGCCGCCAAAAAAAGAAGAAAAAAGAAAAAAAACACTCGAGAGAAACTTTTCAAGTGCAAATATTGTGAGAAGATATTCAACTCATCTGGGGGGTGTTTCATAAAGCTGTTCGTAAAGTTACGCATGACTTTACGAATGACTCAAATATGAAAAGCCAAATGGGATGCTCAATCATTTTTAACTGCATCAACTAAAGTTGAACTGTGCAGATGTAGATTAACATTCTTATTATAACAAACATTTTAATGCAAAGTATATTTTTTGCCATAATTTAATTGAGATTATTGGAAATATAGTCACACTTTGTTAAAACATCAGGAAAAACTTTGGGCATCCTTTCTGGCACTTCATATTCAAGTCGTTCGTAAAGTCATGCGTAACTTTACGAACAGTTTTATCAAACACCCCCCTGGTAACTTAACCAAACACATTATAACTCTGGATATAACTGTGTATTAAAATGTTACTTGATTTAAAAAGACGTTATCATGCACTGCTTTTTATGGCCTCCATTGTGTTAGTAGATGCCAGGAAAACATCACTTACGGGCCGGGGGGTTCAAAATAGCAACAACAAAAATCGCCTCGCCGCTACGTGGCTCGTGGACGATGCTCTGCATCGTCATTGGGTCAAACAGATACTTTTAAAAAGTTACTTGATTTATAAAGACGTTATCATGCACTGCTTTTTATGGTCTCCATTGTGTTAGTAGATGCCAGGAAAACATCACTTACGGGCCGGGGGTTCAAAATAGCAACAACAAAAATCGCCTCGCCGCTACGCGGCTCGTGGACGATGCTCTGCATCGTCATTGGGTCAAACAGATACTTTTAAACTGTTACTTGATTTTAAAAGACGTTATCATGCACTGCTTTTTATGGTCTCCATTGTGTTAGTAGATGCCAGGAAAACATCACTTACGGGGTTCAAAATAGCCCCAAAAATCGCCTCGCCGCTACGCGGCTCGTGGACGATGCTCTGCATCGTCATTGGGTCAAACTGTTCAAACTGTTACTTGATTTAAAAGACGTTATCATGCACTGCTTTCTATGGTCTCCATTGTGTTAGTAGATGCCAGGAAAACATCACTTACGGGCCGGGGGGTTCAAAATAGCAACAACAAAAAAATCGCTTCGCCGCTATGCGGCTCGTGGACGATGCTCCGCATCGTCATTGGGTCAAACTGTTTAAACTGTTACTTGATTTAAAAATACGTTATCATGCACTGCTTTTTATGGTCTCCATTGTGTTAGTAGATGCCAGGAAAACATCACTTAATTACGGGGGTTCAAAACAGCCACACACAAAATCGCCTCGCCGCTTCGCGGCTCGTGGACGATGCTCCGCATCGTCATTTGGTCAACCCCCCCCCTTTGGCAAAAAGCTAGATCCGCCCCTGAGTGGCATGAATATGGTATCAAAATATGCTCATCTGACCGTAATTAAATGCCAATACCCCCTGGGCTTCCGGGGACTCTGCCCCTTGACCCCTGCCGGGGCTTTGCCCCTAGACCCCGCGACAATTTACACTATACGCTCTACCTGATCGTAAATACTTTAGCCTCCCCCCACCCACTTTGAAAAACGTTCAGCGGGGCCTGCATGTAAGAGTGGGGTGATGCGGATTTTTGTCTGCCAGCCCCAAAACGTTTTTGCTCATTACGCCACTGTTGTTCATAGTGGGTTTTCTACACTTAACGAACATTTTCAGACAACATTTTTGTTCTGAAATGCATAACAACAATAGTGGGCCCCTGAAACATAACACTCTAGATTTTTAGGCACCAATTTTCAAAAATCAGTCGGTGGCATCGTTTTCAGCATCAAATTTTACCTAGGAATCCGCAATAAAATTTAGGTGAACACCATTTCCCTGTTGAAGCCGCCTGTGTACCTAACTATATATGGTTGAAAGATATCGATCCGTGAGATGAATAATTGGCCTCTCACAGCTTGTCGATGGGGGCGCTGTCACTTGTGAATCCACAATTATATTGAATATAGCTCTGAAACGAGTGTATGAACCAACAAATTCCTTTTCATATTCGGATAAAGTTTGAGTGCATACCGACGATGGGGTGCGGGTGGGCGCGCGGGCGTGAAGTAAGCGACCGTAATGATCATCATCAAAATCATAATGTGAATTACTTGCATGAATTTAATGAGGATCTGAGATTACAGTCGCTAACTTCACGCGCGCGCCCGCACCCCATCGTCGGTATGCACTATTGTGCCGCGGTTTGCCGTGAAACCTGTGAGAAAGTGCATGTATACTAATGTCTTCGTTTTTAGGAAAATACTCGAAAAATATAAGAAAATTGACACGAAACAGGTGAGAAATCAATCAAAAGATATTTGATATAGCGCCATTTCATTGCGGTTACAAAGCGCTGCACACACCGCTCCTCAATGTTTGGGCCACTTATAAACAAAAGTTAGTCACTTCTCAGAGATCAGATTGAGTGCATGTATGTGTAGGCTGGTAATAAAGTAACTCTCTAGCAGAATAGATGTGACTTTAGTAATTTCTTGAAGTTGTCAACAGATGAGGCCGTATGCACAGCTGGTAGCTGGTAGCTGGTTCCACAGAAAGAAAGATAAGGACTTTTAAATCATTACCATTATTTGAACAGTTGAAGATTTAGTTGATTTTTGGTATGTTATAATAGGGTATCTTCATTCAAGTGCTATGTTATGTTGTGTTATAATGCCAATGTTGTCTCCTGCTGTGACGTCATATGCTATTGCGCAATACAGCTCCGAAACTGGGCTTTTTTCCTGAGCGGTCTGAGTCGTCATTTTTAAAGCTAGAAACCAGAACTAGAATTCTAAGAAAAATCAATGTCATATTCGGAATCTGCGTCAAGAATTCATCTACATATCTTTTTTTCCCCCCAATTTTAAGCCCGTTTTGATCGAAGGGGCCCTTTAAAAGCATTTTCCAGGCCATTTTGCGCTCACGCGCGCGTACGAAACGTATATAAATGCTGTTTTTTCCCATGGATCAGATTTCTGACACTTCTCTATTAAAGCAATTTCAACTGTTGCCGTCTGGTGATCGCTTCTTCATTATTCAGTTCAGATCGATGTGCTGCAGATCACCAAATTAGTTTATTGCATTGACGACTTTTCGTCAAAGCCATACTTCTGTTCGCGTTCTGAATTCTTATTCTTCTTTACCTTTACGACTTTCGTCAATGCCTTGTTTTCGTCCGCGTTCTGAATTTATATTGCATCGACGACTTTCGTCAATGCCTTGTTTTCGTTCGCGTTCTGAATTCTTATTGCATTGACGGCTTTTCGTCAATGCCTTTTTCCGTTCGCGTTCTGAATTCTTATTCTTGTTCTTCTTCCCCAAAATCCCATTCATTTTGCACATAGTGCTAGTGACTCATATTTAGGTCTCTTCCTCCAGCCCGATTCCTTTCTAATCTCGTAGGCATAATCTCCGGCATCCAATCTAGGTCACCTGTCTCTTCGTTTTCCGAAAAAAATCATACATAACCGTCCAGGCGCCATTTTGTCCGTTTCTGGTCCGTTTTAAGACCTTCCTATCTTCCTTCGTATCTCCACTATCCCAGATGCTACAGAATTCTAGCAAATTCCTATAGAAAGTCCACAATTTGTCCTATTACCTGCGACGTTAAAGGGATAGTTGAGTTTATGTTTAAGACCACAAATGCCTTCAAAGTGCATGGTCATTGCTCTTATTCTTATTTATGACATTTCTAGTGCCCTTTTAGAACCTAAAAATGCTATAAAGATAATTTGAGACCCCAAAATGTGTAAATTTAGATTGAATACGATTGTACCAATTCAGCTCCACAAAGCCAACAAAAAGCCTATATTGGCTTTGGCTGGAATAAAATGTATGAGGCCCTATCTCGTTTTTCAACGGCTGGTTCAAAATTGCCGAATCGTTGTGGGGCACCACAAATATTAGAAATGGTTATATTTATGGATATTTCAGCCGTCTCTGAACCGATTTTGATCAAACAAAGATGATTTTGTCATTTAAATTGTATATTTTTTCAAATTTGACACTCAGTTTTCCATTATCTCACACAAAAATTATTTTGTGTAGCGCCCTCTGCAACAAAACTCAACTATCCCTTTAAGCCTGCCTTTCAAAATGCAATCTTCATACGCGAAATTCAAATCAGCAATTGACTTCGTTAAAAACGTAAAATGATAGAATTCTTAAAAAATTGACCCCTAAAAACCGTTATTTGCCATAACCTTTACATACCAATTTGGTTTTGTCTTAAATGTTTACAGTATCCTGATCTTATTATTGCACACGTCCCAGCCGAATTTCACGCACTAATTTTGTATTATTATCATCTTTTTTTAATGATATTTTATTTCCTTCCGCATAAAATTCACATTATAAGAAATTATCACAATAAGTAATAACAAGCAAGATCTTCGATACAAGACACTTTATGAATTACATCAATCAATGAACAATGAACATAGAAAAAATCTCAAATTATACATGATTGTACATTTTTTCTTTCATATAACAGTTTATAATCAAAATAACGATAGAGGAAGGTATGAATTTTACATAGTCCCACCCAATCACACACTCGCACCACACAAACTCATGACACACCCCCTCTAGCCAACCCACCCCCACACCCCCTTTCACACCAACACACACACTGCATGCAACCTGTTCCGGTTTGTCCACATGTACAAGAGAGAGAATTAAAAAAAAATACCCACATCCATTCAAGTAAAAATGCATCGATTTGTTCCCATTTCTGTAAGTGCATCCCCAGTTTTCCTTTTTTGAAGGCTATTTTGTATTCCTCGTCTCCGTTATCTTTCAGCATATGTACTACTTTCTGTACAGATGGCAGAATTCCTTGTTTTCTAGAAATAAAAAATGATATACTTTACTAGAAATAATACAATTTATTACAAATATTCTAGCAGTATTGCCGGATATTCTCATACAAATGGGTTTCCAATCATCATTGTGAACTTCGATTAAATATAACTTTTTAATTACCTCCTGCCATAATCGTTTAACTTAATGACAATCTAAAAATAAGTGTTGGTATGTCTCTACTTCTTGTCTACAAAAGGAACAAAAATGGTCCGACTCAAAACCAAATTTAAAGAGCTCTCTTTTCGTCTATACAGCCCCTTGTAAGTGTTTGTATTGAAACTCTCTTTGTTTGGTTACATAACATTGCACATTTCATCCTTGTGAATGTTTCTTTCAACTCCCTCATTCCAAGATCATACTGACAGTTACCGTCTGTAACATGTAATGTGTAATCTTTTTGAAGTTCTTCAATGAAGTAATCATATAACCGCCTAGACTTTATATCACATAGTTTCTGTAAACGTCCAAATATCATCAATTCTATTTCAAAATTGTCAGTGTCCACTTCCATAAATTCACTTTGTATCCATTCTTTCCTGATTGGTGAAAAGATCTTTTGAATTCTAAGCAAGCTTTCAGTTGCAAAACCCAAATTTTAAAAAGATCGGTTTTAAATGACCTCTGATAATTATATCTGATGCTTGAAGTATACCTTTCTGAAATAATGGCCACGCATAATATAAACAAGCGCCCTCTAAAGTTCTAAGAATAAGAATCTTTATTGGCCGTAGCTCCATCGTGCCTCGCCAAACCCATACTCTATTTTGGATTAAGCTACTTCAAGATATCTTCTTTCCAGCCAAACAAAATATGTATACCTTTCACTAAACGACTTTGAAAATAATTGCCCTCCAAATTCGCAGTTTTCAAGAAAAATGCAAAAATAACTTCAACTTGCTCTAAAATGAAAACCTTTATACCTACGTCAATGAAACTTAGCAGACATATGTATCTATACACGTGACAACTGTCTGCCAAGATTATAACAATTTGATGACGTCATTGCAAATTGATCGCCAAAAATGATGAATTTGCTATGCATTACATATAACAGCCAGTCACTTGTAAGGGGGACATTTCCGACGCCATTTTTAGACTCTGCATGATTATGTTAGTATGGAAGGCCATTCGTGCCACAGCTCAAGTCATGACCTGTTCTTCTTTCACCCAAATCCCATTCGTTTTGCACGCAGTGCTTGTGAGCCCTGTCTAGATCCCTTTCTATATCCCGATTCCTTTCAAACTATGTAGGCATAATCTTCAGCATCCACTCAAAGTTACCTGATTCTTCGCTTTCCGAAATCCTTCATGCGTAACCGTTCAGGCGTCATTCTGTCTGTTTCTTGTCCATTTTAAGGCCTTTCTTTGGGCCTACCTATCTCCACTATCCTAGATGCTACAGACTTTTAACAAAATGCTCTAGATAGTCCAAGAGATGCTCTTTCATCCACGACGTACATCATACGGGCGTCTATGCATGCATATCGTTCTATTACGATTGTAGTTCTAGTTGACATCTAATCTTATACTTAAGACAGTAAATGATAGTATCACGTATGATTTGTAATGATTTAGGGCATGGAAATACATTTAACAGTAAAGACAGCAAATGTTAAGGGGTAATATGTCAAGCAACCATAAAACTGTGGCATGTTACAGACACAAATTCAGGTAGAATTAGTATTGTTATTGTGTGCCAAGAAGCTCATAAAGGTATTATGAGTTAAGCACATATAAGTTAATTCTTGTTAAGGCTATTTGTGCCAGAGTTATTACTTTAAATTTCCTAGAATATAATAAACCGGGGTACCTGCATTCCCAAATACCATGCAGATATGTAGGAGATAGATTTTTACACAGGAATATTTGTTGAAATGATCAGAAATTATCAGATACACATATTTGGTTCAAGTCAGCATACAATGCATCCATTCTCGTAGATGAGATCGAATTGTGCTACATATTTAATGGTAAATAAGTAAGAGATTCATTATTGATAATTTTATCTATTAATTTACAGATTGACGACCATCATTATCATGATTATCAAAGAATCAAAGACATAACAAGAAGTGTATGGACTGCAATACACCTCGCGGCAGAGAAGCATCATGTTGGTGTCACCATATATTTAATAAAACAAGTAGCTGAGGTGAATAAGGGATATATAATAACGGTTGGCCTGCTTTACGCAGTGCTGCTAAGACTAGTCATCTTGAAGTCACCAAATATCTGATCAGTCAAAGATCCGAAGTGAATTGGACAATGGGTAACCGTTGGACTTCATTAAACAGTGCTGCTAGTAGCGGTCATCTTGATGTCACCAAAAAGCTGATCAGTCAAGGAGCTGACGTGAATAAGGGAGATAATGTCGGTTGCACTGCATTACACAATGCTTCTAAGAATGGCCATCTTGATGTCACACAATATCTGATCAGCCAAGGAGCTGAGGTGAACAGGGGAAATGATAACGGTTGGAGTGCATTACACAATGCTGCTAAGCATGGTCATCCTGATGTCGCCAAATATCTGATCAGTCAAGGAGCTGACGTGAATAAAGGAGATAATTACGGTTGGACTGCATTGCACGGTGCTGCTTCGAACGGTCATGTTGATGTCACCACACATCTGATCGGACAAAGAGCAGAAGTGAATAAGGGAAACAATGAGGGTTGGACTGCATTGCACAGTGCTGCTTCGAACGGTCATATTGATGTCAACAAATATTTAATCGAACAAGGAGCAGAGGTGAATACGGGAGATAATGAGGGTTGGACCATATTGCACAGTGCTGCTTCAAACGGTCATCTTGATGTCTCCAAATATCTCATCAGTCAAGGAGCTGAGGTGAATAAAGGAGATAATGAGGATTGGACTGCATTGCACAGTGCTGCTTCAAACGGTCATCTTGATGTCACCAAATATCTGATCAGTCAAGGAGCTGAGATAAATAAGGGAGATAACGAGGGTTGGACTGCATTGCACAGTGCTGCTTCAAACAGTCATATTGATGTCACAACATATCTGATAAGTCAAGGAGCTGAGATGAATAAGGGAAATAATGACGGTTGGACTGTATTGCACAGTGCTGCTTCAAACGGTCATTTTGAAGTCACCAAATATCTCATCAGCCGAGGAGCTGAGGTGTTTAAGGCCGACAATGGCGGTTGCACTGTATTCCATAGTGCTGCTAAGAATGGTCATCTTGATGTCATCAAATATCTGATCAGTCAAGGAGCTGACGTGATGAAGGGAGATAATGAGGGTTGGACTGCATTGCACAGTGCTGCTTCGAACGGTAATCTTGGTGTCACCAAATATCTCATCAGTCAAGGAGCTGAGAAGAATAAGGGAAATAATGACGGTTGGACTGCATTGCACGGTGCTGCTTCAAACGGTCATCTTGATGTCACCAAATATCTCATCGGTCAAGGATCTGAGATTAATACGGGAAATAATGACGGTTGGACTGCATTGCACGGTGCTGCTTTAAACGGTAATCTTGATGTCACCAAATATCTAATCAGTCAAGGAGCTGATGTGAATAAGGGAGATAATGGCGGTTGCACCGTATTCCATAGTGCGGCTTCGAACGGTCATCTTGATGTCACCAAATATCTGATTAGTAAAGGCGCTGAGGTGAATAGGGGAAGCAATGACGGTTGGACTGCATTGCACATTGCTGCTTCAAAGGGTCACCTTGATGTCACCAAATATCTGATCAGTCAAAGAGCTGAGGTTAATAAGGGAAACGATGAGGGTTGGACTGCATTACACAGTGTTGCTTCTAACGGACATCTTGATGTCACCAAATATCTGATCAGTCAAGGATCTGAGATTAATAAGGGAAATAATGACGGTTGGACTGCATTACACAGTGCTGCTTCAACCAGCCATCTTGATGTCACCAAATATCTGATCAGTCAAGGAGCTGAGATGAATAAGGGAGATAATGAAGGTTGCACTTTATTACACAATGCTGCTTTGAACGGTCATCTTGATGTCACCCAATATCTGATCAGTCAAGGCGCTGAAGTGAATAGGGTAAATTATAACGGTTGGACTGCATTGCACAGCGCTGCTAAGAATGGTCATTTTGATGTCACCAAATATCTTATCACTCAAGGGGCTGAAGTGAATAGGGGAAGGGCAAGCGGTTGGACTGCATTGCACTGTGCTGCTTCGAACGGTCATCTTGATGTAACCAAATATCTGATCAGTCAAGGAGCTGAGATGAATACGGGAGATAATGAGGGTTGCACTTTATTACACAGTGCTGCTTCGAACGGTCATCTTGATGTCACCAAATATCTGATCAGTCAAGGAGCTGAAGTGAATGGGGGAAATTATAACGGTTGGACTGCACTGCATAGCGCTGCTAAGAATGGTCATCTTGATGTCACCGAATATCTTATCAATCAAGGAGCTGAAGTGAATAGGGGAAGCGATAACGGTTGGACTGCATTGCACAGTGCTGCTTGGAACGGTTATCTTGATGTCACCAAATACCTCGTTAGCCAAGGAGCTGAGGTAACTAAGGGAGATAATGAGGGTTGGACATCATTGCACAGTGCTGCTTTGAACGGTTATCTTGATATCACCAAATATCTGATCAGTCAGGGAGCTGAGGTAAATAGGGTAAATAGTGACGGATGGGCTGCATTACACAGTTCTGCTAATATTGGTCATTTTGATGTCACCAGATATCTCATCAGTCAAGGAGCTGAGGTGAACATGGGGAAGGATGACGGTCGGAGTGCATTACACTGTGCTGCCCAGCACGGTCTTCTTGATGTCACCAAATATCTCATCAGTCAAGGAGCTGAGGTGACAAAGAACGATAAGGACGGTAGGACGCCTTTACACCATGCTGTTCAGAAAGGTTACCTTGAGGTTGTTAAAGTCCTTCTGGCAGGAGGAGCACGTTTTGACAAAGGAGACATTCACGGACAGACACCTCTACAGCTGTGTTTAATCCTTGGGTACCAAAGCATCGCTGATCTGTTCATCGACCGTTTGAATTCCAAGGTAAATATTTTAACCACACACTTTATGTCAAATTCATCTACCTTGATCTTCCACCATACCATTCATACACGCAAATAACAAATACTGAAATTTATTTTAGTGGATATAAGGCTTAGGTTACCTATCATGATGTATCCAGACTTGACTAGCGCTCCATCTTTAGTTACTAATAACTGACCACTTTTGTAATTTTAAGCATACAAGTTAGACCTCAGTCATATTTCATAGACTTTCTTTTAAGTTACAATGATTGCTTGAAAGGTACTCAAATCATTGCATTTAATTTGATCACATGTCAATACTATTCTTCACAGAAATTTGGGTTTAATCACTAATTCATTTTGATGCTGTGTTTTTTTTCTTTTTATCCAGCTCGACGAGACCGATTTTACGTATATCCTTCTAGCTACGCAACACGGTTATACCTCTACCATTGAGAAGTTAGTCTCTAAGGGAGCTGATCTCAATGTCCAGTCAAGTGATGGCCAGACGTGTCTCCATGAAGCCATTAAACTCTGCTATAAGAGCAGGAAAATTGTGCAAAAAACTGATACACTAAGAAAGGTGAGTCATAACCCAGTCACGTCAACGAGACAGACACCCGAACGACGAGAGTCCGAGCAACAAGTAACATTTCCTATAACCGCCAAATAATTTTCTTTTTTTTTGTAATTTACATTAAATCGTTAAGGCGGTGTGACAGAAATACATTGCTTCTCTTGATCATGAGTAAATTGAGAAACTGATACCCAAACACTACTGTGAATCCAAGAGGCAGCATAAAATTATGCTTGTGATGCAAATCCAACCTGATTGTTGATGGACGACACTGGTCTAAGAAAAACGGTATAATTATGTTTGTACGTTTCAGATCTCTGATGAGTATTACAAGGGCGTACTTTCTCCTGAGAAGGCCTTGGTGTTTTATCTCCTAGAGAATGGAGCCAAGTCAGATGTGAAGGATGAGACTGGAAAACTACCAATCCAGTATGCCAAGGACGAAGTGGTCAAACAGATGATTTTGTCCAGGTGATTCTTTAAAGTCTAAAAGTTGTAAGGCAGTTGTAAGGCAACAATGCTAACGGAAATGAATAATACATTTTTCAATCTTGATATTTTGAGATTTGGTAACGGAATGATAAGTGTTAATAGAAAGTCTTAATTAAGTCTTAAGTCTTAATTGTAAATCTTAAAGGTTGATTATACATTATATGTATTTGAACAAATTTGAATAAGTTAGTAAACCTGTTTTGTGTAACTATTACTTTGTTTGGGGCTACAAAGTTAAGCCTACTAGGTCGACTACTCAGTCTCATCTTTGTTTTTCTTCTAATCAGATATACAGTATATAACGTGTTTTCACATTGTATAAAAATGACTTATCCACTTTCTTAAAAATGATTCATTTCAGATTAACTTCTTTAGAGGAGATCCAGTCTTATCGAGGTAAGAAAATCCTTCAAACACAAACAGCATTTCTCAGTGTAAATTCTCAACGAGTACTTTTATCTTTTTCTCATCCATTAAGTTACAGATTAAAGTCTAGCGATGTTTATATTTAATTTTCCTTCCCGAAAGAACAAGGAGTTTATTACCTCAATGTCTGGGTCATTTACTTAATCGCTGACACAACTGACCCACGTACTCCCTATGAACACTACATTTGTATCCATGTATATGGACCTAAATCTCTGGTTTACACTAATGATCCAAAAAGGAGAGATAACGGGTTAATGAGCTCCCTATTTAAAATAAGAGAATAGAAATAAACATATAAATATGAATAAAGAAGCAATATGGATAATACATTATTGATTTACCATAGACCCTATTTCAAATAATGCAAACAGGATGGAACGTCAGCATTTGGGCGATGAACACAACCTTTGACAATAGGCCAGTTTCGGCGATTACGTAATGCGCGGTTACCGTAACTAGGTTGGTCAAGCTTTGCCACACAGCTGTTTTGAATCTGTGCGTTTTGTATTAGACTGTCTGTTCTTGCCATTGAATTTCATTCATATTTTTCTATCGAAACTGCGTTTATATATATGAATTTCTGTTTTGGCCGGATATGTCTTTCAACTTGCCATTCCACAAGTTTAGCTTCAGGCAGCTGCAATATTTTCTTAGAAAAAGAGGATTTTCGACCACGGTATACAACCGAGGAAAGACTCGTTAAATTAGCTTCCGCGGTAGCGTACTTTAGCCCGCCCCTAGCCCCCGCACTAAGTAGACGCGACCGTGTGTGGGGAACCTACAACGGGCAGGGTTTTCGTTTAGTGAACCAGTTATACAGACCTCCCCCTAAGTTTGACGATATTCCTGACTTTGGGATCGATGACGTATTCAAATATCAAGTAGAGAATATGGCGGACTATGCATTTTAGATCATCGGAAACTGAAGGCTTTTAAGAGTTTTGAAGACTTTCGATTAATATTTTCCGATGGCCAGGTATGTGGATAGAAGCTCGAGTACAATCCTCCTCCATCTATCGGCAGATAGTGACTCGTGTGTTTTTAGACTACAGGTCAAACCGACGCAAAAAAGACAGAACAAACCAACTTGAACAAAAAGAAAATATATATACTATAAATATCAAACAAACAAAAGAGTAATAGAAAATGTAGTAACAAATTTATGTTTAACATATTTTTTAAAAAATAATAAACTAATTGCTAATTAGTTCTTGAATGGCGAAGGTCCATAATTATAATTACTATTAACTTTTATTTTATGATAATCAAACTTCCTAATCTTATTTTAAATAATTATTATTCCCCATCCTGATTCTTCTTCCTTGCGTATGCATGCCCACCCCCCCCCCCATTTAGGGTACGCGTATGCATGTGCCTTCCCTTTGAAAGCATCCCTATCTTATGCAGTGTTTTATCATTATTTATGACTCTTCCTAATTTCCACATTCTTCTTCCTTGTCTCATCATTCAGATTGTTTTTTTTTTCTTCTTCATTTTTCCCCCGTATTAATTATCTATTTATCATTATTCATCATTCTTATTCTCTGTCATCGGACGACATTATTTTATAAATATTATTTTTTTGTAAAGACCTTATAGTGTCATCATTATTTCTCGTTACTAGTGTTAATAATATTGATTCTGTGGTAACTGTGCATGCTTTTCGTTATCCGTTTCTCGGCCGCCTTGAAATAGTTCGTATCGAGGCGTTTCACAAACATTTTTAATCCATAAAATAATTTGGTTTCATTATGAAATGGTCTATTGAATCAGGATTGAATCGTGCCTACACGTACACGTACACGTACTGGTACGCGCGCGCACGCACGTTCTTCTGCAAGCAGAGGTGACTGTGTGTGCGAACGGGTGGAAAATAGTTCATCTCTTTTTTTAATTTCTACATCCAAATTTGTACTCAGTTTCAAGCTAAGGTAATGCAAAATTGAATGGAAATCACCGATATCGGCGAACTGATATGTTGGTTTTTCGCCTTCTGTTTCATCACTGGCTTTCAAGCCAATTAATGTCGCATGTATCATCGACCTCCGTTCAAGTTTTTTTTTTGAGGGGGTATCGTGTGTTGCCTGTACTGGGGACTTGGCCGAGCAGGTTTGGCTGCAAGATGTGAATTGCTATTGCACGTTCCGTAACAGCAATTATGCTTTCCCATTATTCTTGCCTAAAACTCAGCGATTTTAAAGATCAAATGTATGAAGAAAAAAATCACATCTCAAAGATAGGTATTATTCAAGTTTGAAACTGCCTCCTTTTTCTTCTCTCTCTCTCAAAATAGCGAAAGCAGACAATACAATCACACCTCGAACATAGCAAACACATGTATTGTACGCACACACAGTGTAGGCTGCTATGCACCGCGACTTTTTTGTTTGACCAACCCTCCGATTACGTAATGCGATTTAAAGGTCTGTGAATACATTACGAAACTGGCCTATTGTAATAAAGTGAATTATAAAATGGGTTCAAGAATGCAGCCAATGTGAGGCGTCGAAATGGATCACATGTGCGTGCATTAATTGTTACCATATGCACGGGGAGTGCATTTTGGTAATAACAACCGTCAAATCCTCGAGTTTATACTCATATTGTAGACTTATCTTATAAAACATGTAATACATGCTTTTAGCTCGTGCATTAGTGATACGCACTTCACTTGATTAAGTCACAATGAAATGGAAAATGAACTCGACAAGTCTCGTTCATTCTCCTACTGTGACTTAACCTGCGTGCAGTGCATATTCACTATAAATGTACTCGCAAACATGTGTTATGTGTAAATTATTTTTGTGAACAATATTGAAATAAAAACTCTATTTATATATTGGTATTTAACTCCAATGGCTATCCCAATCTTCTAATCTATTTACTATATGTATTTTTTATGTTATTATATTGTCATTGACTATGGTTGAAATAAACAAAAGATGAGCCATCAGCATCTGTCATGGCCTCTGTTCAAGTCAAAAGGAATGCCAGTCAGGAAATCAAACTAGAAGACCACGGCGTATCACTGTTTATTCCTCCGAATGCTGTTCATCAGAATGACTCGTGCAATATCACCATAACCCTCTTAAGAGAACCTCTCAATGTTGACATCCAAGATGATGAATCAATAGCCTTCTTTGGGATCAGATGTGACCCTCCGACCATGATCTTCCTCCAACCTGTTAAGATCATTATACCACACTCTTCCTTGGTCGTCAACCCTGATCTAGTGAAGCCAGACATCGTTTCCCGTGCATGGGATTCAGTCAAAGGTAAGTTTATTAGGTCGATCAGATTCAGAAAATTACAAATTTGTAATGCTAGGATAAATGGATATTGATAAACCGAGATCCACTTTTAGCATGCCAAGCAAAAGTAAAGTTAAATTTGTGAGACATTGTAGAGCAAGTGCCACGAGCGCCCATCTGAGGTGGACACCGGTGCTATACAAGAAGCCCTCATCGTCATCATCATGTGAAACCCATTGAGAACTTGTATTCAAAATCTATTATATTCTTCTCACTCTTCGCTAGTAGTCCAGACCACCATCGGGTGTATTGATAAAGACAATCAGCCTTGACTCTTGAATTTTGAATTCTAATTGTGGTGTTTGAACGCCTTCAAAGTGATCTCGTGGGTTAGTAGTTCAAGCTCTAAGCTCGTTGTCATCACAATGCCAAAATGTCGTTAGGAACAGTTTGAAACTAACATGTATTCGTGGAAACTTTCAAAAGAGAGGCGGGGGTAAAAGGGGAGTTGGGGCTTTAAATATGGCTTCTTAAATTTAAAACCATTTAAAATTATTATTCTTGACAAGGACAGCCACTAGTGATAGAAATATTTGATAACAGTTTATATCAGAGGTGTAAAAGTTAAAAGGACAAATCGTCTCCACAGCGAAATAAAATTTCCCAACAACATTGTTTCATTTTGTTTTTAATGTGAGTGGACCCCTATGGAAAAAACAGCACTTGTGCTGATAAGGTTGTTCCATCCCACAGCCCACATGTGTTAAATAAATAAAAGAAAATAACAACAAACGTATTTTGTTTTGTTACCCACTGACACCAGATCTACCAATAACATCAAGAAAGCGATCATCCAGCTCACCAGACGTACCACCATACTGCAGAGTGTACAAGAGACATATTGAGCTGTACATTGGTCACTGTGCTGAGTGGTGGGTTCTTATTCCTTTTGAACAACAGGTGATCCGACACAAATATGTTTGTACCTCCTACATCCCAAACAGGATAGAGAGAGGACAACAGTTTGAGGTTCACCTTCAGATGCATGCCGACCTTCCTGGGATAGAAAAGGTTAGTGAAAAGCCCCTGAGTATTTGTAACCAATTTCCACAATGTATTATTTACAATTACTCCGCGACATTTCACCAGTGTATATTGGCTTCTTCAGGCAGTCCGATTCCCGTTTTATGGGAAGCCCATCTTGATGCTACTTGATAAATTAAAATCATCATGAAACAATAAAGAAATCCTAGAAATTGTCATTCTTTTCAAATCAGATAAACACTCTGGTAGAAATGTAATTTTGACCCCAATAAATTATTCAATTGGCCATGTTCTTCAAGAGCTACATAGAGCCACTCATATAGAAAATCATTCATCGTTATGTTCGCAGAGGAGCAAATAAGTTTTGTATAGCTTCCAAGGTATGATTCTAGGGAATTTAGTAGACAACCAATTTCCTCAATATTAATGCGCCACGCAGGATACCTTGTAGTTATATTTTGCTTTTCCTTTGATATATTGAATGGGAAATAAAGAAAATTATAAATGGCAGATTTACTCAACCATAATAACAAGAGACAGACGTTTTCAGGCTGCATTTATGTGCACAAGTCATATCAACTACATACATATTCACGCAATAGGTGAAATTTAAAAAAAAATCCCCAACCCTGACTGGGCATCTTAAAAGAACTATTGTGTCACTATGAACCCTTTAGCATTGTTTAAAGAAAATTAATTGATACTAGAATAACCTCCAAACTTTCCATGGAGTATGGATCTTTTAAGAACAGTGATTGCTCATCACCAAGAAAATATACCAGGGAGGTGATAGAGAAGGAGTGGAAACTCTTGTAATTTATTCAAACGCATGCGTGAGTTCTAAAGCGTAACAATAGGATGTGTAACATTCCACTTGGCTTTGAAGTTCCATGCTCCGAGCCGCTCTTCCACTGCGGGGAATTTCGGAGGCCAGGCACCAGTTTCACATTTATTACAAAATATTAAATTACCGGCAAAATTTCAGTGTAAATTATAAACTTTATGGGGATTGCATTGGAAATAGTGCATCAAACAATTTTTCAAATTTAGTACTCCGCCCTTTTTATAATCTGTGTGCCAGAGTTGGTAAAAGAAAACTTAGATCCTGACAAAAACTCAATATGTTAGGATAATGCGCTTATTTTCGCATGTTTTAATGTCCCGATTTACAATCTTCGATAACTCACGGTTTGCTAATGCGTGTTTTCGCGTGTTTTTTGTTGTATGTTTGCAGTTGGAAAAAAGGATGAAATTACACAAGTTTATGTTCGCTTGTTCTACTCATTACACATTCAACAATTGATGAGAAATCATTGAAAGGGACAGCGAACATCTGCTGGGATACCATTTTCTGATGTAGAAATTCTAAATCCTGATATTTCATGCACTCTCTTATCTCACCACCTGGTCAACAGTTCCAGATTAGCGCATAACTTTTCGGCGGCTTGGAGCATGGGGTCAAAGGAGAGCGGCTTGATTCCACTCCTTCTCTATCACCTCCCTGGATATACTATTATTAGTTTTCTGGTGAGGTTTGAAACCTTTTCTTCACTGAAAGGAAGTTTTGTATTTGCATTGATGAGATTCGACGGTGCTTCGTCTCTTCCTTTTAAATAGAATATACAAGTTGAGAAGAAGCAGCAGTCTTACCGTAAGAACCATCGCTCCGTTCCCTTCAGTGTTGAATCTAAGTCTGGTGATGTGACGGTGACGTGTCATCGTGAGGGCGACCATGTTGAAAGCACGGTGATCAAAATTTAAAACCATTTATTTGATGTATCAGTCTTGTATATAATAATCTAAAGCAAATATATAATGTTTTAGATGTCATAGCAAAGGCTCTATTAGGATCAAATTCTTCTGTGTTTTCATAAAAGTTATCCAGGTTCGATTAAAAATGCCAGTGGTAAAAATGTAAGAGGTAAACATTTCATATTTAAACATGTGAGGTAAAGACATCTATCATTTTTACCTCTATCATTCTTACCTTATGCATCTACCTCTCCGTTTACTTGTCCCATTTTTACTTTTGGAATCCTTACCCCGGGATTTTGTTTTTGTTCTTTGACAAATTTGTCATTCTGACATTTTCACCTCTTGTTCACTGATATTTTTACCTTTGACATCTCACATTTTTACATGTGACATTTTTTACCGGGCACTCTAACTTAAGCATTCCCTTTCCATGTTTGATGAAGTTATCCGACATGAACATCACCCTGTACATTGGTGATTAAGGTTTGATGGATATACATTTAATGAATTGACCTTGAGCTAATTTATCTAAAACAGTTGTGATCTTGTTGGTAACAATAGATACTACAAAACATTTACACATCTCAATTTTGTTTTAATTTTCCTTGAAGTAACAAAGTTTTAAATATATTATTGTTATTTTTTTCTATTTCAACAACACAGGTTCTCTCTTTAAATGATGTTTATGGCAAAATGAGCCACAACATAGCGCTGTCCTTGACTCCTAGTGAGGACGATGTAGAATTCACAGAGATAACCATTACGATTACACAGGCGGGAAGGCTAGGGGTGTCTCGATCCATTGCTTTTATCATAAGATACACAGGTATATGTAGTCTCTCTTTGTTATATGTTTGTGCAATAATAACAAATTACCAGTGAGTTTGTGGTAAATAAAGAACGTGAATATTTTTTTAGAATTTCACAAGAATTTATTAACTAAAGCTTAGAGATTATTACATTCGAGTGTTATGCAATGAATACCTGAGATTATCCGAAAACATGAAGCAAAATTACAGTTCGGGATGGGATTTACTTTCATTTAATTGGATTTGTTGACAGTTCGTCATGAAATAAGAAATGTGTGTATATTTGCATTTGCATTCTTCTAATGTTCTTCCGTAAGTTTAATCATGAGACAAAAGATTCATCCAACTGTTTGAAAATGTACAATAATAATAAAAAGAAATATAAGTCAGTGTTGTATTTTCTCTTCAATTTGCCTTTTAAAACATGTAGATGAACAGGGGTACCGATCTCCTTTTGAGCCCACATCAATTTCGCGGTAAGTTTCAAATAATAAATCATTGACAACAATGCTGTTTATATTTTTTTTTAAAGCTACATTTATACCCGTTTTGTCGGAGTGAAACGTAATGCTCTTTCAGACTTGTGGAATAGATCAAACAAATGCTTTTTTTTTCTACATTTCAGGACTCGAACAAAATAATTATGAATTCAAACAGATCATGTGAACAAATTGAAAAAATTGTATTTTTCCCATCTCATTATGTTTACGTTGCAAATGTGTTTTAAAAATTGATTCAGTGAAAATTCTCCGCTACCAGGCTCTAATCCGTCAAAGATATTTGAAGGGCCGAGCTGGCAATCGAACTTTAGGTTTGGTTTATGGATCACAATGGATTTAACATTTTGTCTTGATTTGAAGTTGGGCATTCATGTTTCAAGTTATACATATTGAACACGGAGCCATTGTCTTCGAGACATTTGTGGTTCAATCATTCCTGGGTATATGATGTATATGGGCAAACATAAAGAAATTATCAGTGTCATTAGCGTCAGGCTGTTGTTCAAACCATTAAACCATCGTTCAAAGTAAAAGGTAAACAAAGCAATGTACTAGGACACCTTCACCTTGCCTTGCAGGGCAGTAGAAGAAGTCTTGAAAAGTGACCTGCCGGACATTGATGTCCTTACAATAGCCCAAACAATGACAGTAGACCAGTTCTATGATTTGGGCGTAGCTCTTGGTTTCACCATACAAGAACTGGATGTCATAGAATACAGAAGGTTCCATGACAGAGAGCAGGCCATCTATGACATGCTGGTGACATGGAGAGAGAGACAGCCTTCTGGCCAGGCAGCAAAGGACACATTTCTCTCACTCCTGGATTCACCAGTAGAAGAAATGACCATCTCAGGTTTGACTTTCGAACAAAGTGTCTGTTTGTCTTACTAGTTAATGTCCATTTTAAGAAAACTACTAGCCTGTGAAACACTGGAAATATCAAGTACAAGACAATTTCTCTGTTTTTTGAAATCCTACCCACATTAAATCCAAATCATTAAAAACAGTAGGCTTCGACTTTTCTGTTAACCTAGGGATGAGTACATACTAGTAATTACAGTTGTTTTTCAAGCAACTTAGAGTCATAGAGTTCAATAATCAGGATTACTTTCGAAAATAAATATGGTTTCATGGCATATTAGCACCACGTTAAACTAGTAGTTCAGTGTTGTGCGCCGCTAAAAGTTAACTTTGAGAATAAAATTAGGAATAAGGTCCACTGAACCTATTTCGAGACGCTCAATTACAGCCAAGGGGTTAATTAGAGTTGGAGAGCTATTAATAGTGCGAAGACCAAATGTGTGTTATTTAGGGAAAATAGGTATTTGAGTAACGTGAAGATATTGCAACACATAAAACCTGTCCCTTATAGAATAAATAGGGGGTGGGTAGTCAACATAATACTGTACTAGTAAGAAGGGAGAGTGAGAGAGATATTAAAATAATGGCTTGGTCTTTTAAAACGAGGCTAACAACTAGCTTGATTTCATTTAATAGTTTTCTTTCTTGTTTTTATGTTGATATCTTTATGTTTTACCTGGGCTTGATGTACATGCATCAGACGTTGGATCTACCGGGTAAGATTCAAATATATTCACTGTTCAACTAAGGTATCGATATAATTGATATTCAACTTCAGTTCACTGCTATTTGCTTGCAAGGTGCCTTGTTTGTTCCAGACATTGGCGATCAAGGCTTTCCATCTACTTCTATCTCTGGTTCTTTGTAATGTGTTGTTGCTTCTGTTACCAGTCAGTCCAATGAACTTACCCATGTATTTGATGCGCTGTCTCTCTTTGCTTCTCTTTCCTTCAATTTTTTTCCTGTCAGTATCCTGTCCTCGAATGTCTTCTCTTCTCATAAAATTCCTTCACACATGCCTTCATTCAGCACATTCATTTGATATCCTGTCAGTCTAAGGTATCCTAGGCATTCTTCTTAAGAACCACACTTCTGCTGCTTCAATTATACTGTCCAAGGATTTATTTAATGTCCAGATGTCGCACCCGTACAGGAGGACAGATCATACATAGCACTTCAGTACCCGGATTTTAATGGTCATTTTTAGGTTTCAATCTCGTAGCACATTTTTGTAAATGACTCCTTTGTAAATGCAATACATTTCTTTACTTCTGCATCAGTCCTCCTATCTGATGTAATCAAACCTCCAAAGTAGCAGAATTTATATGCCTCCGCTCACCGAAGATGGTGCCGGAGGCATTATGTTTTCGGGTTGTCCGTCCGTACGTTCCTCCAACTTTCTCGTTATCGTGATATCTCAAGAACCGCTTGAGATATATACTTCTAACTTTATGGCAGTATGTATCGCCATAGGAAGATGATCTAAAAAGATTTTGGGTTAATAGTTCAAAGGGAAAAGGTCACAGAGGTCAATTTCTGAAATTATAGGTTCTTAGCCCTGCTATCGCCATATCTAAACATGGTGATGGTATAACTATATATGTGAAGATGATCCAATTAAATGTAGGGGCTAGTATAGGTCAAGATCATAGTCGTCGGGTGACATTTGATTGTAAGATTTTTTTTTTCATTGTAATATGTCTCAAATAATTCCATACATTTTCTATACTGAATTTAGGGCGGCGGCATCATGATATAGGGGACGCATTAACATTTGTCTTGTTACGCCTCCGCCCACCTAATGAGGTGCCAGAGGCATTATGTTTTGGGGTTGTCCGTCCGTCCGTTATGTCTCGTGCGAAAAAAGGGGAAACTGACCCCCTCTCTCGTCTATTACCCTTAGCAACGTGAGATCACTGGTAATAAGATGAATGAATGACGTGCTAATATCTGATATGATAATTAATTCCGGAATACGACTCTTATCTGTCTGACTGAAACGTTGTTGAATTCTGACATTTATACAAACACCATATTACAATACCCCGGTCGGTTTTGGTGTTGTGAAACACGATCGCTCACATACGAATCATCGAATAAAGTAAAAGGGGGAGGACTATGTGTGTTTTTTCAACAAGCAGCGGTGTAACCATGGGTGTCGATCCCGGGGGGATGGGGGATATACCCCCCAATATTTCAGATGGGGGGATGGCCTGTACAATCATCCCCCCCAAAAAAAAAATAAAAAAAATAAAAAATAAAAATAAATAAATAAATAAATAAATGATAATAATAATAATAATAATAATAATTATAATAATAACGAGAAATTTAATTCGTCATTGAGGACGAATTAGGTGGTCTGTTGTGTA
This sequence comes from Mesocentrotus franciscanus, assembly GCA_037976565.1. Lineage (NCBI taxonomy): Eukaryota > Metazoa > Echinodermata > Echinoidea > Camarodonta > Strongylocentrotidae > Mesocentrotus > Mesocentrotus franciscanus. The sequence continues at coordinate 1,735,956 of CP137686.1, read as the reverse complement.
ATCTGATTAACTTATCTTGTCGAGAATTGTCTCAGCTACAACATATCGAAATTTGGGATTAAAAAAAGCAACAAAAAGCGAGATATTGCTCAAAGAACAATCTCATGTAGATGAGTGTAGATTCAAGATTTTCACCTTCCATAGGCAAAACGCGCAAATTAAGAACATTCTGACTGTCGCCTTCAAATGAAATGTTTTCTATGATAACGTCATCTAAATGAAAAATAACGAATACGGCACTTGTAGAAAATTGTCTTTGCTACGACATATTAAAATTTAAAAGAGAATTGATTAATATTGAGAGAGATACGATGATTTTTCCATAAATTTGCTTAAGTCATAATATGCAAGTTCGTATTTTGAGTTCCAAGACCATTATGATGACGTCACGATATATTTAATGGCCGAATGAGACATGAAATCATATCTACGATTCATACTCTATCCAAATATGAAAAAAATTAGGGGTCAACGGGCATCCTAAAGAGCTATAAAGGATTTTGTATAGGCATGTTTTTGCCCATATCTGTTATGTATTACAAGAGCTCGCACGTACGGACATTTATCTGGAACGGACGCTCCTTTCGTTATTAAAGGTCATAAAGAGGTAAACATGGTACCAAATTGTTCGTAAAAAAACGAGGAATATCATGCAAGAGAAAAATGGCGATTCTATTTTGCGTACGGCCATGACGAACGAAAACGCGCGCAATCGGGTGTGCGCGTTTTTTGCGAAATGCTTAAAATGATCTAAAACGTACTCTAATTTGATCAAAAAGTGATTTTGAGCATTTTGAAATTTTGCGCGCACTGACGCGCGGACGTACGCGTACGCGCGCGTTTATTGACATGAAAATGACCGGACGGATATTGAAATTGATATTGATAAATATGAATGAGAAATGATTTTTCGTTATGAAGATATGATCATTAGTTGATTTTCACAAAATGGCGCGTGGATGACGTCACGATGATTTGATGAACTTGAAAATGTTGGAGACACATCTTAGGACAATGACCCATGACTGTGCCAAAATTGAAAGAAATCGACTGGACCGATCATGGAGTTATGCTCTGCACAAAAAAGTGGAGAAATAAAAATAAATAATAAATAATAATAAATAATAATAAAGAAAGAAAATTCTGACGAAATTAATAGGTGGTCTGTTGACAACAGACCACCTAATAATAATAATACATATAATTAACCATAAAATAAAAAATAAAAAATGAAGAGAAAAAAATTAATGATGAGAGCCCGATGAGTGTAGTTAATGGTTATTACTCGCAAGATGACCATCAATATACACATTTTGCTATCTCATTTTCATAATACATACATATACAAATAAAAAAAGAAGTAAATGAGACAACCGTATACCAAACAAGAATAAATTGAATTCTCGCTCATACGGCTTCATCAGAAATTGATGAATTTATTCAATTTATTCAATCAACAGCATCATAGAAATGCAGTGCGCCAAATGCAAAGCCGCAGCGTTAAAGAGGAACGAGCTAATATTAAGCGCGAAGCGCAAAAGTGCAAAAAAAGAAGTAGAGAGTGGGAGAGAGAGATAATGAGAGACAGGGAGGATAATAACCCAGGTAGCAATATAACATGGGTCCCATATTCTCATAAACATTGGGCCCCATATGGAAAACCATCTGGGGCCCTAAGGCATCTGCACCCAAGAAGCATATGTGAGTCTGGGACCCATATGGGTAAACCCATATAAGACAGATGGGACCCAGATGGGACCCATACCAAACTGGGCCCTAATGGGTATGCCCAGCTTAATCCCATCTGGTACCCATACTGGTTAACCTAGATATATCCCATGTGGGTTAACCCAGATTTTCCCCATGTGTTACCCATATGATGAAAAGGATTACAGAGATTGTGTACAGAACTTTAACTCATGGCGTGTGAAAAAATATCTGGAACTGAATGTTCAGAAAACCAAAGAAATTATGTGTTATTCCAGGATCAAAGTAGAAAGCAAACCAAGTGACAACGCTGTAAGCATGATATTAAAGGGCAAGATATTGAAATCGTTACTACTTACAAATATTTGGGCACAAACATTGACAATAAAATTGGTCTAGAATGGGCATACAAGAGCCCGCGGAACAAAAGAATGCCAGCGAATGCACTTTCTGCGAAAGCTGCGTTCATACCATGTTGATAGGACCATCCTGTAACTATTTTATCGGTCCGTAGTTGAAAGTATAATGACATATGATTCTGTAGTGTGGTACAATAGTGCCAATAAGAAAGACCAAGGAAAATTCAAAACCTTTTTCAAACAAGCAGCCAAAATAATAGATAGACCAATGGATTTTGATGAGGTTTGTAGAAACAAAGCAGTTTGTACGGCTTTCATGATGTCAAGGGATTCCAGTCAGCCCCCCCCCCCTTCCCCCAATGAAAATTATGTCAGACTAAGAAGTGGTAAAATGTGGCAGTCGAAGAAAACCCGCACTTCGAGGTACCTGAACTCTTTTATTCCGTACTCTATCCGTCTGTTGAATGAAATGTAAAGTGTAAAATGTATGATTCGCATTATATTTTCTCTATTTGCTTGTAGGAAATGATCACAAATTTATTTTCTATTTATTATAGGAAAATTATATTTAATTTTCTGTAATAAACATCTTTTCTCAAATGAAATGAAAAAGTCTCTAATGCATTTATATTCACATGTCATAATATATTGCATTTTTATAGATAATTGATTCATACTGCCTTCAATAATTATTCATATTGCATAGATATTGCATTCATATTTAGGTTCCATTTTTAGGGACAATAGTTGTTGTGGATTTATCTGAATAGGGTATTGCTTCCCCAGAAGATATGAACATTATTTGTACCTTACTAAGATATATTCATGGTTATTTTTCCGCCATATTAAAAATAAGTATGATAAATTCTTTTGATTATTAAACTGTTATTGTTTGCCTAATACAAACATTTATTATAATGATATAATGAGTCTAACTAATAATAATAGTTACAATGATAATACAAATAATATATATATATATATATTGATAATGATAATAATAATAATATTTACAATGTAATATTGTGTTGGTAATTATACTCTGGATATATAAACAAACATTGAATATGATGTAAATTTAGAGAAAATAACTATATAATGTAAATGCTAAAGTGCTAGCTATATGTTTATTCTCACTATACTCGATTTATGTTGTATGTATCATGTCACATGTACTTTTTTAAAAAGAATAATGCATGTAAACGCAACGAATTTCCTTTTGGAACAATGAATTTGAATTGTACTGAATTGAATAAGTCTATCAAGCACAAAAAGACATATTTCTATATCTCCAAAGCTCTTTCAGGTAGCACATGCAGGGCAAACATAGGATTCCTAGTTCCCATACTGTCTGTAAACCCATACTGTACATCTGATGTCTCTGGTCGAATCTTTGATCTTACTCTTATAAGCAAAACTCTCAGTATGAGCTTTATGACAAGGCTCATCAAACTAATTGTCATGTGCTGCTCGCGCTTAATAGCACCTGGCTTTTTGGGTAGAGGCATGAAGATGGACTTGCACAAATCTTCTTGAATTTCTCCACTGTCATAGATTCTGTTAGCAAAACCTGCACCATTTTACTTGCTACGTTATCAGGCCCAACTGCTTTTCCAGTGCTATTTATGTATACCAAATGAAAAGAAAATGGCTGTAGTATGAGCAATACAGGACGGTGTGTGTGGGGTATAGCTTTGAATGCAAAACCCTCATAAAAGTTTTAAAAAAACAATGAACGAGAACATATACAAGCACCTGAATTAATACAATAAACATGAGGAAAGAGAAAAATGATGGGAATATAATGACATGGGGAGAGATGCAAGCGAGCTTGCAGCTAGAGAGGGAAAAAGAAAGAAATAGAAACACACAACGCCCCCACATACTAAATCTTTGAAACACTCTTTAGAATCTTCAGGTGATTTCATAGGACATTTTTTATTTCCAAAGAAGAAGTGACCCCCCTCCTAGTACTTATTAGTTTTGTGACTTAAACTTTATCTGCTGATACAGAGAAATTCCTGACAGGACACTGCTTGAGTTGGGCCGTCAGATCGCACCAAAAAGGTTTTATGAGATTGGAGGGCAGCTGGGATTCAGCCAGTCAGAGTTACGACACATCGAACATCGGACATTATACAACAGGAAAGACGCTAACATCCAAATGCTCTCAAGGTGGAAAGCATCACAGACTTCTGGGCCTAAAGCAAAGCAAACATTGAAGCTTGTTTGGAAGTCTCTGCAGGATGCATCGAAAACTGATGGTATCAAACATCATGCAATTATATTATTTTACTGTTCTCAAGTGCAGCACAAGAGAGAATCATTCAAGTTCATCATTATCTATTGGAATAGATATAACTTGATCTAATGTCATTGCCTCATGAACATACATGTATTGTATTTATTAAACTTCATTGATGTACATCAACAATTTGTTTTTAGACATATAAATCATATAAATCAATTTACAATGCAATGTAACAAATCAATATTCTGTTTGTAAACATATATATAATGTAAATCAATTTACAATGCAGTGTAGCAAAACAGAATGAAAATTATATGCAGCAGAAAATATTCAGTCAATTCACTTTCTTGTATTCCACGGTTATATATTGAGTGCAGTCATTTGATAGTTTTTGTTACTGTTTTCTGCAACATTAAATATATAAGAAATATTAAACTTGGACATTATTCACTTGGTCTCTTTGAACATTGTGTAAGCCATTTAAGTAAGAGCAGCAACCATTGAATAGGTCTTATGAGTGACTAAAATAAAGCATCATTCTATGTACCAAAGTATACCATTCTATGGTCGTAATGGCTTAATAATTTTATATCTTGTAGACGACGACGAAGAAGATGCTTTCCAAGAACTGGAAATGAATACTTCACCGTCTGAACGAAGAATAGAGCAGAGCGAGTTTGTAGAGCCTGAAGATATGGAGATCATCAGACATTCAGATTCAGGTTTGTTATATTAGTTCTAAGGAATCCGATGGCCTTTAACAAATTAACAGTGCAATGGCTGTCATTATATTGTGCCAAGATGCTAGTATCTATGATAACTTAAGTTTATGTATATATAAACAGTCAAGCTTGTCTATGAAGGCCATCCAAGGGAAACAGAAAAAGAAATATACTGTAGATAGGTGGCGTTTCAAGACAGTTATACAACACGTTTCGAGAGAGAGAGAGAGAGAGAGGGGGGAGGATACAATATGCATGGCTACTATCGACAGGTGGCCTTTATAGAGAGGTGACCATTCAGACAGGTTTTACTCTAGATGTATGATATATTCTATTTCAGAAATCATAGATGGAGATATAAATGGTGAAGACATCGACCTACGTGGAGGTTCACCGAGTACGGGCGAGCTGTGTAGCGTTGCTCTTTTAGTGAAGAGTCTGTCTTTCGCGTGGGAACTGGGGAAAGCCTTTTGTCTGGACGATGACGTAATTGTTCGATTCGTTGCACCTTCTGATTCTGCCGCAATGAACCGACTAGCATGGCAACTCATCAGCACGTGGTACAAACGTTTAGGAAGTCGTGAGAAGAAAGAAATGATGACAAACCTTCTTCAAGATTACAACATCCAGGATTGCAATGCAGGTTTGATACAAATATGGACAAATTTCAGCCCTACTTTTGTAATGTCTTTTCCCAATCACGATAAGTTATGGTATAAATCAAGTGGGATGGTATGTGTTTTAGGACAGTGTGTAGGTTGTATTAAGAGGTGTACAGGATGATGGAGAGTTTTGATTACTATATATGTTAGAATTATAAGAATTGTTAGTCTAGTTTAAGAAGGGGAATACGAATTCGACATGGAAGATCAAAACTGAAAGTTCGCTATTTTAATTTTCTTTCAAGGTCATGGTGAAATCTCCAGAAAGATTTGCACAACTGCAGATCTACTCGGCCTCTCCCAACGCCTTGATCTAGCAGCTTCTGAAATCCTGCAGGTCATGTCCACATCTGTTTCCTATCCACCAACCTTAATACGAGACATTGTTCTACAAATGCTTCACGAATGGGTACGACATGGAGGAACAAGACAGAGGCTTCTCGAAATTGCTCAAGCTTTTCATTTCAATGATGCAGCAGACAAAATAGCAACAGGTAATTGAAGTTAACATTCTTTCATTCGAAATTCTTCTTTATTTTCTGAATAAAATATATGGCATATCCTGTCATAGTTCGACCTACTTCTTATCAAGCAGTTGTAATCATACAAGTGGATTTTGACATCTATAAAAATGAATTAGAGAACCTTTATGTCATTCAGATAGTGATAACCTGTGGAGAAACTAACATCCCATATCTACTATTTGTGTTTTCTTTGTTTCTACCATTGGCAGAAATGGAACGCCACCCAGGTTTCCTGGACCCCTTCTCTCATGGCATCATTGATCACGATGGTGGAGAGCTGAAGCTAGATGAACTAGACATCAGAGTATCCATCCCTGCAGGAGCAATCCAAAAAGGAATAAGATCTGTGGTCACTCTTAGCATACCTAGCCGTTGTTCATCTAAGATTCCCCTCAAGGACAGAGAGGTTCTCATTACTCCAGTCATTGAATGTTCGTTCACTCAAGAACTTCTCAAACCTGCGACTGTAGCTCTTCCACACTTCATCCACCTGGAACAACTTCAAGATGACTTACGTGTTAGCCTTTACACCAAATTAGAACCAGGTATAGGCCTATAATGATTATTTTCGACTTTGTAGAAAGTCTTCTTTGTTCTCTAAATTGACAGAAGAAAGAGTGTTATTTCTAGCATACCAACACTTCTAAAATATTCAACCTTATTTATAAATCACGATACGAGATTTTAAAAATATATCTAGAAATTATGTAAAAAGTTTTAGTAAATCCATTTCTAACTCGTTTTTAGAATAATGGTAAAAATTCACAAATTTGTGCTTGGGGTCGGCATGTCAGTGTTTGTGCTTTTACATAATTAATTAATGCTTTATTTGTATAAAGTCCACATAGTAGTCATTTTTTTATTATTCATGTTTACTCTTTTCGCATTTCCCAAGGTACATTTGGTCACAGGAGCTTTCTTCCAAATACATCAACAGGTTTCCACATCTCAGAGGACGTGGTTGATTTCCCTACGTGTCATCTTCAACTCTGGGCGCTGTCATCAAGCAACTTTCGTGGAGTTCAATTCACCTGTGAAGTATTTCAGCCTTTTTTCTTGACTCCTTCACAGACATCTACACTGCGTATTTGCATAGCTCATCCCGGCAACAGATATCCAGCCGTATGTATAATAATAACGGCTTCTCATATAGCCCTCTCATCTGTCGAACTCCGTACCTTGAGATCCACAAATCTGGTACCTTATGAATTCTTATCCGCTAGACCCAACACTTATACAAAAACTATAAAATCGGAAGAAAAAAACTTTCTAGCTCCATGTCCCATTTGTCTAACGAATCTTTAGACCAACATTAACACGAATTTCATTGAGCACCGAGGTGTCCTAGTGTTAGAAGATATTCGTTTTGTCACAGGATATGTGTGTGAAGTGGAGGCGAGAAGTCGCATTTACCTGAAGATGTGCACCTGATGAACTAAAATTCCGACTTCTGTTTTTCTGTTTTCCTATACTTAAAACTCATTATTTTATGTATCTTGATAGTCTGTACTATTCATCACATGTTAAGTCACATAGGAAAGAAGACCTCCAGGTAATATAGTTTTTTTGTTACTCCTTTTCTTTTCCCGGCATCCATGTGACTCACTTCAAACTTTATTGTTCTTTTGTATTCACTGTTTTCTTTATTTTGTCTTAGCCGAATATAAATTATATAAATATCCTTTTGTTTCCAAGGAAATTACTGGGGATAAAAGATGAACACTTAATGACTTAATGTATTCTTTCCTTAACAACTAACAATGGTATGTCCTCAATCCAATACAGTTTTGTAATCCCAAGCATGCATAATTAAATGCAAATCTCATTCCAAATGAAATTTATTTGTAAGGATACTTATTTTTGCATAGAATAGTTTTATTGCCATCTGTCTGCATATCACATGCCATTTCATGTAAAGCTGTTTTGATGATATGTACATTTTTAAAGGGTTTTTGTTTACAAATGTGCACCAGGAACCTGATCCAGGGATATCTCTCCAAATGATCCTTTAGTGTACAATAGACCCACAATCATCTTCAATTTCAAAAATAATATTAAAAATGAAAATAAAAAAGAAGTTGGCCTAAAGTCGGGCAAAGAAAAGAACTACAAGAGGGAAACTACATGAAATAAAGCAACTTCTATGACTTTGCCAAACGTTTGTTAAATTGCTCAGGTTTGTAATCCAGGTACACAATTCAGTCAAAATTTCAATCATGTTTTGTTGTCAGGAGATGTGCAGGAAACAAGAAAGCTCGTTGGAACCATTCTACCAGGCGGCGACCGTGATCAAGTTTTCTCTTGAATCAAACGAAGATGATCTCAAGCTTTGGTGTCTTTCTGACTCAGAAAAGGTCCAGGAAAATGTAAGTACCACACTAGAACTAATTTGAACATGTATAGTCACTTTCCGCGTGGTTTCTTCACGAAAATGATCGTGAAATCAACCTCTCCCACTACACGATATTTGATTTATCATTGAATTACCACCCGATGGAGATTTCTTCATAAAACTGATAAGAAAAGTTAAATGTTATCGAAATCAACTATTGACGATCCGCTTACTCTGGCAATCTATTATCTGTAATTTTCTTTTAAAATGTTTACCAGGTCCCTGTACGTTGTCTACTGAAGGGAGAATGCAGCACCTTAAACTTCGAGCTGCTGTCCTCACATGCTGAGGGAGGGGCGAAGAGTATCTGTCTACGTATTGAGCAGGGCACATCCACACTCGCAGAGCAACAAATACCCACCTCAATGGAAGGTGTGTCAACTGTGGCTTATACAATAATTCAAAGGACTTTATTTCGCCATTACGATTAAAGGAAGTTCACGAGATATATCAACCTCTAATATTCAGACAAGGGGATAGTATATGAAAATGTTATATATTTACCGTAGTACACTACATCCACCCACATTTAATCAAAGTCACTTAAGGTGAAAATTATACTTACCTCTTTATTGTGATTGTTGTCAAGTTTCTGTCACAATGTTTACACGCAATTTGTTGATTATTGTTAATTGTGCAGAAAGGATTTTTAACGAAATTATTCCGGCTTCAATCGTTCCATGGTAAATTAGTCAAGTTGGACACCCACAAATATCACATTCGATCCATTGTTATACCGTTTTCCTGTCCCTCAACTTAAATCTAACCTTAAGAATCCCAAATCTTAATTAAATAAATTATCCGACAAATAATATCGAGCAAAAGGAAGAGAAGTGGCATATTTCATACCCAAAGAGTTTCTGTTTTGTTAGTTAAAGAAATATTCATGGTAATAAATAAAGAGGGTGATACTTTTAAACAACGAACAGTTGAAGTTTAAACCTTGCAATTATTATCTTATTCCATCCAAACAGTCGAACCAGATTATGGAGTCTCCCACACGTAAGTATCACAATCAATAATTGGTCCTAATGCAGTAGAGGTTCAACGTTAGCCTGGATTATTAGGATATTATTCTAAAAATTGGGTCAAGTAATAAATCAAAAATATTCAAAATAATAATTATATGATTCCACAAAGAGTTGCACACCTATATATATATATATGTATATATATATATACATGTATCATACATTATGCCTATCGTTAAATTCAAGAACCGGCACAAACCCTTCAAAGCTTTATTACATGTATTTTCGCGAGTAGTAGTCTTAAATATTGCTATTTTAATGTATTCGTGAGTCAGTGTTCATAGGCAGTGAACATGAGTTGGGTGTACATTGGCTCTGGGATAAGATTAATCAAAGTAGGGTAGAATGTTCCCATCTCTTCTTCTCCAATGTATTTTATTGATCTTGACATTCCCTGACTTTGCTTGTCATATTCTCACTCCTACAGATTTGGACAGATAAAGTTTGCATCCGACAACATGCTAAAAGTCTTGTCTCGTGTAGTCTGTGCAATAAAGGATGCACGTGACCTCGGCTACCAACTTGGCTTCTCCCATTCGACGGTAGAGAAATACCTTGACAGAGCAGGCTCCTCTGTTGGGAACGCCTCAAGTTCAGGATTCAGGAGATGATTTGTGACTGGAGACGGCGTGTACGACCGAATGAGCAGGTCAGTAAACTTTGTCTAGCTTTGGAAAAAGCTGGGCTAAGTTATGCAGCCGAGGTGCTCTTGCACGAAAGTTAATTTAAACGTACAAACGGCATGTCCATGTTCACATGTACACTAAAGACTAAATAGATTGAGTCACAACTAAAATCTTTTATTCTAAGTATGTGTGATGTCGCCGATACCATGAATACGAATTTGACAAATATGTGCTCTCCGAATATACATTATACAAGATGAGGAAACAAATTCCTTGTGTATATGTGAAATGAAAAATAGTCTTCTATTATTCTGTTATGTTTCACCTGACTTGTAATTCTATTACAGGTGTCGTCATTATGTATGGTAATAATATATTGTAATAATATTGTGCAAGTTGATTATATCTGAGCATTACGAAAGTGTCTATTATTGGTTTGTAAGAGGAATAAAACCATTCATCAAATGGGGAAAATCATATAAGTCCAGTGGACATTAATAGTCTAACCAGTATTCATCGTATTATTTTACACAAAACAATTATCTGCTCTGTGCATCACTGAACTCCATTGAATAAGAGACAAATTGATGCGCCCACTAATTGGCGAAGTGATTCGAAAGAGATTTGATAAGAGGTAACAGTAGTGAAAATATACATCATGTACATTGTATCTATGGTTTCATTTACCACATTGGATTTTATTGGTCCTTTTGGGATTTGTTAATAAATCGATTTTAGTTGTTTTTTCTAAGGTATCGTAAGTGGCTTCAAAATGTAGAAAATTGTCACAACACTCTAAACAAGAATTGGGAAAAATTGTATAAACTTTACACTCAAAGCCAACATAAAGTAAGTGTTTCTGAACAGAAATGCATGTTCCCTTTTAAACCAGACATAGATTTTCTCCACTTGTTTTAAAGTGAAGAAAGTCAACAACAAAATCATTTGCATTTCATTAATATTTAGCAAGTTGAAAATTATCAAACATATCTCACTCTGAAATAAGCATTCTATATGGAACAGAATGTAAATAAGTCAACTACATGTATGTGGAACAGAATGTAAAAAAGTCAACTACATGTATTTGGAACAGAATGTAAAAAAGACAACTACATGTATTTGGAACAGAATGTAAAAAAGTCAACTACATGTATATAAAAACAGAGTGTAAAAAGTCAACTATATGTATTTGGAACAGAATGTAAAAAAGTCAGCTACATGGAACGACATGTAAGAAAGTCAACTATATGTATGTGGAGCAGAATGTAAAACATTCAACCAAACTGAAGGAACGGAATATAAAAAATTCAAGAATGTAAAACATTCAACCAAACGAAATCAACGGAATGTAAAAAAGTTAGGCAAAATTCTGACAAATCGCAAAATGGGTATGAGGACCAGAATAAGAGTACTGAATTGTTACATCTACCCAGTACTTATGTATGGTAGTGAAACATGGACTTTAGCCTCTGATACTAAAAAGCGGTTGGAAAGTTGCAAAATGTGGTTTTTAAGAAGAATTATGAAAATCCCTTGGACTGATAAAGTTAGTAATGAGGAAGTTCTTAGAAGAGCTGGAGTGCAAAGGAAAATGATACGTGAGATGTTGATTAGGCAGTTGAAGTTCATGGGTCACATGACACGTAAAGAAGGCCTAGAGAATCTTGCCTTGACAGGGAAAATTGTTGGAAGGAGGAGTAGGGGAAGAAGAAGGATACTTTGTATGGACAGTCTGCAGAGATTGTTAGATGAGAGAGGAGTGAAGGAACCGGGAGTGGTGCTAATAGAGAAGGCTGTGAGCCGAGGGTTGTGGAACAGCATGATCGCCAAAGTCAATCGATATGGCACTTACAGAGAGAGAGACATGTATGTGGAACAGAATGTAAAAAAATTCAACAATAAGGAACGGAATGTAAACAAGTCAACTACATGTATGTGGAACAGAATCTAAAATGTCAACTACATGTATGTGGAACAGAATCTAAAATGTCAACTATATTTATGTGGAACAGAATGTAAAAAAGTCATATATATATATATATATGGAAAAGATTGTAAAAAAGTCAACTATATGTATATGGAACAGAATGTTAAAAAAAACGACATGTATATGGAACCAAATGGAAAAAAGTCATCTATATGGAACGGAATGTAAAAAAGTCAACTCCATGTGTATGGAATAGAATGTGAAAGAGTCAATTACATGTATATGAGTAGAACAGCATTTAGAAAAATCAACTACATGTATATAAAACAGAATGAAAAAAGTCAGCTATATGTATATGGAACAGAATGTAAACAAATGAACTCCATGTATATTGAACAAGATGTAGAAAATTCAAATATATGAAACAGAATGTGAAAAAGTCACCTACATCTTTATGGAACAGAATATTAAAAAAAAAAAAATTACACGTATTGGGAACAAAATGAAGAAAAAAAATCAACTATATGGGACAGAATGTAAAAAAGGCAACTACATGTGTGTAACAGAATTCTAAAAAGTCAAATATGTATACGGAACAGAATGTAAAAAAGAATCAACTACATTTATCGGGAATAAAATGTAAAAAAATCAACTATATGGAACAGAATGTAAAAATGGCAACTCCATGTGTGTGAAACAGAATGTTCAAAAGTCAAATACATGTACATGGAACAAAATGTAAAAAAAAGTCTACTATATGAAACGGAATGTTAAAGTTCAACTTTATGGAACAGAATGTAAAAAAGGCAACTCCATGTATATGGAACAGAATGTAAAAAGTTAACTACATGTATATGTATATGGAACAGAATGTAAAAAAGTCTACTATATGAAACGGAATGTTAAAGTTCAACTTTATGGAACAGAATGTGAAAAAGGCAACTCCGTATATATGGAACAGAATGTAAAAAGTTAACTACATGTATATGGAACAGAATGTGAAAAGTTAACTACATGTATATGGAACAGAATGTAAAAAAGTCTACTATATGAAACGGAATGTTAAAGTTCAACTTTATGGAACAGAATGTGAAAAAGGCAACTCCGTATATATGGAACAGAATGTAAAAAGTTAACTACATGTATATGGAACAGAATGTGAAAAGTTAACTACATGTATATGGAACAGAATGTAAAAAAGGTCTACTATTTGAAACGGAATGTTAAAGTTCAACTTTATGGAACAGAATGTAAAAAAGGCAAATCCATGTATATGGAACAGAATGTGAAAAGTTAACTACAGGTATATGGAACAGAATGTAAAAAAGGTCTACTATTTGAAACGGAATGTTAAAGTTCAACTTTATGGAACAGAATGTGAAAAAGGCAACTCCATGTATATGGAACAGAATGTAAAAAGTTAACTACATGTATATGGAACAGAATGTGAAAAGTTAACTACATGTATATGGAACAGAATGTAAAAAAGTCTACTATATGAAACGGAATGTTAAAGTTCAACTTTATGGAACAGAATGTGAAAAGGCAACTCCGTATATATGGAACAGAATGTAAAAAGTTAACTACATGTATATGGAACAGAATGTGAAAAGTTAACTACATGTATATGGAACAGAATGTAAAAAAGGTCTACTATTTGAAACGGAATGTTAAAGTTCAACTTTATGGAACAGAATGTAAAAAAGGCAAATCCATGTATATGGAACAGAATGTGAAAAGTTAACTACATGTATATGGAACAGAATGTAAAAAAGGTCTACTATTTGAAACGGAATGTTAAAGTTCAACTTTATGGAACAGAATGTGAAAAAGGCAACTCCATGTATATGGAACAGAATGTAAAAAAGGCAAATCCATGTATATGGAACAGAATGTGAAAAGTTAACTACATGAATATGGAACAGAATGTAAAAAAGGCAACTCCATGTATATGGAACAGAGTGTAAAAATATCAACTATATGGAACAGAATGTGAAAAGTTAACTACATGTATATGGAACAGAATGTAGAAAAGTCAACTCCATGTACATGTATATGGAACAGAATATAAAAATGTAACTATATGGAACAGAATTTAGAAACAAGTCAACTACATGTATATGAAAGAAAATGTTAAAAATTCAACTATATGAAATGGAATGTTAAAAAGTCAACTATATGTAATGGAGTGTTAAAAAGTCGACTATATGAAACAGAATGTACAAAAGGCAACTCCATGTATATAGAGCAGAATGTAATGGAACAGATATTTAAAAAAAAAAGGCAACTCCATGTATATAGAACAGAATGTGAAAAGTTAACTATGTGTATATTGATCAGAATGTAAAAAAGTCAACTATATGTATATGGAACAGAATTTAGAAACAAGTAAACTACATGTATGTTATGTAGCAGAATGTAAACAAAAATCATCTGTTTGTATATATAAAAGAATGTATTAAGGTCTACTATATGATACAGTATGTAAACATCTCAACTACATGTTTATGGAACAGAATATTCAAAAGTCCACTTTTGAATTGTATTGAAATTATATTTCCTGATTTACTGATCATAGACATAAGAATACACAAGCCATACGATTGTATACAACATGATTTGATGTATGATGGCCCATTTCCTTCTACATTTGTTGATGTATGTTCCTAAAGACATTAAATTTGCTTTGAAACACTATGTTACTCAATGATGGATATTGTCATGAAATAAGGTAGTAATTAGTGTGTAAATAATGACGAAAGGTAATGCTGAAACGTAACATAAAGCAAAGTTTCACTTCACTCTATGTTGTTCCAATTAAAACATTCGGATATTGATATGAGTGTATCTTAATAACATACATGTATAAAGATGTACTATACTATCAATATTTCCCACTATCACTTTTCACCATTTATATCATATACATCATACAGTGTATAGTTCTATTTTGAAGGTACAATGATGTCGCTGTCGTGTTGTCTTTCGGACGTGTTAATCCGCCTTTGAGCACGTAATTGTAATTATGAAGATATGGTAATATTGCAAGGAAATATATGTTGTACGTCGCCTTGGCGTAAGAAAAAAGACGTGCCGTATCCCTAAAAGTTTGCTACAATATGATCACCTCAGTATAAATTACATATGTATAATCATATGAAAATAATGTGTCCAGTACATGTACATTGAAAATGCTATTTTCATATTGCTTTGAGTATTTTGTGTGATATTCATATAATATGATGTAGCTTGTATATTAAACCCGAAAGGGTTTTTATTGATGTAATAGTTTGTGATTCTCTCTCTTTCCCTTCTTAAATATCATTCTCTCTTTGACCTCTCCGATGTTGTTTTCTCCCTACCTATCTCTCTTTCCAACTATAATCTTAGTTGGACCCCTCCTTTTTTCTTTCTAAGTACTCAATCATCCTCATCTTGCTCCCTTCCTCATTATTTCCTTCTCTCTGTGTCTTTCGTCACACTTTCTTGTAAGTGAGTTATTTAGGGGGACCTATAGTATTAAAATCTTCTCTTCTCTTATGGGTCCCCCACATTCTCTCTTCAGCTTGAAGCAAACAAGAATATTTTAGTTTTTCTTTCATTATTTGATAATACAGGCTTCATTGTGTAGTAGTTAATATGAGTTTTAATCTGTGACATTTACACTTTTGTTTTTCAATTGTATTATGTTTTTCACTTATTGTGTTAATATTTTTTGAGATGTGTGGAAATAAATAAACTTGAAGAAAAAACACTTGTGCAAGGGCATATTAAGGACGTATTACAATACGTTACATTATACCTGATAACAAGGAAATAACTCGGGAATGGAATTTGAGATGTTACTTTGTCTTTATACTTTGTTCAGTTTAGATAATGTGCTTGTCATGTCACGCGTACAAGACATTGATTTTTCGTTGATTTTAACACATTTTAGCGGTTGCTATTCTATTATCATGCTAACGTGAATTTTATTTAATTTCCTCGGACGCTGTATATTTGGAAATTGTTGAATTAGAATGCACATTTAGAGATATTGTGCCAATTTTAAGGCCTTCGTCTTTCAGCCCTGTTCTACCATTATATGTGCATAGTAAGTAGATTCTCGCTCCTTTACTCCCTTCGCTTGCCGTCGTTGATATGCATTAAATGATTACGTAACTATCTTTGTACACAACAACTGCATCCGATCTCATTTACTTTTCCATGCTCTTTATTCTCGCTATCTCTCTTACCCTCCCTGGCCTCTTTCTCTTTTTTTCAAACCCCATTGCCTCCCTCTATCTCTCCGTATCTTTATCAGAAAAAAATATTTAAAAACAAGCACATTTTGTTAAATTACAACTCATTGATTTTTTTAATAATTAAATTCTGCATTGATTAATCAAAAAAGTTATATTTTATACTTTTGTACACCATACGAGGAAGGGGAGGGGGCTGGGAATTTTTAAATTTTGCTTTTTTTTGTTGAAATCGTCACTTCATATTTAGGCAACCTTCACTTCACCATTGGATGGTGCTGTGGTCTTCTGTCATTCATCAAGTGTTCAAGTAAAAACTGGACAGTTGATATTCCGACAAGAGACCTGAACCCCCTCACGACAAATTTATGATTATATGCCTCTGTATGGGGTATCCTCAAGTAATGTGAACATGTATACTGGAAAATCAAGTATCAATGTAGGATTGTATGGAGACGATGACCCTCCCTAGTCATACACTGTGGAGTACTCGTAACAGGGGTTATACAGTGCGTCCCAGAAAAAACAAAACCGAGAAGTATCGATGTTTCATCATAACTTAATCACAACTATAATTAATAAATGACACATATTTGTAAAGCTTAGAGTCTCCTCTTTCATTTGATGCTACTCAAGTGATGCATATTTCACGCATGAGTGATTAAAAGCAATTTGAAGGAAGGAAACTAAAAAGTCATTTGGCGGGTGGTATCTGAATTTCGAAGAAAAATTCACATTTCTAGAAAGTTCATTTTTTTCCATTTCATATGACACCTCAATCAGGAAAAATGAGCCAGGAATAACAAAGTTCTGTTTGCTTAAAGTAATGCTTGCATTTCCATAATTTGATTAAACGAAATCGTTTTCAATAGCTGCCTGCCGTAGCAACAAAGAGAGGTATCAAAAGTATTCATGCATGGCTGATCAGCATGAAGACTTTCGTCTTCTTTCTGTGTTGTTAGGGCAGGCAGCCAGTGAAAATGTATTTGTTTGATAATGGCGCTAGAGGAAATTTGCGGTAGTGCTTTTAGTTCAATATGGCTTTAACACAGAGTTATGCCTAGGTCACATTTGCTCTACGGCTAGGATACGGCGGCCGTACGCCCCCGAAATCGAGAGATACTTGCGGCCGCCGCAGAGAATCTGCGGTGGCCTCAGGGTCACCCTAGGGCGTATCCCTATCTTAACAGGCCGTACGGGTCGCCGTGGGATTATAACGCGGAGTTATAATTGTTTTCATTTCTCAGTTCGCCGTAGCGATTAGACACGCCGTAGCCATGCCGTAGAGCGGTTCCACGGCGACCGTACGGTGGCCTTGCGTTTGCCGTGCGGCTGCTCTAGGGTCTTATGAATTATAATTAACTTTTGCGGAGTCCAAACAAATTGCGGTGGTCGCAGGAATTCCACGGGCGTCCTAGGTCAGCCTTAAGGCGGCCCTACGGCGCCCGTATACGGTGGCCTTGCGGGCGCCTTGGTATTTGTCAAAAACCTACGGCCCCCGCATGGACGCCCTAGGACGGCCGTGTGCCGCGGCAAATGTGACCTAGGCATTAATAATACAATTCTGCCTCAGAATAGATGATATGACATCCCTTCTTCACCGTTATCACCTCCATGACAATCTCTGTCTTAAAGTCATCAAATACTAGCTAACAAATCTGATGATAAGTCTATATATCAATACACGATTTAAATAATGCGGTCACCTACATTTTTACGTAAAAATGTAATGGACGTGGTTTACGGGTCATGTCTAAAACAAACTATATCGTCCTTTTTAAAGAGGCACGTGTCCTGGAGGCGAGAGTTTTATCTGCCTTTCTCTTGGATCTCCACCATCCGGATGACTTCTTTTCCAGTCTTCCCAAGCGGCTTCGAAAGCTCTCCTAACATAATTTACGATCTCCGACGCTTTCTCACGCGTCGTCGCTTCAAATACGTAACAATGAATCGAATCGTTTGTCTGACACGTTAGCGCCACAGCGCGTGGATGTCTGAGATCTGTTGCGCAGTACGCGATACAAAACAGCGGTAACGACTCCAGCACATCGCGGGACGAGTCCTCGAACGTAATCGTGCATTTGTCCACGCGCATTGTACACGATGTGTTGAGTGGTTGGTGATGCGTTTGTTGGGCGTTCGCTAACGGCGCTAACTTTTCAACCGCGGTAACCGCGTCACGGACCCGCAGTGACCCCACCGGTATGCGTCCTCCGTAACGCACGTGGAATGACCGTTCCTTGGTTGTTGTCCCTTCACAGCCTAAATCACCATCTGAATGCATGAATCGTTTTCGTAATAACGAAGGCGAGTTTCGGAGAGTTTGAAGGAATTTATGTGGGGTCCTTGGACTATTCGGACTCTGTGGTGAATTCATGTTTCTGCGGTCAGATTACCAAGGTGTTCAGATATATTACGTAGTCAGAAGAGGCCAGCAAATAAACAGTCGTTTTCAAATCCTTTCATCTAAGAGAAATCCTTTCCTGTGTTGGATGAAGTAGTTAAATGAATTCCTGATCCATATATAACCTTGCACATAAGACCTGATAAAAGACAAAAATAAAAGATATAAAATTCATTAAAATTGTGTATTGATGTATAAAGAAATAAATCAGAATTTACACTTTATCTAAATGTACTGTATCAAGTATTTGTGGATAATTTTCATTGACAAAGAGCAGATTGCGAATTTGTGAATAGGGTATGGGCATAGGAAAAAGGGATCTGAAACGATTTACATTATTTTCATAAGCCTAAAAATATGTATACCTGTGGACAGTGATGAGTACGTATTTGTATTGTACAAGGACATCATGTATGCATTTGCATTAATTTTAAAGGGGGAGGGGGGCGGAGTAAGTATTGGGTACATGATTACATAGCTTGATTACTGGTAAAGACCAGTTTTGGAAACGCCCCTCTCTCAAAAAATGAAATGGAAGCTCTCATTACCAATCATGTGAAAGAATATGTTTTGACTAATACATGATGATACAAATTTTGCCGGGAAACCGCCTACTAATTGATATATTTGGTAAATTATTATATCTATTGGCCGGACCAAATAGATATCGCGCACGTGGTCGCGTAGTCCCATATACATCTTTCTGTGTACAGTGCTTGTAACTTTACCAAGACTGGGCCAAATTTCTTATCATTTTGATGATTCCAGAACCTTGCAGTACACACCAATACTTATATGCTAGATGATCAACCTTTTCTGATCGATTCCACAACGTTTCTTTCACAATGCAATCGCATGACCAGAACTGGTCTTTATCTTTAAAGAAAGCTCCGAATATCATTATGTAGTTTGTGTTATTATGTTCTTTGTTCCCTTTTGGTCTTATTCAGTTACCATTGATATACAGGTGATTCGAGTTGTAGGTCCCATAACCCCGTTTTCAACCCGAAGTGCAAAAACGACAGATAAACGAACAAAAAACATAAACATGAATATCTCAGGTGTGACGCAAATTGTACAATACGGCGCAATGTTCTGTTTGCTCTTTCCCATTACTATCAAAACACAATATATCAGTACAGTACTTCGATATTCTCGAATACATGTTTTTTAAAGGAAAGGAAGGATTGGGGGGCTGAGCGTTGTGTTGCATTTCCACTGAGCATCATTCTTTTTGTGCGCCACAATCACTCACTCATTCGATAAAACCTGGAAAATTGCGCATTTTTAGGAGTAATTAAAGCCGAATAGCAATGTCACTGGGGGCTGCTTTTTCACCTGCTCAGTGATTTAAGGGTTTTGTAAGTGAATTAGGTTTTAAAGGGACTATTTCAATCCCCAATGCAATTGCGCATGACGGCATAAAAATGTTCCAAAGGCCAACCTGTTTCTTTTGCCAGGGCTCCTGAATATTAATTAACAGTTTATATAGATTGAATGTGGGTGGGACCCAAGATTAATTCTAAATGTGCAACGCAAATAATTTCTCTGTGATGTATTTTACTTTTTTTTCATAGGCTAGTTTTACCAGAAATATCTCTGGTTTTATTCATAGCTTCAAGATGTGTTGAATGTTTCAATTGTAAAACTCATCTATAAATGTGTTGATATAGTTGTCATAATAATCGAGAGGTAAGGTGGATGACTGGCAAAGCTATTGTATTGGTCAAAACCATCCTTCTAATGATTGGTGCCTTTTTTTTCTGCCGATCGGCAATCATGGAAAACGGGTGACTGTGCCAATTGATCCTGGTGGCAAATGAATGGTGGCAAATATTATTATGAATATGTGCTTCATGTGTGAAGTGTAACAGTGACGCATTTCCGCATTTCCAAGCAGAGATATTTCAGTCTTTGAGCAACTCGATGTTCAGATTGCCAAACAGAATCGTAACGATCGCGTACCCCATTATTTTGGCAAGAATGAGTTAAGTGTATCATTTACACTTTGAAAGCGAAGTGCAACTTGGCAGACAGCATTTATTTTGAAGAATGTTGTCTGGTATAAATGATATGCATGAAAGTCTCAGGAAGTCTCTAGAGATTTTGCAAGAGAGATAAAGAAAAAATTTAAAAATAGAGTGAGTCTTCATGGATTGTGTATGCATCTGCTAATAATGATCTACCCCTCACTCTTTCTCTCCTACACCATGATATAGACCCCCCTCCCTTTCGCTTTCTCTCTCTCTCTCTTTCTCTCCCTATCTCTCTCTTTAGGTCATTAATTCTCTCATTCTCTCTTAATTTCTCTCTCTCTCTCTCTCCATCTCTCATTTATTATCTTCTCTCTCTCTCTCTCTCACTCTCTCTCATTCATGCTCTCCTCTCCCCCTCTCTCTCTAATCTGTTTCTCTCTCTCTCTAATCTCTTTCTCTCTCTTTCTAACCTCCTCTATCTTTTTATCTATATTTTCTCGCTGTCTTTATCCTTTGCTTATTTTCGTTTTTTAGGTGTAACAAACACAAATATACCTTAATCCTTTTTCTTCTCCAGCTCTCTCTTTCAATATCTATTTATCCTATTTCTCCATACCCATGATACCCATCCCACCCCTCTCTCTCTCTCTCTCCCTCTCACCCTCTCACCCAACATCTCTCTCTCTCTCTCTCTATCCTCTATCCTCCCTCCACTATATGTCTCTCTCTCTCTCTCTCTCTCTTTCTCTCTCTTCATGATCACCCTCCATCTTTGTAATCACGAGCCCTCAACAGTAATGTAAATTTGAGTACAAGGTAACGCTCATCATAACGCTCATCATGTGAGTAATGCACCTGATGTCAGAAAATGTGCCTGAAGGACGTCCATGTTAAACCTTACCGAAAAAATGGGGAGGAGGGGACATTTTCTCGTCTCGTGCTGCATATCAACCAGTCAGAAAGGCATTTTTTGCCATGGGTTATGAGAAGGATACACCAAACCCCATAGATAAAATGAAGGAAAACAAATCTCTTTTTTCCTGCTCATCAACTATACCACTTGCAACTCGCAAAACCTTAAAACGCGAAGTATTTTTTGGTGATGAGTTGGGACGAAAAAATTAGAAGGGAAAAAATCATCATCATTCTAGTGTCCAGCTATCTACCAGCAAGAAGGCCAAAGCGAAGTCTGTTTCGGTAACCAGTTGGGAGAATGACTTGTCAGACCTGACAGATTAAAAGTCATTCATTGTCTCCCTCTGTGCCTATCTGTAGCCTATGAAGATGTTGTTAACGTAGGGCTGTCTCATCGGCATCAATGTTGTTCTTCATGAGGGCCCTGCAACTATTAAACCTGGGTGGAGAGTGGCAAATGTAGATTAATGTCTTGTCAAATGGATTCGAATATGCTGCACACTGCAAATGCAGAGTTGCAAACTGTAGGACTGATTTTCTCAATTTAAACAAAAAATGTGTTCTTCAATAACGGATTTTTCTCAAACGTTCAGTAACCCACTTTCCATTCTTTTCTGCTTTTATTGAAATTGAAATATTGAAGAATCTTTCCCAACTGACAAGGCCCAGATAAAAGTAAGGCAGCATGGCTAGCCATATAAATAGTAACTGTAAAACAGAGAGAGTTGTGAATTATCATGGGATTTTAAGTTGCTTTACAAATGTAAATTCACCCATTTGCAGAGAGCAGGGAAATCTTTGGATCAAAGAATGATTCTTAAAGCCTAGATTACATGAACGAAGGGGTAAAAAGCTTTACATTTTCACTGCTTCAGGCATCTGACATTTCAAATTGAAGCAGTGTCCATAACATGTATGAATTTTGATTCTCCTCCGTTTGTCTTCATTTTCTGCGGTAACGGTGGAATATTTTACGTTTCATGCCGCTGTATTTCAAAACACATATTTTACTTCAATACGTGTGTGCCCATTTGGCATTCGTTTACCAGACAAACGGATGAAAAGAAGAGCGAGAGAGACCGTGTACAGAGAGTGATAGACAGAGAGACAGACAGAGAAAGAGAGATCGGGTGGAGATGAAAGGGAATAAGAGAGATCGAGAGGGGGATAGAAAAGGAGAGGCAGAGAGACAGGCAGAGACAGAGAGATCAGGTGGAGGGGAAGGGAAAGAAAGAGAGACAGAGAGAGAAAGAAGGGTTGGCAAGAGATAATGAGAGTCGGTTAAATATAGCTTGAAATTAAATGGATGCCTATACCCATTCAACCACTTTACAAATGCTATTTCCATTACTCTTAAAAGCACTCTTCCATATGGTTCCAAATTGTCAAACGGTTATATCAGAGGAACGCCACAGTGTCCATAGTATAGCCATTACATACTCGCTTCCTAAATTGATGGCTTGATAATTTCTAGTAAAGTACACGCCGGTGGGGCTTCTGCTCAATCAAGGAAAAATGACAGGAATTGTTTTTACACGCAACCTTCTCCTCAGTCGCACGTACATAAACAGACTACAAGTCGACTGCAAACAGCCTCTCAACCGACCGATTCTCGCATTCGGAGTATTCATACTGCCAAACCGACTTCACAACGAAATCAAACCGATCCATTTTCGCCATTTGGGATAGTGTAATTCCTTTGTTCGGTCTTTTTTTTCTCGGTCTGTTGTCGGTCTCGTTACTGAGTCGTTAGTGTGACTGGGGTATTAAGTCACACCGTAGAACCGACTACAACCCGATTAAAAACCAACCCATTCCTGGCAATTCGGGGTAATAGTAATTGATTGGTCTCAATGGTGCAACTGAGGTATCACACCGCCATACTGACTACAACCTGACTCCAAACCGACCTGTTCTTGGCGATTCGTAAAAAAGTACAATTTTATTCGATCTAACGTCGGTCTTATTTGTGTGTCAGATACCCCTGTCACATCTATTAAATAAACCGACTCCAAACCGACCGATTATAGTAATGTTATTTTTTTCGCGGTCATATAAACCCAGGGGTATGTGCGTGTGTGTACATGTGCGTGTGGGTGTGTTCACGCTCGTTAGACTGTGTGTAACAATATAACTCTGTGATTATGTGTGTCATTCCCACCCCCCCCCCTATTTTTTGCCAAAGTTTGGTTACCCCAGTGGTTCGACTGAGGTGTAACGTGGTCAGATAACATTTCAAATTCCGATAAAATTTCAAATTCAGCCACATATTAAGCGGAAATCGCCCAGATGCCTAGAGGATCTATCTTCTTAACTGTCATTGTGATACCTACCCACCTACAAAATGTATCCATTTAGCTATGAATTAAATTTATCAATTTATCTGTCATTGTAACAGACATTCTTCTACCATTGGTTGAAGACTAAGAAACAACATTTCACAATAGAATTACACATAACGAAGTGTATATAGGCCATATGTATTACGTGGACCAAAAATAAGTAGGGTATATATTAAAACGAGTATGTAATATATATCATAGAAAATAATATGAGAACAGTAAATTCCATTCATGAAGTCATATAATATATATCGGAAATTGATTGCAATAAAACCAATCAAACAAACAAACAAACAATATTTTACCTGACATTTCTGCTCTCTGCCATTCTAATCTGACCACAAGAATAATATGATAATCTTATAATATGCGAAGAAATAGAATATAAAATGTTAATCTATGATTAATTCAGATCACTGCTCCTGATGATTTTCTTTCTTTCTTGAGGATGGGTTTTCTCATGGAAAGAAAACAGCTATTGGGTCAGTTTGAGCAAAACATAACTTTAAATTCAAGTTTATTTATACATACAGGCTACAAACCAAGTGAAATTTCATCACAATAATGGTTTTGTGTTCACCTATTGTTTAGAGGTATATACAGGTTATTATATACATACATATTCAACACAAATATCTAATAAAAAAATTAAACGAGGCGGGCCGGAAAGGGAAAGGACGAAGGGACAATAATCTAAGCATTGAATTTATTCGGCCAAAACAAAAGCAGATAAAAAGACTTTTCACACGGTTCAGTTGAAAGGAATGGTGCTATAAGACTTGGAAGAAGCCGTGAGAGCTCATGAAGCTAGTCATGTAAGTGCTTGCATGCTTACGCCTGAAGTATATTACTAGCAGATACTAAAGAGAAATGAAGAGGAGAATAGATCGAGACCACAAATCTCCATACGTTTTGGTTCTTTCTTTCTTTTTAAATGTATGTATAAAGATGAGCGAAAAAACTATATGATACCAAACAAATCATTCTAAACTAGGAACAGGCAACCGACATTTGCACTGGCGACTAGTTTGCTCCGGAATTTCGTTCAAGATACCAGACTCGACTAGCACTTGTGTTAACTTCTGGTACCCCCTTTTAATAACAACAAAACTGTACACATTATCTTTTGTTTCATTTGTATATAACATACATTGTAAAACAATGTTTATCTTAATCATGTGTAATGTTATTTATCTTGTGTTATAATGTTATATTCTGTATAATTCCCTCTCTCGCTCTCATACAGACTCTTTATTTTTTGAAAATAAGATATTAAAGGTAAAAGACTTATATCTTTTCCAACTAGGTCAATTTATGTATAATTATAAAAATAATATGTTGCCTTCTGTTTTTCATGAAATGTTTTTTTTAAATAGCTCAGTCCATAATTACCCAACAAGACATTCGGACGATTTTCATTTACCTCTCTTGCGGACCCTCTTAGCCCAAAAAACGTTCATATATGAAGGTCCAAAGTTTTGGAATTCTTTAAGTAATGAAATAAAAAATGCTCCATCGATTAATACTTTTAAGAACAAATTGAAATTGTTTTTATTACAATCATATCAACCTCATTAAATTTATATGTTGTTGTTGTTGTTGTTGTTTTTTTTAATACAAGATCATTCTCTACTCGCTGACTCAAAATATAATTTGATATATTATATTGTGCCTTCTCAAGCTTATCTCCTTTCTAACGCGCATCTCTCTTTCCTCATTTTCCTCTCAACCCCACATGCACCTCATCATTTTGTTATTATTTTCTGTACACCTGATCTCTCTCCTTTTTTTTTTTTTTTTTTTTTGGGGAGGGCATTATCTATTCTTTGTATTGTAACCGTATCCTCCCATGTTCGCCACGTAAGGTACTGTCTTGTCCCGTTCTCGTCTCTGTTGGCATCCCCCATTTTCTCTATTTTGTATTTCCTTTTGTAGTTAAGAACTTGTTAATTTAATTAATCATTATTCTTAAGTATCATTTAGGGTGTCCACACTTGTACAAGCATTGCTTTTTAGTGGACCCCTCTGTTTCCAATATGTATTCTTAAATTTTCGTAAATGTTTAAAACTAATTTTGTATTGTTTTGTTGGAAACATAAATAAATTAAATTGAATTGAATTGAATTGAATAATCATGATTGATACATCATGTTTTACTTGTTCTTATTGTTGTTATTAATAAACTCAAACTCAAGATACATGCATAGGGTAATGGATAATGTTGCAGTTGGGATTTGAGTAAGTTTAGGATTAGTGGCAGCGTAAAATTTAATGTTCAGTCCAAAGTTGATGACAGCAGTGTAAGGTATTGATACTGAAAGCAGAGCAATTGCAGGAGTAGCACTCTGTGTGTAACAATTAGGTTTCCCTAATGAATATTCACGAGCACTTCTTCATGTCAGTGTCTGATCTGAAGTCCATCTGTAGTCGTGTGGTGATAATTAATGGAGCGTTAGAGCAGGAAGGTAGGCATACTTGTAAACAGAAGAGTTTCTTCCAGGGTTTGATTTGCGAGCGACCCCCCTCCGTCTTCCTGTCCATCCCCTTCTGTTTATGTCTTTTTGTCAGTCTCCCTTTCTCTCTCTTCCTGTCTCTCTCTCTCTCTCTTTCTCTTCACTCTCTCTCTCTCTCTCTCTATCTGTATTTTCTTGTTTTTTTTAAAGATATACCTCTCCCCCTATTCTCTCCCCATCATTCTTGCCTATCGCTTTGTGTAAAAGTCACCTTATTCACCCCCTCATTCGTCCTCTTGCACCTGACCCTTTCCTCCACTCCCTCAACCCCACTCCTCCTGCCCTTCCCTTGTATCTTTCTCTTATTTACGCTGTTATCCAACTCGTTGACCTCAAACCATGGCTATAGTGCTTCTCGTCAAATTGAAGTACATGTACATGCATTTATCTTGTATCTTGCCACTCTCCTTTCAGAAATAGACGCTGAAATCAAGGCATGTATTGGATTGGATGTAAAGAGTACATGTACTATGATATTGCTATCCGTCTTACTTTATCTCGCTACCCCTCCACCTTCTTTCCCTCTCCCTCCCCCTCTCTCTCTCTCTCTCTCCCTTCTTATTTCTGATCTCGAGATCTTCGCAATGGTTACATAAGGAAACTGTTCGTAAATATCTCTTTACACACTCCCTGGTAATATCAAAGCCAATTCCTGTTGATACAGGAGCCATAACATAAGCTGCTATTTTTTATGTTTTCATGTTGCTTCAAAGAAGTCGGCCTACTGTGAAAAATGTTATCTACTGTGAAAAAGAGTTTTCCATTCTCCCTCTTTTTTGTTACAACCTAAAGCAGCAAATATATTTTATATGCAGACTTTAAATATGATGTCTTTTCAACCTCTAGCTACGATGTCAATGTTAGAACCGGGATAAAGTCTCCGCCAGAATACTCCTCTTCTCAAATATCTCACATGTTTCCGCGTAACCATGTTAACAGCGATGAAATTTATGTACACCTATCGCAACCCCCGACCCCAAGACGTAAAAATCCTCCTCGTAGCCCTTCACAACGATGATCTCCCATTTTATGTCACTGTCAAACGGAAAACGGGGATGATGATGATGATGATGATGATGATGATGATGATGGTGGTGGTGGTGGTGGTTATGATGATGATGGTGATGATGGTTGTGTTCGTGGTGATGATTGTGTTGGTGATTGTAATGGTGATGTTCGTGGAGATGGTGATGATGATCATGATAATGATGATGCCAATAATGATGACGACGGTGATGGTGATGATAATGGTAATGATGATAGAGTTCGTGGTGGTAATGATGATGATGATGATGAATAATGATGGTGAAAATGAGGATATAGTGTCAACGATGAATCTGCTGCTGCTGATTATAATGATACTGATGATAATGACGACGCCGAGGCGATAATAGTGATATTATTGTTGATGATGCTGATGATGACAGTCAAAATGGTGATGAGGATGATGCTGATGACGGTGATAACAGTGGTTATATCGCTTTGTAGACTAAGGTTGTCATGGATAACGAAACTGGCCCCTTTACACCGACACGCCTAAAGTTCGTTTGACAATCAAAACGGCCGATGCATGTTACCGAGTGGCGCCAACTCTCTGGATCAATTTACCCTTCATCCATTCAACATACCATTTTCGTAATGTAATCAAATTTAATGAACATATCTTTGTTAAATGCCTCTTTCAAATTATGTCATTCACCTGTAGTGTAGGGGTAGTGAGCAGAATTTTTTTTTGCCTTCAAAAATTGTTTTAAAAATGTCACCACCACCCCCTTGAGCGCCAGGGGAGGGGGCCCATCTTCTTTTTTCCCCCAAAAAGGTGTTTTTACTTGTGTTTTTTTAGGGAGGGCCGGGTCCCCCCCCCCCTGGATCCGCCACTGGTTTGTCCTACCTAACAACAATTAATATTCGCGATTCGTATGCTGACTTTTGGAATACACTTATTGGTAACTGGTGAATGAAATCATTTGTAAGGAGCCACTTAACAAAGATTTGTGCATTTCATTTGATTGCATTACAAAATTGAGTTGACTACTCCATTGACAGCCAAGACAAAAGCTCGTATTCATGAAAAACATTTTCACAAATCATTCCGAGAAGCCAGTCCGTGAATACGAACGGAATAACCAAAGACGTTCAGACGAAACCTTCGCCGTTCTTCATTTGTTTACGACACTCTAAATCATAAATTATTTGAAGAACTGTAATCAAGTGAACTATGATAGTTTCTTTACCATTTCAATCAGTGTATTCCGCCAAACGCATAACAGACAACGAACTCCAAAATATTGCACCTGATAACATAATATTCTCCTTTAAAAAAACAGGGTGGAGTGTGTCTCGCAAAATGTATAATAAAATACTATTGAAAGAAGTCGATTACTCACATTAGGTATGAGGCAGCATGAAATTAGGAAGTACAGTCGCAGTAATCATTCTAAAGAGTCCAACGCCTGAAATCGATGGGAAAGAAAAATCCACGCACAGTGTATCATACAAAAGTGATTCAACAGGTATAATTAACTCCAGACATATAAAAGAGAACACCTAATTTAGCTCGGAGAGGTAGATAGCGACGAAGGATCCGATGTCTCTTCAGTGCGTGGCTGATATGAGCACCGCGCAGACGATCTATGAACTTGGGCAAAAATCCGATCAAGTTCCCTAGTATCGATAGTATAGTTTTCGCGCCACAAGGCATCCGTGGTCATTACCCAGCAACCAGTGCAAATAGTGCATCTCTTGATAAAAGCACTGCTAACAAGTGCCTGTTGAAACTTCCCGTACGTCACCGAAGTACAGTTTAGAAAAATTGAGGTGTAAGATGTCCCTTAGGTACCCCCAAATTAGCATTTTGGCTCCTTCTTTTTTTCTTCTTTTTTCCTACTGACAGAGGTGGGATTTCACATGATAAGATACAGAGCTCTCTCTTGTAAAGTAAAACAAAAGAAATCATCAACCGTCCCTTGGTCTATGTAGGAGCGCATTCGAAATCTTTAGCTGAATTGTTGTTTATGGAACAACTACCCAGGACAATACAGATTACATTAGCCCGCGGGTTGAGGATCATAAAGACGAGATTCGTCAATTTATCAATATTGACATTGTCAAAAAGATAACACAAGTGCAGCGCACAAAAAAGGGTGGTCAAGTTGTTCTTACATCGCAATGTCGGTCGGTTCTGGTACGTACATTTCAAGGCCCCCATGCTAAGTGTTACCCCCTCCTCCCCATCGTAAAAGAAGCTAAATGTAGGCCCCTGTTAACAACGTGTATCTCATATCACCTCTCCCCCTCTGTCTCTCTCTCTCTCTCTCTCTGTCTCTCTCTCTCTCTATCTCTCTCTGTCTCTGTCTCTCTCTCTATCTCTCTGTCTCTGTCTCTCTCTATATATCTATCTATTTAGTCAGATATTTAACTGGAATGCGATCGGTCTAACATTTCAATTAATTGGGGAAAGAAAGTCACTTCACCCGAATGCCAGACTCAAGTTCCCTCTCATATAATGTGTATGTATATTTTATATAAACATTTGTTCTACTTCTTCCGTTTCTACTCTTCCTTTATTACTATTAAAATGCAAGGATTGAAGGCAGAAATAGTTCTAAAATGAAAATTTGGGAGTGGGGGCTTTTGAGGCTTGGAAAATCATGCATTCATGTTTTACATGTACCTCGTCATTTTTTATTTACATATAATTTTTGAGGTGAGTAGTGACGATTTTTCGTTGTGGGAGGGAGCTTAAGCTTCCCCAAGACCCCCTCTTGTAAAAGCTCTATTGCCTGCAAGCACATCTAGCTAGGAGCCAGCTTAATACAGGAGCTGTCGAATATCGTATTTCCGTAGAGCTGATTGCTGTGGAATTATGCATAATACGCCACAAATGATCATTGGAAATCATTCCTCCGAATTTGAACCAACATATGAAACTGTGACACCCACGAGGGAATGTAACGTGAATCGAATGCGATGGAGCAGAAAATCCAGTTTTCTCCACAAAATAATCTTGAGCTCTGGGGTACACCATTTTATGCATTATCCTAATTTTAGTGTGGCATAAAGACATATGGTCGGTGAATGGAGTAGATTCATATGCCAAGAATATCAGCAGCATCTCAGTGAGGACTATGATTCATAGTTAATCATCACAATCTGCAGGGGCATCGAAAGAGGTAGGAGAGGGGTGCACATGATGGGGTGAAGAGGAAGAGATTCAGTCATCAGATGAAGTCATGAAGATGTGATGTGTTAACTGATAATGGATAATTCACCGGACTGTGGATTACAAGGTACTTGGTTAGAATCACGTATTCATCACTAACGTCATTCTAGCAATGCGTTTATCTACATTTGCCACTCTCGACCCAAGTGAAGTACCTTTAGCAGGAAATGGTTTCTCGATTGCTCGAGTGCCGTAATAGCAGCCATGCTAAGTAATACTACGGGAGCACCATGAGTGCCACGTCTGACAGACATGAGCGCCTTTCTCGTGCAGAGCCCACCACTATTATCATTATTCAATCAATGTAGACATTTTGTCGGCATATCTAACAGCCTTTGTTAAACACATGTAACAATCTGTCAGCAAAAGTAAGACAATCATGTGCATACACAATTCGCTCACGCCCCCCCCCCCCTCCCGTCCCTCTCCATCCTCACACCCCTTTCTATGTAGGGTAGTTGACCTCTCTACAAAAAGCTTGTCAATCTTCGAAGGAGAATATATCTATGTCATGCAGTTGCTGGCCTGTCAGAATTCAGTCAGTCATGTAAGTGAAATCTAAGCACATTTTAAGTATTTGAGATAATCTTTGAGTACAGTGCTCATCCAAAGAGCATCAGTAGCGGTTCTGGTTGGGGGTTCAAAGTCCCTAAGAGTTCTTCAAACCCCTTGCTTCTTTGCTTCATTAATAAATGTAGAATATGAACGCATCCCCAACTCCTCTAAAGCCCCACCTCCACCCCTCCAAAAGAAATAACAATAATAAAATAAATAAATAATGATAAAATGTAAAGATAAAACAAATTTAAAAAATCTTGAACCGTGCCTTCAGTTCATAGCCCCCGAGCAACAGATAGATAAGTTTTAAAAAGAACCATTTATTTGGTCGTTTTTATTCGTTATAAAAGAGAGGCGGAGGGTGCATAAAATTACACAGTGTTTGTGAAAGAGAGAGAGGGAGAGATATAGATGGAAAGAGGTTGGGAGATGGAAAGAGGTTGGGAGAGAGAAAGAGAGCGAGAGAGAGAGAGAGAGATGGGGCGGGGAGGAGAGAGCGAGGGGGAGAGAAAGAGAAAGGAAGGGATAGAGTAAAGGTAATATTTATTTTTTTTTAAAGTTGATTGTTTCTCATATTAATTGCATAATATGAGGTCTAGGTTTTTTGTTTTTGTTTACAAAGAATATATCAATGGGTGGTATTCCGATAGCGCGTACTAAGTTAAGCCTGGCTTAACTAGTTCACACTTTTATGGAGTGCCTGTTGCAAACTCATTTACCCTGAACAGATTATTTTAATCCTGCAATAAAAAGTGTCCAAAATATTAATTTTGCAATGAAATGGGAAGAAAAAGATAATATGAGTATGAACCGATTTTCAATAAAGTCTTTGGTAGATTATCTTTGTCATGAATATTGAAGGAGGAAGATGACACCTAGCATTCCATAGAAGTGTGAACTACAATTCTTGTTTAGTCTGGACTTAGTCCTGGCTTAACTTATGAGAATACCACCCAATCTTGCTATAATTCACAAACGAAAGTCACTGGGCACAGAAAAGGCATGCAAGATATGGCGTCAGAAATTGTATACTCTTGCAAGTCATATGGAATCTGAGAGAATATCTTGAGCCGTCCTTGTCACCAAAACAACACCACCATGATATTCTTTCTCAGAGCAAGGGGTTACCATGGTTACGAGGCGAGAAACTCCTTGCTGATCAATTCATAGCATGCGAAGCTCTCAAAGTATGAATTCTGGTAAGAGCGGATGCTATGTGAGTTTTCACATGTTCGTTTGTCAGTTTGTAATTATGTGATTGAAGAAATGCGCTCGATCTGAAGGTGTCCCTAGATTTTAGGAAACCCCTTTAGTTTGTGCCTCCTGGATCCGCCCCTTATGCACATCAATAAGGTCAATCTAAAGCCCAAGGCAAACTATAGGATCCGACTGCTCTTTCTCCTCCTTATTTTCTTCTTTATTACCATCATCATGATCTTCTTCTTCTTCTTGTGTTTTTCTCCTTCTTCTTATAGACTGCGGATTCCTTCCAGATTTGCTGGTTTGTCTTCTTATTGTCCACAAGTTACTGGTCAAAGGGACATAATAATTATTTGTATCAAATGTTGTTTTTTTGTTTGCATTCACTCCTTTCTATTTGAAACAGATGTACTTTTTTCCACTGTACTTTCTGACATATTCGGAGCGCACTAGCACAAGAGCAATTGGCGTAGTGTAGGTTGAATCATGGGGAGGCTGGTTCTGTAAGTCTAATGAAGGTGGGTGACTTTAAATGGGGGTGAAAGTGTAGGACGGGTCGTTTCATATTTTTAAAAATGTATAGTCCCCTTCCCCATTATATCACTTCTCTCCACTTCTGCCATTTTCTTTGGCTCACACGCTTTGTGGTCCCCATTTTGTTCTCCCATTCATTCCAAGTAGCCCGATTCTAGTGTATGTATCCCGTCCCCTTTATCCCTTAGCTAGGCCACTGACAAGAGCTCATGATAATCCGGTTGAACATTACCTTCTTGTTCCCAGTTATTAATCGTCCTACACCTTGTAATCCTCTTTGTTGTCACCATGGATACTTGTAAACAATATGACGCTTATCCGTGCGTCCATGGTGAACTTCAATTTCCCACTTATGTTATATACATGCTCACATGTATATAAGCCAGACTGGTCGATTTTAGAGAGCTTCCTGGATAGAGCTTGTAATCAAGACAGATACATGTACTGTAAATCTCTAGAAATTATTAAAATAAAAATTAGGTGCAATATTTCAGACAGAAAGATGCATGCCTGGTGATTAAACGAGAACTCTTGACATTCTTAATTACTCCAATCGACAAGTACAGCGAACATGATGCTGTCTTTCTAAATACTGAACCATGCACAGAGTCATGTCAGGAAATTCACGCAAATGGGCCTACACCGTAATATCAGAAAAGTGTAACTAACATGTATATATATACATACAAATGTCTTTGTAATTGTCAAACAGGGGACGCAGATGTAATTGCTCCACACCTCTAAATTTATCACTCCTATTTAAATGACTTTTGACAGTTTAGTGGACTCACGGTAGATCCGTGTCCTGAATGTTCAATCCTAATGCAGTAGCGCTTCAAAGGGAAGGAAGGGCTTGGAGATCACACCCCTATAAAGAACGTTGATTATAAATGAATTAAGCGAGGTACATGTAGGAAATGAATGCATTAACCCCGATCCCCATACCCCTCCCCAAAAAAAAAAAAATATATATATATATATATATATATATATATATATATATATATAGGCGTGAAGAAAATGGTCTAGGAACGTGAGACGTAGCTGTACTTTACAATTTTATTACGAACTTTCGGCTTGTGAGGCCTTCTTCAGGTTCTGAAGTGCAAACACATACAGAAACAAATACATTGTATGAACAGATATACATGGCATAAAAACTTAATATCACTCAATCATATAGTCAAGCATCATGAACATAGCAAAAATTAGTACGAGAAATACTTCGGAATAAACTTAGAAATAATTATGCAATTTCAAAGTGTTTGTTGGGCTGTCGTGTGTGTTTATTCAGTTGATGTGATGTATGTGTACGTGTAATAAGGGAAGTGCGGTCAAGTTTGGATTACTGACCTGTGACACGGATGTTACTGATCTATGACACAGACGGTGTCATGACCTGTGTCTAGGGAGGGGAGAGGGAGGGGGATATATAGAAGGCTTCATTCAAATGCATTGGAGTGTACGCAGAACCTGAAGAAGGCCTCACAAGCCGAAAGCCGAAAGCCGAAAGCTCGTAATAAAATTGTAAAGTACAGCTACGTCTCACGTTCCTAGACCATTTTCTTCACGCCTACATATTCTGGAACACCCGTTGTCATGTCAGAGTTGAGAATTCTTGCACTTATATATTTATATATAAATATATATATATATATATATATATATATATATATATATATATATATATAATTTTATATGTATATATAATAATAATGATAATAAACAAATTATTATCATTATTTAACAAAATTATTTCAAAAATATTTAATAGAACCGCTCCTATTTATATGTGAGCTGTTTTACCGAAGGCAATATCTATAAAATTGCTCCAATATGATCACTCATGACAACACTTTACTACTGCAATCTTGTTTTTATTAAAGGCTACTGCCCAATTGCAGTAACCAACTGCTGATTGATGAATAAATTCGATTCCTTTCGCTACATAAATAACGCAATTGCAACAATATATGTAAAGCACTATTATAAATAGATAAACAAGTGTTATATAAATCCGGATTAATGATTTATTAACGAAATAAACACCTGTAGGTCGTACACCTTTCCTTTGATATGGTGACAATGAGTCGTATTTGATAGTATGACAATATAAACTGGAAATGATGGAAACATGTAATATCCGATGTGACTTTTCAGCTCGATTTCTGTAGATATTGCATTGGTGTTTATCATTATTGTCATTCTAGTATGGCTTATTTTGCAAAACATCAGCGATAACAATTGCAGTGCTATTACGGATATGACAACATTCGCATTGCACGAAAGTACAAGTAACTTTAAAGCAACATGAACAATATGTCAATTTAATCCATCGAAATACATGTACTGAATTCTATATGTGTTTTTCTGATTCAGTATCCTACGATATTTGTATGAGTATCCTCGGATTTTGGTGAGAACTTGTCGCTTGGATTATCGGACATCAATCCTTTTCGATCGACTGTAAAAGAACACCGTACGGTAATTTGAGTTAATTGTTTTCTCTTTTTTTTTCCTTTACTCACTGTACACATTGATCTGTTTTCCTAACCTT
>CP137686.1:1638911-1699793 GCA_037976565.1 Mesocentrotus franciscanus | reverse complement strand
CTTCCCATGATTTTCGAGCAGTAAGCATGATTAAGAGATCCATGTACAATATGATGGGGCTTTTTAAAATTCTCTATTCGTAAATTACTGCTTGCGATTTCAGTGTTTTAACATACACCATGCTTAATCTGTTTCGTATGGCTTAAGCCTACCGCATACTATACGATCTGTCTAAGATTCGATTTTGGAAAAATTTGTTATAGCACTCGACAGAAACATTTAAACATGTAAAATCTTAATCATCGAACTTCTGAACAGTCATGTAGACAATAAAAACTCAATTTCTGGGGATTGCAAGTCGGAGTAAAGGCCAAATCGGCTGTGAATCGTAGTGACGTCAAAGCAATCGTGCGATTGTCTACGATTTAAAGCCGATTTGTCATTTGCTTCGTCTAGAAGGCTTCCAAATGCACGGAATTTCAATTTTGTGTATTGATGTTATTATTCTGAAACTCACTACGGAAGATTGTGTTTGTTTACTGTCTATACCTAATACCAATTTTCTTTCCTTTTGAAATCGGATCGCAGACAGATTGATAGTGTGCAAGGGGTTTTTAGATTCACCTTAATGATGTGTATAAGGGGCGGATCCAGGGAGGCTCATACTAAAGGGGTTTCCTCAAATTGAGGGGACACTTTTCATAACATATATCATGCTTAAGCTGGGGCACGCTGTTCCCACCCCGGTTACCCCTGGATCAGCCAAAGAGGGTAATCCATGGCAAACTGCTTTTTCCTGCTGAGTGCCTGCATGGTGACAGCGCTTCAACCATCGTTCACCCCTTCAGACATCTAAGCTATTAGCAAACTGCGTTGGGGCAGAGAGCATCGACTGTTTACTAACAAACGTTGCTTTCTGATGGGTCTCTCGAGAGATCCAGTATGTACATGAATACTATGCCGCGAGCCCAAACATCGTTGTCTTTAGGAGAAAACTTGACGATTTTTTTTTTTTAGATGTTTACATTGAGTTCCATATTTGATGGGTATGCAGGTGTCAAGTCAAGCTAAACATGATTCTAGTTGGGAGTGTCTTACGTTCGAATCTGACCAAATAAAAAAGAAAGAGAGAACAAAGTTCTAAATCAAGTCACGCCGACGAGACCGCGACATCAGGCCATGCCTGTTCATCCTTTTGTACGATGAAACGTTAAAGGAATAGTTGAGTTTTGTTGCAGAGGGCGCTACACAAAATATTTTTTTGGTGAGATTATGAAAAACTGAGTGTCAAATTTGAAAGAGCATACAATTTCAATGACAAAGTCATCTTTGTTTGATCAAAATCGGTTAAGGGACGGCTGAAATATCCATAAATATAACGATTTCTAATATTTCTGGTGACCCACAAATTAATATTCGATAATTTGAACCAGCCGTTGAAAAAACGAGATAGCGCCTTATACGTTTAATTCCAGCCAATGCCGATGTTGGTTTTTGTTGGCTTTTCGTGTTAGTTATAATACGCACAACCAGCCGGCCCATGTAATGTTATTAATTAATTAATTAATTAATTAATTAATTAACGGTCACCGTATTTTTTTTAAAGTAGAGCTGAATTGGTATGATCGTATTGGCTAAATTTCACACATTTTGAGGTCTAAAATTACCTTCATAGCAATTTTCGGTCCCAAAAGAACACTAGAAATGTCCTAAATAAGAATAGGAGCAATAACCATGCACTTTGAAGGCATTTGAGGTCTGAAACAAGAACT
Organism: Mesocentrotus franciscanus; assembly: GCA_037976565.1. Taxonomy (NCBI): domain Eukaryota; kingdom Metazoa; phylum Echinodermata; class Echinoidea; order Camarodonta; family Strongylocentrotidae; genus Mesocentrotus; species Mesocentrotus franciscanus. The sequence continues at coordinate 1,698,081 of CP137686.1, read as the reverse complement.
CAACTATCCCTTTAAGGGACTATGATTTCAGAAATCATGTTATAATAATTCTTAAACATATGCTAATAAATCTTACGTATCTAGACTTCTTGATTCTTGCTCTAAGGAGTGATATAATTATGTTGTCCAGAGCAACGATAAATTGAAAATACTAATGATATTAAATAGTGGGTTCTTGTATGGCGTTCATGTCTGTCAGACTTTATAGCACCAGCAGTGACGATACCCTGTCTTTAGCAGGACTGCCATTAATATTTGGTGCTCTAGCATTTCAAGGAACTAATTCCAGTCAGGTACCTATTTACCTCACCTGGGTCAAGTGTGACAAATATATAGATTATTGTCTTGCCAAAGGACATTACTGCCGCGGCGGGACTCGAACCGCGAACCATATGATCAACAGTCCAACGACGTGTCAACTATACCACGACACCTCTATGCAGGAGGTGTAACTAATAAGTTTATAACGTTATGTGACACCGACACGGCAAGAATGAAGAGCCAATGAATATGCTATGTATGCTTCTATCAAGTCTCAAATAGAGCTATGTATAATTTGATTTAACTATTACACACGAGATATATAGGAATGAAGCTCGTATACCTAATAGTTCATCATACAATGATATTTTCAAACCCGGAAATTTGCAAATTAATCTTTCTGTTAATCTATCAAATGAAACAATAACCTAATATCGGTACTTCGCATTCACCTTTGTGCGGATAATTGCATACTTAAGCAAGCATGCACCTGCAAGATAAAATAAGTAAAAACGTTGATAACAAAGTCTTTGATAATTATTGAGTTGCACTTTGTTCACCCGATGCAATGATAATAACAGGGGAGTCTCGTATAGCAGTCATGTCATGGCGTTCTATTATTATTACACTTGCTTTAGCGCGGCTGGCATTGCGTACAGAGCTCATGTATTTTAAGGAATTACTTCCTAAAAGGTGCCCATTTTCCTCACCTGGGTGGAGTGTGCCAAATGCAGATTAATGTCTTGCTAATACTTTGTGGTTCACAGTCCGGAGACGTACTCGCTAGACCTCAACATTTAATATATTCGGGCATTAAGACAAGCTATCGCACTTATCATAAAGCGCACATATACAAACACTTGTCTCAATTGAAAGATACTTATATTAATCATGCTCACATCCGATACCAAGCATGACAATAGGCCATTTTCGTAAAGTAACCAAATTTAATGCATACGTTTTGGTGAAGTTTCTTGATGCAATTTATTTTCATTCACCTATTACAAATAGTTGTATTTCAATAGTCAGAATGCGAATCGCTTATATTACATGTTTTGGGTATGTTTTATTTTCCTCCTGCCTAGCAACACTCGATGTGTGCAATTCTCATTCTGACTATCAAAATACAATTACTCTTATATTTGTATTCCGATGTCACCCAAACTTTCATCAGTCTGCTTCTCTGATTTTTCTACTGTCATGTAGTTGTCCATTAAGATTGGATTTTCCTTCAATACATTCAGTTGTACATAACACGTCGCATAGTATGAAATTATTTGGTGAGAACATACATCACTTACCTATACTTCTGGTGACTACAATATCCTCATTAGTTCCTTTGAATTCAAATCTCTCCTTGGTGATAAGTGCACCACCTTCATTGGCCGAAATAAACTCAAGTGTACGTGTTTGGGATGAAGACAGACTCATCTCTCGTTTTTGCGCACGAAGTCGAAACAGATTCGCTCGATTTAATAGAATAGAATGATAGAGGGCGCATGCGGAGAATAAGGATCAGAGCCATTGATTACTAGGCGATTTCGGCCAACCCGGCTCGAGTTGCATGGGCCGAATATACTGCTTTGTTTGGCAATCAGAGTGCCAAACTTTGTATATAGATGGCTCTGATAAGGATGAGGGAGTATAAAACATTTTGCTTTGTGTGATGTGCAAAGGCGACATCATGATTTTCTGACCGGAAAGATGGGAGGGGGACAATCTACAACGACAACAACAAAGACATCAACAACAAAAACAACAACAACAGAAAGCGGAGAGGGATGATAGAAACAATTATATATATTGTGCGAGGGTAATGTAGAGAGAATTGTAAAGTAAAGGGAGGGAGAGACAGAGACAGAGATGGAGAGACAGACATATAGACAGACAAACAAAACAAACAGAGAGAGAGAGAGAGTTAAAAAGCAAGAGAGCAGAGATTGTGAAAGGGCTAGGCTCACACCTCCTTCCTCAGATGTAGAAGAAGAGCATGAAATGACATAGAAAGTAAAAAAAAAAAAAAGATACAGAGAATAGAGAAAAAGGAGGGAGGTATTTTGAAAAGCTACAAAAGACTATTTTTACACATTTAAGGAGAAAAGACATAAGTGACAATAAAGTCACAACCAAATAAAAAGGTATTAAAATAATAAGTTCACTTAACACCTGCTGAATTTAAGAAATTGTCTTAATGTATTTGAAAGTGTCATTTATTAAGCATGAAACCTGCATAATCAATTAGACGGCACTAGATTTTGTTTAATCACCGAATCAAAGGTATTTGTTTTTAATTAAAAACATGTGTTTTATGTTTAGATTTGATGGATCAAGGGCACTCTACTTCAATTTAAGGACGTTCCTCAGTAATGTTAACGAGCACCTTAGCCGAACAGGGCCTGCTGGTTATGTATTGCACAGTGACTGGAGTTCCTGGTATTGTGCAAAGTAAGATCAGCGGGCCCTGCGCATGAAAGGTGCGCATGAACATTATTACTACGTCCTTAACAGATTTGTTTACAATTTTGCAAAATGACTGCATTTATGACAGTGTTATAATAGCTTTAGAAAGGAAAAATATAACAATAAGAAGGCATGCATGGCGCACAATAACATTATCACAATCCGCATAGTTCTTTCCAGAGCGATTTATTTAAAAATATGTTTTCACACAAAAGCAAGAACGGAAATGTACATAATGGGCATACATATGTGCAAAGAAGAAACTCCCCCTGTCGGTCATATTTATATGAAACACTGAATTCAAAAAGTATATATATATATATATATATATATGATATTAAACGTACGTTAAACTTGAAATTTCTGCCATATTCATGTCCAACTCTTTCCCGTCTTGGTCGACTTTCGGAACATGCATTGGACCACTGTAGTAAAACTTTGGGTCAAACGTATTATGTCCGTATCACATTCGCAATACGTTTGGCAGTCTAAAGGGTTCGGTTGCTAAAGCAAAGAAAGTTTAAATGAAAAATCCAACCTTGATATTAAAGAAAGCAGAGAAGTCAGAGGAGCAGACTGTCAAAGTTTGAACGAAATCGGACAAAAAATAAGAACTGTAAAAATTGTAATCACTGTATGATACGTATGGGCCCTTACAATTGGCTGAATCGTTAACCTGGTTATTGTCATTGTGACTTTGTGCCGGATATCTTTCCAGTTTTCTTTAGTCACCACACATAATGACTAAAGTGTCTTTTCTTTAATGTGCAATTTAAAGTCAAGCTTGAGTTCTGGTGATGATATAAAAAAACTTTTCACAGAATCCAACAAAACTTACACTGAATGTTCAAGATAACAAATACATGACATGTGCCAAACGATTTTGGTGGAAAATGTACAGGGGCTGAGTAATGAGCATAGAAAGATAAGGAAATCAAGGTAAGTAAGCCCGACACCATGTGCTTTATGTGCAAAGGGGAGTTGTAGTTTTTATTGAAGATGATTTCCAGCAAGTTTTTGTAAGTTTGTTTTTATTTTACTGGTTCAAACAATCCACCTACTGCAGGATAACCAATCCAGAATGAACTAGAAATGCAATCGTGTCACAACGATGTGCGTGCAATGACGCCGTGTTTGTACGTGTCAAACGAAAGAGCATTTCCCCGGCCCCCCGACTTCGTGATCGGAGGGATTCCATGTAGGGGCGGCGATTTTCTTTTTCTTGACCGGTGGGGTCGAATTGTGAGGGACGAGGGAGCAGTGGCGTAATGAGCAAACACATTTTTTTTTTGGGGGGGGAGGGGGTGGGAGGGGGGGGGGGTGGGGTGCAGAACAAAATCCTTATCACTACCACTCGTATATGTATGAACGTTTTTCAAAGTGAGGTGGGGGGTGGTGGGCTAAAGTTTAGGATTAGGTAGAGCAAAGCAAAGCAAAATGAAGCGTAAAGTTGTGTGGGGTCCAGGGCAAAGCCCCAGTGGGTGTCAAGGAGCGGAGCCTCATGGAGCTCAGAGGTTTTAGGCATCTAATTACGGACAGCTGAGCATATTTTGATTCCTAATTTCTACACTTGCATGCAGCTCACTTATTGGAGTGGGGTCCAGGGGGCAGAGCCCCCAAAAGCTCAGGGGTTTAGGCATTTATAATCGGTCAGTTGAGTAACCAGGGACCCGTGTTAGGGCTTTAGGAGGGGTCCACGGGCAGAGCCCAGGGAACCTCGGGGACAAATCATGCCATTTCAACAACATTTATATGTCATTGGTATCGAATTAAAAGTAAACCAAATTTGAATTTCATTTTGGGAAAACTGGCCCCAAAGCTTCCTCCCCCATCAGTACGTAATGCAAGTATGCATAGTGAATGAGAGGGGTAAAGGTGACGGAAGTGACTACCCTCTCACAGTTTTTGACGTTTTGTTGTATTAAAAAATCACATCCATTAGCAAAACTATAGTATAAAAACAAGCAATATAATTTTCCACGCTTCAGTTTTCTGTGTATTGTACATTTTAGAGGATATTATGCAAGGAAGCGGAGCTCCTGAGTGTGAAGATTTTTGAATTTGTATTTTTGTAAACGCTGCACTCTAGGGTCGTGCAGAGCCTAATGAAATTAAGAATTAACAAAATAAGCAAGACAGAAATGAAAATAAAAAAGGATGAAAAACAAAAGATGAAGATGAAGATGAAGAAGAAGGAAAAAAATATATAACAAAAGGACAAGTACAAAGAGGAGACGATATAGAAGGATAAAAACGATAGCCGCTGACAGGTAAAAAAAAAAGATAGAATTATGAAAGCAGGAAAATGAAGAAAGATCGAAGAAAGCTATAGGTGATAGAATATGATGACAACAAAAATAACATCCTGAAAGATACTGAAACATAGAGATATATATAGAAAAAGAACATAAAGAGAAAGAAAGACAAAATCGCAAGAATGAAAGCAAAAAATAATATGAGGAAATATAGGAAATGATATACCTAGAAAGGGCTCGCAAGCACTGCCTGCAAAAACCAATGGGATTTGGTGCATGTTCGTCATTGCAATCAAGATCGTTCTGGGGGCCAAAAGCGTGAACCCGATATGCCCCATAGACAATGCGTGTAATGCATGGGCGGAAAACGTACAGAATCTGTATTATGACCGGAGTTAAATTGTTTTTTCTCTCTCTTTATGTCTCTTTATGGGCCGTATTTGGTATCATTAGAAAGAGGATTTCATGGTTGTTATTGTAAACAACTCTCTTTTTTTCTATGATAATCCTATCGAAACACGTGATGTAAAATAGATTTATAGGACAAAATGGCGTCTTAAATGGCCCCATTGACCAATTTCAAAAATCCGTCCACGAGGTGCCCTGCGTATTGCAACTCGGCATGTCACTGCAAATTTTCAAGGAAAAAAAAGGACGTTTAAGGGGCGAAAAGCAGTCTGAAAAAATGACGTCATAGCCGATACGTGTTAGATTCGGGCGGAAACTCGGCGGAATTCGTGTAGTGACCTTTGTTTAAATGCGATTTATTCACAATTTTCTGTGTGAACATATACTAAACTTGGTATCATTCTAAAGGGCACTTTATTGCGGTCAGTTTGACACCATTGTTATCTTCGCGCAATGTATTGCACGCATTAAACGCGCTATTACGTAATGCATAGTAAATTCATCATTTTGGGCGATAACTTTGCGCTGACACATTCGAATTTTACCAAACTTGGCAGACAGTTGTCACGTATATGGATACATATGTCTGCCAAGTTTCATTGATGTAGGTATAAAGATCGCTAATTTAGAGCAAGTTGAAGTTATTTCTCAATTTTCTTGAAAATGGCGAATTTGGAGGGCATTTTTCGCAAAGTCGGTCAGTGTTAGGGTATATAATTTTGTGTATGGCTGGAAAGGGCATATGTTCAAGTATCTAAATCCAAAAAAGGGTACGGGTCTGCCAAGCCATGATGGAGATACGGCCACAGAAAGAAAGCCAATTCCCAGAACTTTAGAGGGCGCTATTTATGTTTTGCATAGCCATTGGAGCGTAAAATTTGGCATGGCTATGTGCAATTATGAAATAAAGATACTGCGAGAAGATGAGACGGAACAGAATTGGTTAAAGAAAGTTATTGCAATTTTTAGATTTGTAGGGGTCTATTTTTCAAGAATTTGAGAGATTGTTGACGGAGTCGGTTTCAGATTTGAATTTTGACTATGAAGATGGCATTTTGAAGGTCAAGTTATGTGTCGCAGATGAAAGAACATCTCTTAGACTATCTAAAGGAATTTGTTAGAAGTTTGTAGGATCTCGGATAGTGGAGATAGGAAGGAATGAAGAAAGGCTTTAAAATGGACCAGAAACGGACAAAATGGCGCCTGGACGGTTATGCATGAGTGATTTCGAAAATCGAAGAATGTAGTGACCTGGATGAGATGCTAGAGATGATGCATACGAAATTTGAAAGGAAAAGGACAGGAGGAAAGCACCTAACTAGGAATAACAAGCACTACGTGCAAAACGAATGGGATTTCCGGACGATACTAAGGAGGATAAGAATATTAATGGGGCAGAATGTGAACGAAAACAAGGCAATGACGAAGGTCGTCATTGCAATTATAGCTATGTTCTCACGACGTACGATTTCCAGATTATAACGGTTATTGTAACTTGTTATTGATAACATGTTGTATGAAACATGGCCCTGGAACACTGGAAGTGTTGTAAATATTATTGATGGTAAAATCACAACAGACATTGACTAATAGGGCCTGGGCAAAGTGTATGGCATTGACCACAAAAGTACAGAAAGACAAATATTCAGATGACCTTTGAAGGTTAGTTATGCTTAATGGTGTGTGTAGGACTATATATTAATAAGTTTGATGTTTCACCATGCGGGGAGTCCTGAAGAGGACCGTTAGGACTATTCCTTGTGTGTCGGCTAAAAAAGAGTCGAGTCTCACCACAATCATGGCAATCCTTTGTTAGAATACAGTGGATTGTTTTTTTTTAGAATTCAAGCTGCTCACTGACCTGTAAGAATCTTTTGCCCGAGATTATAATATGATGACCTCCGCGTTAAAATCAAGTAGACCAATAGGGCGTCGCCTGTACCTGGGACTGGTTGAAATTAAAACTGAATCACTTTACCTTTCGGGTTTCTCCCGGTTTAATTAATCACTGGAATCTCCAGGTGTATCATTACACCAGAGTTTCCCTTCACAATTTTAATGAAGAGTATAGAAGAGTGTGTATATACAAAGCGCCCAGGGGTCTCAGTCCTGTAGAAATACTGTAAGCATGCGTGACCACAGGTTTTCCAGACACCCCCAAAACGAGGATTTCTTCTGAGGCCAAAATACACACTCAATGAGGATTTCGCGTGGTTTTTTCCCCGAATTTAAACCCTTAACGGGTTTTTCACAAAAGTGTAAACAAGTATTGTAAAATTGTAACCCCTTGAGCATTTTGAAGTGCGATAGGGATTACCATTTAAGTTGTTGACAGAGTAAAATAAATCAAATTGCGCTTATGATGTAAAATTCACAATGTAAAAATTTATTTCAATAGAGAAGCAATAACATCAACCTGTACATTTCCAAATTTAATGCACAGCCATCATAAGTCCTTTCTTTAGAAAAAAAGAATTACATTTCAAAGTTGAACTATTTTATATAAAGTACATGTAGTGTTTACAGAAAGTACACAATGTACAATGAACAGTTACTATTCTACTATGCAAAACAAAATATGTATAATACCTGAGGAACACATGTACAAATTTAACTTATGTGAATGACACCCATCCATATCAGCACAGGGCATCTAGTAATATATTCTATGATGTCGATACTTATAGCAGCTTTTGTGCATAAATTAAACAGGTTTTAGTATAATCTTATCAGATTTCATATTTTCATGGTACTTGAGGCTCTTACTATACGTGACGTGTCAATTCAATTCGATTCAAATAACTTCATTTCCATAACTCAATCAAAACATGAAGAAGAAAAAATGCTTACATAAAATGAATATTAAATGACATTTGCAATATAACATAGAAAATGAAACTTATTTGTAATTATACAATCTTAAATGTCGATAAGTTATCACAGCATGTTAGGATACAAAATATATATCATATCAAGCATATCATCAAATAAATTGAATTTTAAAGAAAAAGAGAAATCCACTAAAAAGCAGAGCTTGTATTTGTGTGGATTACTCAAAAAAGAAAAAAAGCAAGGAAGAACAAAAACTAAAAATGGTCAATAAAGAAGAATGCAGTGTATTTAAAATATTTTCGTTTAATGATGATTTATAAAGACAATGCAAATAACATATTCGATTCGATGGTGATTTGGAAAGCATCTTCAAATACTACGGTGGAGAAATTATGCATGCCTGAAATAAATGACAAAAATTAGACAATATATATTCAGATATGATATTACTAACAACTCTTGGAAAAATGGAATTCCCTCATCATTTCAGTTAGAGTTCCATATTGCTTCAAGGCCAATATACCTATAAAGCACTTTAAAATGATAGTCATTTTAAAGATTTATTTCAGTATGTGCTAGAGATTGTATTTCGCAGGTATGTTGAAGTCAACATCTCGTAACATCATGACGAAGCAAGCAATCAAATACCTGAGACAATGGCATCTAGAGACTAGACTTCGCTCTCAGAATCGTACTTTATACTTCAGTCACATCTTTAAGTTTGAACGAAAATTTTCCCAACTACGGTCATAATGTCCATTACGGACATTTTCAAATTCGAACGAAACTCTGACATTTCTCGTGTCGTCTTTCCTCTCAAATTCGCATGGAACATGTTCCCTCGGTTTCCTCACCAAGGTCATAAAACTGTTCAACGAGGCACCCTTTCCAAGTTCGCCGAAATTCCATTGAAACGAGTGTTGATTTGAATACACGCGTTTTAATGGGATGTCGGCAAGCTTGTGCTTAGGACGGTTTCGGGAAACGCTCTCCTTGTTTTGATCTCAATGGGGACCCCTCCGTCTTTTCTTGACCAGCATCAGAGCGATGGTGAGGAGGACCGATGCAGCACTCATGCCTCCCAGGATCATGAAGACATCATCAAAAGATCCAGTAACATCGTAAAGACTTCCTGCATTGATCAGAGAGCAACAAGAAAAATAACCCTTAAGAATATGCGGAAGATCATAATCATTGTAAGGTTGGAATGCTTATCTCATGGAAGTACATTGAACTTAACCTTTGATTAAAGATAATTGAAATGAATTTTTGTTTCCAGTAAAACTTTTGCGATATTCAAATAGAATTCCCATTGTTTACAGAACTTATTTACGTAGTAATACATACCTAGAATAAAGATAAAAATAGATGATGGTGTATAATAATTACATATATTTAAAATCGGTTCGTGCATTGTATTTTTGAACAAGCTATTTAAAGAAATAGTGCTCAAATACCTTAAATATCATAGGGCCCAACATATTAAAACCACTGGGTGATGAGAGTTCAGAAGTTGATGACTAGAAAAGGTTTTCACCTTGATACTCTAATTGTTGAAATACAGCTGAAAGATGTATGTATGTGGGTACTTCTTTCTTGAATGCTTAAGAATGGCTTAATTCATTCACATGCTACAAATTTTGCACTTCATTAGTAAAAGAAAGGGGGAAATCTGTTTCAATGCGACGGGTCCTCCTCGGCTTCAGGGCGTGTTCGAGATTCCGTGGCCTACCATATTCGGTGCCTTCTAATTATGTAGTATCCATCCTTGAGTATTGGATAGACCATGGCCCTGTCTTATAAAGAATTGTGATTGATCCGAATCAGTCGCAAGCCCTCTAATCAATCGCAAGTTTGCAGTCCCCTATCTTTTATGTACATAGTTGCGATTGAAGTTGTGATTAATCGCAACCGTTTATAAAGGGCCCCAGACCTTAAGGATGAATCCAAACTAATAGTGGCCCCGAAATGAGACGAGTCGTTTCTTCTCACATGCTTCATATCAAGGTGAGTACCTCCTGGAATACGATTCGGACAACTACTCCTCTAGGGCAATTATTCCCTAACTATATACTCCGGATAACTGCCATATAAGACAACTACCCTTTTGACAATTAACCCAAACAACTAACATTTTGAATGGGTTGTTTCCTCTCACACAATTTGCATATCTCCAATATCGTATCGGGGGTCACAGAGTCCCAGAATACGACCCGTACAGCTAACCCTCTAGGGAAACTATCCCCTGACATCTACCACGAATGACAACTAGCCCTTTGACAATTACAATTCTCTGATAACTAAAATTTTGCAAACAATTTGTGAACTGGGAAAAAAAGATGAATACTTGCCTGCCATATAACCTGACGAAATTACAGCAGCTCCTGTCACAAATAACTTGATGGAGAGCATACCGGCAAAGTTTTCTGTTGCGACGTAGAAAACTAGGACAGAGTACGTGGCTGGGAAGGCTCCGAAAATCCCACCTCCGGCAAAAAGGAGCACACAAGAAGATGGCTGAAGGATACACTAAGTTGGTAAAGGAAGAATGCTACGGCTACAGATGCCATGTTTGCGGTAAAAATAATCGCACCCCAGTGTGGTCGAAAATGCAGCATGATGGTGACGACCCCTTGGTTGATGAAACCGCCAAGAGCACCAGCTAGAGGTAGGTAAGCCGCGAGGGATTCATCAAGGCCTTTTGTCACTCCATAAGACACCACGAAGAGTGTCCAACTCACCATGGTGACTTGTAAAATGTACTTACATGGCAAGAATAAAAAACAGAATGCGTTTTCTTGAGCAAGCATTGGAATATTCAAAGTAGCCGAGAGGAAGTCTACGACTCTGTCAAGTTTTGATCTTGCCCCGTCTTCTTCATTCTGACTGACTGCAAAAGGGCTACTTTTTCCCGCTGTCTCACAATCATCAGGCTGCAAAGTTGAATCATTTTCCTCCGAGGATGCTCCTTTGGGAATTCAATCACTCTTCCAATGTCACCCTCTTCAGACGCAGGCACTTGGTGAAATCCACCTGTTGAAGAACGTGGTGGTCGGAAGGTAACCGCTATAGGAGTACAATGTAGATATACAGCTGCAAGACAAAGAAGAGCGCCCTCAAGTCCATAGGCGTCTAGAAGCTTGTAGGTGAGGACAGGAAATGCCATACCGCCTACTAAACTTCCCAGGAGGCATATGGAATTCACGAAGCCGAACTTTTCTCCAAAATACTGATGAAGGATCTCGTATGATATCTGATTTATCGGGGAACTAAAGAGCCCTGCAAGGTAATAGAGACAGAACATAAATGTATATATTTTGATATTCAAACGATCTGGGCCATGAATTATAAAGAGTTGCGATTGATTCTAATAAACCGCAGCTTGAAATCAATAGAAAATTTTGTTTAAGACGGGGATCTGATGTCTTGTTATAATTTGGGCAAAAAGCCCTTGGCATACAGTTATAAACTGTATATGCACAGATTTATTAATTTAATGATGTCCCTCTTCTCAGCTCATCCAATTCACTGAAAAATGATGTATTCGGAAAACCCGATATATTCATTTTTAAAGTGGAAATACGCTTCGAAAGACTCGAGTTCAATTCAAAGCACAGGCACGTTGATAACTTTCAACCTGTCTATGCAACAAGGCCATGATTAAGGAGCCAAGAACCATTTGTTATTCATGTAATACGTTCATAAGTACATTACATATTTATAATGTTAATGTAAAAATGCCTTGTAAATATTTTGTTATTTCTTTGTAAACCAATTTTCATCCTGTGCTGCTGGTCATTCTGTATACACCAATAAATAGAAAGAAAGAAAAATCAAAGAAAGAAATATGAATTAAGTCTTTTCCATAAAAATGTCATTAATTGTTCTTCTCCAATTCATTCATAAAAATACATCTCACGGTTCTAAGTTCGATTCGTGCAGGCATTATATTTCATACCTTAATTTCTATTCAATTACTTTTATATACATTCCTTTATTTGTCTATTTATGTATTAAATTATTTATTCATGTATTTATTATTTGTTTGTTTATTCAATTTAATCAATTTTCAACGTACCGGTCATGAACATAGCAAATCCAAACCAGACGGGTGAATCGACGTAAGCGGAAGCTATGATTGCTGCACTTGATCCCACACTACCCACAATGCAAAGCGCCCTGTGATTGATTCGTTTGGCAAGGATGCGCACAAGAGGACCTGTTGTGAACAAACAAACGAAACAAAAACAAACAAATCAACAAAGCACTTATAAACCTCATTTTAAGAATGAAACAAGATCGCAATGACTTTCCAGAAATCAACTCGAGGAAATGTCAATACCTCATCAAGTACATGAATATTCCATCTAGAAATCATCGTCAATGAGGAGCTCATGCAAAGCTAATATAGACGACTCAGATCAATACACCAAGAGAAATTTCCTGATCTTCGGGGAATGACGGAGGAGAAAGAGGAAGAAAATACCGAAGAACTTGTGAAAGCAGTTTGCCGAGAAAAGCTCGACATCCATCTCGATGTCAACGACATCGACCGCAGCCACCGCCTCGGCGCAGCTCCAAGCAGAAGGGAAGGCGACCAGTCTCCGCAGTCTCCGTCTTTTTTTCTCCATTCTATCTTACATTCTTTTGTTATATATTCGTGTTAGCTTTTCTTTTGTAAACAGTGCATAATTAAGGAGTCGGTTCTACTGTCAGTTGTTATACATGTATATATATGTGTTTTCGGTACCTTTTAATCGATGTAGTATATTTTTTTATATTTACTCATATCCATGTGTTGTGTGTGTGTGTCTTTTTGAGTGTGAAGGTATGTTTGTGTCTTGTTATGTATGCATGTGTGTATGACCTGTCTGTGTGCATGTTTGGTAGGTCCATCTTGAGTAGTCTTTTACAAGACTTTTATGTGTATAGAGTTTATTGTACCATTGGTTTTCTTAATTGTAAATAATGGATACCATTCTTGAAGAAGATGTGAACATAATGCTAAGAGATTGTGCATATGTAGATTGTGGTGCATTTGAACAGAACCTACAAGGAAATTTTGATCTTTTGCATGTAAATGCCAGGAGTTTATGTAAGAATTATGATGATTTGTTGCAATTGTTGTCTTATAGGTGTCTCTGAAACTTGGTTTAAAACTACAACTGATATCAATATGTTTCAGATACCTGGCTTTTCTTTTCTTCACATATGTAGGGCAGACAAGAATGGCGGTGGGGCATGTTTGTACATTAAAGATAATTTGGATTTTAAATTCCGTGTTGATTAATCTGGGTCAAATTCAGGGTATAAATTATTTTTGTTGAAATAACAAGCTTCAGTAAAAAAGATTTTATTGGATGTGTATATAGGGCTCCTAACTATGATAGTACATCCTTTGTTGAAAATTTAGAACATCAGCTACAGATATTGAGTATAGAGAAAACAAGGAGATATATTTAATGGGTGACTTCAACATCAATTTATTAAATTATGATAATGATCATAGTGTTAAAGATTTTGTAGATTTTATTTACTCATTTGGATTATTTTCTCTTGTCACTAAACCAACTCGTATAACTGAAATTAGTGCAACATTGATTGAAACTATTTTCACAAACTGCATTCAAAATGAGTTTAGTTCAGGTGTAATATGTTCAGATATTTCAGATCATATGCCTATATTTTGTGTAAAAAAGGGCTCTGTGGTAGCTTCTATTAAAAGAAATGGACAAGTTATGAAGCGGTTAATAAATGAAAGAATTTCAAGGTTCAAGCAACACGTAGCTGTAATTGATTGGCAGGCTCAGCCTTCACTGGAAGGCGTCAATGGTTTATATGAACATTTTCTACAAATATTTCTGGAATTATATAATTTATGTTTCCCCTTAATTGAGGTATCAATAAAGAGTAAATGTAAAAAGCCATGGATAACTCGTGGTTTATTGAAAACAATAAACCATAAACATAAGCTTAATGGTTGTTATGTCAAGAGACCAACAGCTGAGAATAAAAGAAATATGTTGATTATAAGAATGTCTTGGTTAATACTCTTCGTATAACCAAGCAAAATTATTACAATGATTTGTTCCACAGTGTTAAAGGCGATATTAGGAAAACTTGGTCTCATATCAATGAATTGTTAGGTCGGTCAAATAGGCATTTACTTCCTAAAGAGATTGATTTTAATGGAGTACTTCTATCATCTGCCAAGGATAAGGCTGAAAGTTTTAATCAATATTCATTGGATTACCCATAAAAATCAGTACAGATATTCCTCAAGTACCACAATCTTTTCATGATTATATGAAACAGTGTGAAGATAATGCATCTATGTTGCTAAAACCAACTTCAAAATCTGAGATCATCGATATTGTGTCATCTTAGAAGCCATCTAAATCTAGCGGTTCTGATGATATATTACCAAGAATTATAAAGGAGTGCATTCACCTTTTATTGATCCCTTATGTAAAATCATTATATGTCTTTATCTCAGGGATTTGTTCCTGATAAATTGAAGGTAGCTAAAGTGGTACCAGTGTATAAAAAATCTGACCGTAAAAATGTCATTAATTATAGGCCAATAGCATTGTTACCAATCTTTTCTAAAATACTTGAGAAAATAATTTATAAACGCTTAAATGAGTTTCTATCTAAAAAGAATATCTTGATTCCTCAGCAGTGTGGTTTTCGTAAGCACTTCTTCACACAAATGGGTGTGTTTAATTTATAAAGTAATATCATAAAAGCTATTGAGACAAGTATTGTTTGTGTTTGGGGATATTCTTAGATCTATCTAAGGCGTTTGATACCATTGACCATGGCATCCTCCTCAAGAAACTTGAGCATTATGGAATACGCGGTGTAGCATTGTCTTTGTTCCGAAGCTATTTGTTTGACAGGACTCAATTTGTTGTGGTGGATGGTATTAGTTCCCAACTTGCTTCTATTAAATATGGTGTACCTCAGGGTTCTGTTCTAGGTCCCCTTTTGTTTTTGATCTATATAAATGATATAATACACTCATCAACATTATTCTCATACTCACTTTTTGCTGATGATACCAGCTTGCTGCTGGCTGATAAGAAGGCTGAAATGTATTACTAATTGCAAATCAAGAGATTCAGAAACTGTATGCATGGTATTGTTGTAATAAGTTATTGTTGAATGTTCAAAAGACCAAATGTGTTATTTTTCGCTCAAAGGTAAAAAGCTTCCAGATGGTATTACTCTTCTTAATGTTGGAGGATATGATGTTGCGCTTAGTGAAAATGTTCAGTTCTTAGGATTAACTATGGATGAGCATTTATCTTGGAAAAATCATTTAGATGTTGTATATGCACAAAGTTGTCCCGAAGTGTAGGTGTCATTTTAGATTAAAATTTATTTTACCCGAAAGAGTGTTGATAACATTATATAATAGTATTATTCTTCATTTGACATATTGTAATGTTGCTTGGGGAAACACTTTTAAGTCATATATTGATAAGCTGAGAGTATTGCAGAAGAAGGCAATAAGGCTTATTACTAATTCTAATTATAGAGATCCAAGTTCTACATTGTTCCTTCGACTGAGAATGTTACCACTAAGTGGACTTGTGTTGTTCAATTGCGTATTGTTTATGTTTAAACTTCAGTCTATGCCTCCTGAATGTACGTTAAATGATTTATTCCGTCAGAACTCACAAATTCATAATTATAATACACGTCAAATGGGTCTTATTCATCAGCCCTTTGCTAGAACAAATGTCACTCTGACCTCTTTCCATATCTCTTGCATTAAAGACTGGAACAGTTTGCCTGATGATATAAAAAATAGTACAACTCTTTCTAGGTTTAGAAGGTTATCAAAAACGTACCTACTTGAAAGACTGACATATTTTTTCTTTGTATCTTAATAATGCTTTTTGACCACCAAGGACCTACTAATCAGTGTGTTTGCTGTGTATGTGCGTTTGTGTGTGCGCGTGTGTGAGAGTATTTGTGTGTTCTATATTCTGTAGCTTAGTATTTCCATCCCTTGTATAAACGTTACATTCTTTTTATTCACCTAGCAATATTGTTAATGTATGTATTTTGTGGACTATAGGGCCCGCTCACAAGCTTAGCTTCTAAAGGGGTGCTAAAACCATTCATTATATGATGTAATCAAGTAAATATGTTGTTTAATGTACTATTACCAGTCTCTTTTCTATTTAAAAGATTATATCATGTTTTGTGTGGTTTTGAATAAAATGAACTTGAACTTGAACCGTTTTGAGCGTTTTTTTGCCCCCATGTTCACCGAAAAATCGTATGTTTTCTGCACGATCAGCATGAGGCCTCCGCGCGATGCCCGTGCGGGGATTGTGCAATGCCACCTACGACATGTCTACGGGCTACGGGCTTACGATTTTCAAATTTGTATAACTTATGCCTGGATTACATTTGGCCTGCGATTAGTCTACGGAGCCCGTATCCTGGCCTCTTCCGTGCGGTCTCCGTACGGAGGCAGGAGGCGGCCGTGAGATTTTCGTACGGATTCACGGGCTCCGCGGGGCTCCGCGGCCTCTACGATTTTGTTTCGCAGAAAGTTATACAAATAGTAGTGCGCTTATTGACTTAGTCTTTATGTTAAAGTCAATGGGAGAGCTTGATGGGAATACAAAAATGGGACAAATTTCTTAGCGTATTTTCCGAGCTATGTAATAAACATATGCCCCGTATGTTACAGTACTGAGAAAACAAAAGGGTTCCCCATGTATTAATGATGAATATACTATGATAGCTAGAGAGCGTGACTATAATAAGAAATAGTTTGATAAAATTAAAGAAATTATGTACCATGAAACGTACAAATATTATAGAAATAAAGCAAATAACTTATATAAAAAGTTGAAGCGAGCATATTGTCGGAAGGAATAAACTGATAGTGGTGTTGACATGAGAAAAAAATGGAAAGTTTTAAAGGAGCTACTACCTAGCAAGAAAGTAAAATATGACTCAAATATTTTAATAAATGGGGAACCTGTAGATAATTTATATAATATAGACACTAAGTTTAATGTGATGTTTAGTAACGTTGGTACATGTACAATCAAAATCAAAATAATATAGACAAAACCCAGCAAAAAGAAAAGTGTTTAAAATGTGTTCAACGTGCAAGATCTGTTTTTCGTTTTGAAGAAATAAGTGTAGATTTTATCCAAAAGAATTGTGTACTATGGATTGTACAAAGTCGATAGGACTGGACGAAATTTTGAAAATTAGTGCTCAGTACGTTGATTTACCATTATCACATATTTTTAATGAATCTTTCCGTATATTACGGGATATTTTCCTCAATCATTTAAAATTGCAAAAATAGTACCCATACCTAAGAATAAACTAACCAGTGACAAGCTACATGTATAAGTAACTCAGTTTCGCCCTATATCACTCCTATCAATAGCTGCAAAAGTATTTGAAAAAGCAGTCCATTCTCAACTTCTTAATTAAATGGACAAGAAGGTCTTACGACTGAGCGCCAATCTGGGTTTAGACCCAATCACTCAACTGCAACATGCTTAACAAAAATTTAGCGACTTTTTATATGAGAACTTTGATAAAGGGTAATTTGATGGCATTGCATTCCTTGACCTTAGAAAAGTGTTTGACGTTATACCCATAAAAATGTCGTACTTTGGAATTGATGAAGTTGAGTTGAAATGGTTTGAATCGTTTGAATTGTTATTTTGCTCTGGTTCGTAATGTTATGAACCAGAGCAAAATAACACTGAGTTCCTATAGGAAATCTATTTAATATTCAGATGGTCATACTTATCTCAGCCAATACTTTACATATTCAATTGGTTTTCGACATTTGGACATTATTTTTTATGCTCTTTCGGAAAATGAAGTTCAAATTGAGAAAATTATAAAAATAGTTTTTGATGACGTCACACTTCATTACTCTATTGAACAAAGAATAAAATGTCATTATTTTGTTATGGTGTATACGTTACTGCACAACCTTGCCCCACAATACCTCTGTAATCTAGTATCTAAACGTAATGTCGCCTATTGTACTCGATATACCATTTCTTGACAATTATACCTACCGAAACCAAGAACTAAATACAAAAATACATCTTCTCATATACTGCAAGTAAACCTTTTAATTCACTACCAATGCATGTTCAAATATCACGCACATTACATAATATCTAAAAACCGCCTATATACGGCAACACCATTATTTAATATGATATCGCAATAACTAAAGCCAATTGATTTTATTTTATATTACAAATTTTTATCTGAATTTGTCATACCTCTGATGTACATTTATGCTTTAATTGCCATGTACTTTATGTATTTATCTGTTTGTTTTTATGTTGTGTTTTAACTTTATATATTGTAATATCCACTTGATACAGGGCCCCCTTGTAAAGCAGGCCTTGTGGCACAGAATGGGGCTACCCTGTGTTTTAAAGAAGAATGAATAAAAAATAAAAAAAATAATAATAATGTTCGGATTATGTAATTTCAACAGGTGATGGACAGAGCTGTTGAAATTATTGCGTTTTTTTCTCGGAGTTTTGCGATCGTGTTACATTACGTTGCTTGTTATGTGTTTTACTCATTCCAATAGTGACTTGAAGAAGGAAAAAAAGACATTTCCTAAATCACGGATATTGTATTTTACACGAAATTAAAAAAAAGAAAAGAAAAGAAAAACAGGATTCTGCAGAAAGTATTGAAGACAATAGTGTTCATTGGTGCATGAACCTAGAAACCTAACAAATTGAAATTAACGTATTATTGGAAAGTATAAGAATAATCATTATTTCATTGCCTCTTAACATATTGTCTATTAATAGACATTCTTTCAGAGACGAGTTTCATTTAAAACGCCAAGTAGAATTGACATGACTTGTACTGAACTGACAGGTATGATCATTATGTGCTGTACTTTCTTTGGCACATTATAACATGTAGACTTGTTGACCTTGAAAGTTATTACATCTATTTAATCAAAGGTCAAAACTATTACAAATATTGTAAACAGAGCGTTTTTTTTCATTGCGTTGAAACAGCTAGATTATTATCAGAAAGAGATATATGACCTTGCTCCTTCCATCATTATATCAAGTATAACTGTATATCTTAAAAGAATATAGTATGCATTGACTTCTAATAATGACCGACCTTTGCAAGATGTGTAGGAGTTCAGGATTTCTAAATCAGTAATAGTAGCGTGGGGCCTAATATTGAATTTGGGTCAATCGGGTTTCTTTTATTGTTCTCGATGAGATATTTCTTTTCATGCCTGCACGCACTCTTTCAATTTATATTTCCCAAAACCCTGACAATCCATAAATTCAGACCAGGATAGAAAGACCTGACAGGGTAATAATAACATCGGAGATGTGAAAAGAGATAATATAATTGTAATGAACGTGTGAATAAATCGAAAGTCAACACCATGTAGAATTACACGCAGATCAAATAGAAATAGTATCAGAAATAGAGCTTCTTGGTCGATTATCAATTTTGTAGTGTAGGCCTACTTAAGATATGCCGATCGAGTAACAAAATGACACTCTACTATAACAAAACATTATTACAAAAATATACTAGATAAGATATTAAAAAATACATATTCTGGTCAGGTGCCTCGCTGGCCGCATAAAATTGACAGTTTCTTGAATACCAGTCATTTCGAAATTTGGCTGATACAGTCCCTTGTTTAGCCCCAGAATGTTCAGAAATGGCGCGGTAAACCGCCGCAAAAAAATGGGGGCGCCGCGGTTTTTTAAGCGCTTGCGCGTATTCAGTGAGCTCGGTGTGTAGCGTATTACACTTGAAGTCATTATATTAAAACTAAAATAAAAAAACGCCGCGGTTTTGCCGTGACATATCTGAACGAGTCTTACATGTTCTTATTATGTTATATATTTTCAGCATGTCATTTCTTGTTATGATAACCCAAAGGAGCTGTACATTTTCTGGTGCTTGTTGGCTAGTTTTCTAGCAATAAAATCGTCCGATACCCCCACCTATATTCCCATCACCGTCACCACCACCACAATTAATATGCCCATGGACCTATGACGGATGGACATTCGACGTGATTCTTTCTTTGATCCAATGAGAGTCACCGCCTTCTGATTATGTGCATCTTAATGAGAACATTCAGCTGTTTTAACAATAACGACTGCGTAAGCATTTTCGGTCATTGACAAAGGAGCAGTTTCCCTCTCTTGGGTTTTGTTTGGATGGTGTGCTCTGTAAGAGTGTGTCTTAAGTTAAAAAAAAAGATCCCCAATGGGGAGCAGCAAAGTTGAAAAGCAGACGATTTTGGTGATATGAAATGTATTATTACTGATTCGCACACTTTCGCACACACCCATGACCTTATAAAACAATTAGAAGGCCATGATCTTTATAAGCCCTGTGCGTTGTAACTCTGGAATATTATGAGGAAATTGGAAACGGGATTTTAAATCACAACCAATCCAAATATAACCTCTATCTGGTAATATCAACATGTTTTTCAAAATAAAATACAGTACACGGAACAACAATTTCCGATTATAAACCAGAACTGCACATCGATTTTCCATGATTTAAGCGAGTTATTTATATTCTGCGCATGTAGATTAGACATGTGTAAAATCACTATCTTGAATCTGTCCCGGCTTTTTGGCGGACCTCATGAGATCAAAGTGAAGAAACATGTACGGAATATTATTGAGACGACATTGACGGAGACAATGACAATGAATTCGTTAAGAAAACGACGAATGTCCATCCGTAATAGGTCCATGATATGCCAAACCAATCACTAACCATGAATGGGTCATCAGTACTTACATGCCATGAAAAAGACGGTTAATTCCACAGACAAGATGAATCCGATTGTTCCATAGTTTGTCTCTAATTTATTGACGAGGGCCGGAACGAGAACACCAAACGCTTTCAAGAGTCCCTGCGTCAGGAAATCCAGACTAAATTTGGTAATCAGTACCACATACCTCCAACTCTCAGATGATGTCCCGCCCGACATCTCCGTCGTTACCTTGGTCGTTTCCCCCGCCCGATGATGACAGTACCTTGCTGTAATAAAGGAATGCCAAGTGCGGCATTCTCGTGAACTTAATACGTAGCGGTTCATCGCGTGTAATGCCTTTTCTTCATAGATTTTACGAGCAAGTGTGTGTGTACATATTACATCATATTCTTGGCCAAGAGGCATAAAGCAAGAATAATATTGTCATGAAAGGAATTTTTTCCAGGCGAGAAGGGAATTCTTTTGTTTATTAAGCACTGGTAGGAAATGTACTACTCAAAGGTTAGTTAGAGGTAGCCAAGCGTAGGATGCATTATTGCATATATTTGCATTTAAGACACACGGTATATGGGGTGTGCATGATTTTGGGTTGGCTATTGAATGTAAAGACAAATAGCTGGATACCTAGGAGGTTTTGAATGTTAAGGACCTGGCAAAGAAAGGGTAAAGGGAAGTTGCTTTAGAATAATGGGCAGAACCCTTCAAGTCAGTGCTACGGTGCAGACGTTTAATGCACGAGGTAGATTTATTTAGGAAGGCAGCAGAAACATTTTTCTTCAGAGAGATCTTCACGTCGGGGCGAGATAAGCTGTCAATTAGTCGACAGGGATTTCTACGCAGTCTAGAGACTGGCCAAGCGACCAGGAGTCATCGACAGAGATAGAGATGAGCTGCCAAGTCGACGGGTTATCTATGCAGTCTAGAGACTGCATGGCCAAGCGATCAGGAGCTGGGACCAGGGAGGGACTCGCGAGATGGAAGCTGCCCTGTAGTAAAGTTATGTATACTGAATTGTTTATGTTCTGTTGATTTTTGAAGCCACGATTTGTAGGCTAAAGATTAAAATGTCATTATACCTTTATACAATTGTGTTCTGTTGTGGTTTCTGATGAGGTAGCAGTTTAAATAATTAAAAAAAGTCACTCACGTGACAATTTGGAGGTCCTACCGAGACCCAACTGCTACTTTATTAGGGGGATTGGAAAATATTACCCTCAGTACATATTATTGTGATTTATGTGAAGTGGTTCTCCCAAGGTGTGCATTGAAGCATGCATGGTTCAAGCCTTGGTACATTAATTTATCTTGCTCTCTATCAGGGGCGGCGATTTCTTGTTATGACCGGGGGGACGAAATGCGAGGGACGAGGGAGCAGTGGCGTCATGACCAAAAACGTTTTTTTTGGGGGAGCAGAAGAAAAAAATCCGCATCACCACCATTCTTGTTATATGAAGGCCCCGATGAACGTTTTTCAAAGGGGGGGGGGGGCTAAAGTATTTACGATCAAGTAGAGCACAGCAAGTGGAACGTAAATTGACGTGGGGTCCAGCCCCGGCGGGGGTCAAGGGGCAGAGCCCCATGAAGCTCAGGGGTTTTAGGCATTTAATTAAGGTCAGATGAGCAACCAGGGGCCCAGCTTAGGGCCCCTGGTGGGGTCCAGGGGCGGAACCCCCGGAAGCTCGGGGGTTCCCAGGTCGAAAACCAGTTGAAACCAGTAGGCAACTGGTCAACTGGTACCAGTTCAAACCAGTAGTCAACTGGTACCAGTTCAAACCAGTATATTCAACTGGATTTTAATATGGAAATTGAGACAACGCTATCTGGGACCAGTTGACAAACCAGTTGAAAAACCAGTAGAATTACCAGTTCATATACCAGTTGATATTTCCAGTTAACCCTTTGAGAGCGAGCCCGCGCACGGCGATTGTTTCCCCTGTGACGGAGCGATTTCGCCAGTAATGGAAAAATTGGCGGTGCTTTCTACTTTCATTGCTCATTGCGCCTCATTGAGTCATTTTCGTGATTTTTAGTAAATGTAAAAATTAAAGATCAGACTTTTTTCTTTCTAAAAATAAAAGTTTTGTTCATCAATACGAAAAATAAGGTCAGTTATTTTTGAGGGAAATTGCCGTCTTATTTTGCTGAAGCTTCACGTCTTTCCTTTTCAATACACTCACAATACAAATTTTGTAAGCACCGCCGCACGCGCAGATCGGTCGATACCTCCATTCATTTTCCCATTGTCAATGATTGTCGTCTGCTAAAGCTCGGCCGATTATCAACCCAGCCATAAATAATAGGCCTAAGCCTTCGTTTTACATGGGTTTTCGACACATTTTGTAACTATATTCTGACCAACATTATGCCATGATCTACACTAAATGCCCTTTCTTTTAAATGTGCAAATCAAATATAGGACTATTTGGGAAATGAATTTTGAGATGAACATTGTTTTATTCTCGAAAACAAAAATAATATTTACTTTGAATGCTTTCGACTTCGTTTCTCATAATTTGAAATATTCATTTTGTTTTAGTTTTTGCCTCCCGCTTAATTTTGTTTATTTTTTCTCTATCTATACTTTTCTTAGAACCTTATTTGGATATGAGGTTGCTGTATCAATAAAATATTTATTGAATTTTTGTACGCACATTTGATTTGTTTTGATTGTAATGGAAAGAGCTAAATGAATGACAGAGATTAGAACAAAATCATCTCTCTTTCTCTCTTTCTATCTATTTATCTATCTATTTATCTATCTATCTCTGTCTGTCTCTGTCTGTCTGTCTCTCTGTCTCCCTCCTCCCCCTCCCTCTCTGAATACGTCAGGAATTTCGTGAAATTGGAATTGTGCTTCAGTGTGTTTTATTTCCGCATCGCGTTGTTGTGTTTTTTTGTTGAAAGGGTGTGGCTAATACGGAGTTAATCGCAGTAGTCTTGGTAGTCTTTTATTTATTCGAAAATAAATGATATTGAAAATATAGTAATTCATTATATGTTACGAAACAATAAAGAAAGAAGTGCAAACAACATGAGAATTCAATTTATTTGTCTTCGTCTCCATCTGTGTTCTCGTTCAACCTATCATGTCAATAAAACTTTGTTAACCCGTTCTTTCCGTTGGAGTTTACAACGAGCATGACAACGAACTTTACCCTTGGCCACGTTCATTGTTCCTCTTACGTAACTTCCGTTCCGTTCTTCTATTGTTGGAGTTTACAACCATGACAACGAACGTTACCCTTGGCCACGTTCATTGTTCCTCTTATGTAACTTAGCTGTAGGGGGCCTAAGACATAACTCTTTTCGTATAGGTCTAAAATACTTTTAAACATTTCTGTGTCATTTTATACTTACAAACTATAATTGTCAAAATTTGCCAATACTTGCAAACTATTACGTTTTTTTCTTCTTCTTCCTGAAAAGTGCAGGCTTCATGAAATGAAGATTAACGCACTGTGGGTTGATGCGCGCACAGCCAATAGTGAGCAGACAAGAATTTCTGGTGCAGGTATTTACATTGTATAGTGATGTGCAGTTAAAAAGTAGCTTGTCTGCATGCTAGACGGTGCCATTCCTCAATGCCGCTTTAAAGGCATCGAGTGAGACAAACTCTCGTGGATCTTTCTTCAGAGAGTTCCATTCTTTGCTGGTGCGTTGGAAGAAGGAGGAAGAGTACACTTGTGAGCTGCAGTATGGAGTCCAGAAACGTGAGCCATGACCCCTTGTGATCGACGTAGATTCAGTGAGGTGTTGTTTCCACTTGATATCTACCAGGTCCCAGCGGATTCTGTAGAGCATAGCAAGTCGACTCTGGCAGCGCCTACTCTGGAGAGTTGGCCATTGTAGATCGTTCAGTAATGCAGTTACGCTTGATCTGCGGTCATAAGTGCTGGTGACATATCTTGCGCTGCTTCTTTGGACCTGTTCTAGCTTCCTGATGTTTCGTTGAGTGTGTGGGTCCCATGCTGTTGTTGCAAACTCCACTATTGGTCTCACATAGGTCTTGTATGTTGCCTCTTTGATCTTGCGACTGCAGCTGTTGAAGTTGCGTTGGAGAAGAGCTCGGATGGAGTTAGCCTTCTTGGTGGTGATGTCAACATGTGTGTTGAATGACAGCTTTTTGTCAACGTTAAGTCCGAGATACTTGGCAGAGTGAACTTCATCAAGGATCAATCCGTGGATGGAGTAGGTTGAAGATGTAGGCTTGCGCTTGTTTGTTATGCAAACAACTTGGCACTTGGAAGGATGGAA
The DNA here is from genome assembly GCA_037976565.1 of Mesocentrotus franciscanus. Classification (NCBI taxonomy): domain Eukaryota; kingdom Metazoa; phylum Echinodermata; class Echinoidea; order Camarodonta; family Strongylocentrotidae; genus Mesocentrotus; species Mesocentrotus franciscanus. Next base: position 1,672,797 of record CP137686.1, on the reverse strand, counting down.
CTCCATTAGCCACTTTCTTTCCCACTTCTGCAAGGCATCTAAGTCGTCCTGAAGTAGTACAGCATCCTGAGGTGATGTGATTCTCTTGTAGACCGCACAGTCATCAGCAAATAGTCTTGCTGTGGAGTTCTTAACGCAGTCTGGGAGATCGTTAATGTACGCCAAGAAGAGAAGTGGTCCGAGAACGCTGCCTTGCGGGACTCCAGACGTAACATCTGCCTGTGTGCTGACTTGGCCGTCTACCAGAACTTGTTGGGTTCGATGACTAAGGAAGTCCTTGACCCAAAGTAGAGTTGTTCCACATACACCATAGTGCTCCAGCTTGTGTAGGAGCAATCTGTGGGAGACCTTGTCAAAGGCTTTGCTGAAGTCCAGTAGTATCAGGTCAGTCTGCCCTTTCTCTTCGATTCCTTTGGCCAGATCGTCAATGGTCAGTATGAGCTGAGAGTCACATGAGCGCCTCTTTCTGAACCCATGTTGTGCGTCAGATAGAATCCTGTGGTCAGACAGGTGGTTGATGATGGCACTGTGAATCACATGTTCGCACAGCTTGCACAGGATGGCTGTAAGAGATATCGGCCTGTAGTTGGCAGGTGAAGATCGGCTCCCCTTCTTGAAGAGTGGAACCACCACAGCCTTCTTCCATGTAGCAGGGATAGTGCCTTGATCAAGGGTTGCCTGGAACAGGATGCTGATGGCTGGCGCAATCTCGTTAGCAATTTCCTTCAACAGTTTGGCAGGGACACCATCTGGACCAGAAGCCTTATGTGGGTTGAGGTTCCTGAGGAGTTTGGCAATCCCAGTGCTACTGATGTTGATGTCGCTCATTGTAGGGTGAGGGCTTGGTCCGAGATCAGGAATTACGGTATTGCTATCGTTGGAAAAGACAGATGCAAACTGACGGTTGAGGATGTTGGCCTTGGTTTTCGGGTCACTATGTAGGAAATTCCCTTCCTTCAGAGGTGCTATGCCGGTCTGATCACAGCGCTTGGCTTTGATAATAGCGCCTAACCTCTTGTTATTACCTCCAGGTTCACTGCAGATAATGTCGGTGAGGTACTGGTTGTAAGCTTGACGACATGTAGCTTGAGCCTGATTCTTCAGATGACTGAATCGCTTCCAATCACGTGCTCTGTTAGTCTTTCTAGCCTTCTTGAAGGCTCTGGCCTTCCTTCTGCAGATTCTTTTGGTAGCTGTGGAGAACCAAGGTTGACTGTATCTGGTGGAAGTGAATTTGGAAGGAACTAGATTTTGAAGAGTGTTCTCAAGATGAAGTTCAATTTCACTTGCAAGAGCTTCCACTGGAGTGGATGGTGAGTAGGTTACAACAAAGTTGTCGGTCCAGCCTTCAGTTTCAAGACGAATGGCATCGAAATCGGTACGCTATTATCTTCCGCTCTATAATCCTATCCTTTTTTTTGTTATTTGTTGTGTCCTTTTCATACTTATTTTTTCTTGTCTCCCTCTTCAAGATTTTTTCGGTTTTGGTAGGGTATTTATGCTATTTATTTTTTTATAAATAAAAGAGAAAGTTTTATTCTTTCTCTTATAATGTTGTTCACCTTCTTCTAGATAACCCTTTTGTGCTAAAGTATAATGTCCGATGTATATTATTTCTGTCAATAACATAAATGAACGTATCATTTTATTTTGACGCAACAAAGACTTACATTCAAAATCAAAACTTAATTTTTGTACAGTAGTATTCTTCTCATTTCGACATTATCAGTCGCTCGTTCTCTATTTTCGTTCCCTATAATAAATATAAGGTATAATTTTGTGTACATTATCAGGGATATGTTATAATAATTTGTCTGAAGGTAGGAATGATGCCGGCATACTAGCAAATGTCGGAATAGAAAACAACATGAAAGATGAAGATGGAAAACGACATTGACAGAAAGACAGAGAGAGAAAGACAGACATACATACAGACAATGGGAGAGAGAGGGGGCGGGAGGGATAGAAAGTTGGACGTATAGTCTGTACTGTATTATTATGATATTTGTCTCTCCGAATCTCCGATCACCCCAGCTCTGATTTGTTTTTGTTAGTTACTTTCTTTTTTGTTTGTTTATATCTTTTCGCAAAAGGTATTACGTCCGACGTATATAAATAACGTCAATATCATAGCATAATAAACATTTTTTTTTTTTCATATCATTTTGATTTAACACAGATTTACATTTAAAAGTTTTACTTTTTATAATTGTACAGTAATATTCTTCTCATATCAAAATCATCAGGCGCTCGTTCTGTGTTTTCCTTCTCCATATCGAGGTTATGGTATAATAATTTATCTCAAGATCGAAAGGAATACTTTTGGACGGAAAACAGTACCAAAGATGAAGATGGAAAATGGCGCTGAGAAAGCGAGCAAGAGATATAGAAAAGACATACAGAGAGAGAAACAATCATTTCTCATGTCATCTTTTCGTCTGTGACATTTTACTAAGTCACATTTTTATTATTCCTTTATCTTTCCATGATTGTTATATATTTGAATGAATATTTCAGATAGGGTCAAATCTGGTTCTACGTTATAATTATGATCATCTAATTTTATTTAGGAGTAAGTCGAAACGCGATCTCATCAAAAATCGCGGAACAGAAAACACTATGAGAGATGAAGATAGAAAATGACATTGAGAAAACGAGAGAGAGAGAGAAAGTTGGACGTATTGTTATTTATTATTATGCTATTTGTCTCTCCGATCAACACCAACCGCCCCCGCTGTGGATTCCTCTTCAGTTTCTTTTTAAAAAAATCATAAATTACACTCAACAATTTTACTTTTTATAATTATTGTACAGTAATATTCTTTTTATTTCGATATCATCAGGCGCTCGTACCGTGTTTTCCTTCTTCATATCGAGGTTATGGTATTATAGTTTATTTCAAGATCGAAAGGACTAGTTTCGGAATAAAAGCAAATAGCGGAACGGAAAACAGTACCAGAGATGAAGATGGCAAATGGAGCTGAAAAAGCGAGCGAGAGAGAGAGAGAGAGAGAGAAAGAGAGAGAATACAGAGAGAGAAAAAAGAGAGAAAAGGAAAAAAAAGCTATAAAGAGTGAGAGACAAAGAAAGAGACAAACAGAGAGAGAAACAATTCTTTCTCATGTCATCTTTTCGTCTGTGACATTTTACTAAATCACATTTGTATCATTCCTTTATCTTTCCATGGTTGTTATATATTTGAATGAATATTTTCAGATAGGGTCATATTTGGTTCTACGTTATAATTATGATAAGCTATTTTTATTTAGGAGTACGTCGAAACGCGATCTCATCAAAAATCGCGGATCAGAAAATACTACGAGAGATGAAGATGGAAAACGACATTGAGAAAACGAGAGAGGGAGAAAGTAAAGCGTATTGTTATTTATTATTACGCTATTTGTCTCTCCGATCAACCCCACCCGCTCTGGATTCCTCTTTAGTTTCCATTTTTTATCATGATTTACATTCAAATTTTTACTTTTTATAATTATTGTACAGTAATATTCTTCTTATTTCGATATCATCAGGCGCTCGTACCGTGTTTTCCTTCTTCATATCGAGGTTATGGTATAATAGTTTATTTCAAGATCGAAAGGACTAGTTTCGGAATAAAAGCAAATAGCGGAACGGAAAACAGTACCAGAGATGAAGATGGAAAATGGCGCTGAGAAAGCGAGCGAGAGAGAAAGAGAGAGAGAGAGAGAGAGACATACAGAGAGAGGAAAAGAGAGAGAACCAATAATTTCTTATAATCTTCTGTTTGTTTGTGACATTTTGCATCATCACATCTTTTTGCTCATTCTTTTATCTTGCATGATTGTTATATCTTTGAATTATTATTTCAAATAGGGTAAAATCTGGTTCTACGTTATTTTTGTAATAACAATTTTTTGTTTGGGAGTACTTCGGAACGTGATCCCGTAAACATTCTTTGAAAACAGTAACGACATCTGCAACACAACAAGACCCCCCCAAAAAAAAAAAGGTTATCTGAACCCAATATACATGTACACTTGTACAGTATACAAGGATCATTGTGAATAAATCTATACCCTAATACCTTATTTCCGCTCTTCCATTGTTGGAGTTTATAACCATGACAACGACCTTTACCCTCGGCCACGTCTATTGTTCCTCTTACGTAACTTAGCTGTATAGCTGGGCCAGATTTCCAAATGATCTGCGCATGCGCTATGTTCGAGCAAGAATCCTGACAAGAATATAGAACAGACGCGCGCGTACGCGTCCGCCTCCAGCTGTACGGGTATTTCGAGGGCCTTTTTTTCGATCCGAAGGGTAAAGTTGAAATGATATCACTTTTTCTCGATTTTTTCTACGTAACTTTATTATTTTTTTAATAGATGAGATGAATGAATATATCTAAATAATACTTCAAAGAACTTTAACACATAATAGCTAATAATAAGCTGGAAAACTTTGTCAACATATTAGGGATATATCCCTCTTTAGTCTTCTCCCATGAGTGTGCCACCCTCCCGATCTTTCCATCAGGCCATTAATCTCTCTCTCCCACCCGCTGCGTGTTTCCCTTTCTCACACTAGCTTACCGCCCCCCCCTTCTTGATACCCCGTCCTACTTATTCGTTGATTCTTGGTAGAGCATTTGGTATCTCGCCAATATTTTTGAATGCGGTCACATCTGGTATTAAGTGAACATCACCTCCAAACTTCCAAACTTCCAAAATAAAACTTATAAAAGGCAAAACTCTAAAACAAGCCTGGCATCCAAGACAAACTAAAAAAACAAAAACACCAAGCAATCTAGCTCCCTCTCTCCCTTTCTCTCTCGTCACTCACAAGGCCATCCATTCGTTTCGCTCTCATTTTAATCTCCCCCTTCTCTCTCTCCCTCTATCTCTCTCTCTCCCCCTCTCTCTCTTTCTTCTTTCTCCCTCTATCTTTCACTCATTTCCTCCATACCCCCGACCTCTCAATGTCAATGTTTTCTCAATGCTATTCTCTTTACAGAAAACCCGTCTCGTATATAGTAATTTTCATACACTGTAGGCCTTTATTTTGTAATTTTCCTCATTCAATTTGTCCTCTTTTAAAATATTGTATATATCTTTTTTATCCTTTTTAAACCTAGCCAAGGTAGATGACTGACGAGCGAATCAAAATAATTCTATCAAAAGAGAGCGGATGAAATGATGTTTGTGAAAATCAAATAATTGTTTTCAATCAATAATTTGATTACCCAGGGAAGCCTACTGTTCTCCCAGACGGCCCTTCATTTATCATTCTCCGAAAAATATTGTCTTGTCAGAATGTCATAGGATGTTAGGTGCCGGGCTGGAATTGAACCCTCAATCCTTGGATTGAGTGTCAATTAAAAGAACTACTGTACCACATCATCTCCACAATCTGACTTTAATAAACAAACCTGATTCATTATTGACGAATTATTTTGATTATTTTGCATTCATCGAATAATCACAAACAAAGACATAAGGTGTCGTGGTCTGCATAGAGAATACGTCACCGGACTGTCGATCACATGGTTCGTGGTTCAAGTCCCGCTGCGGCATGCATTAAATTGTCCTTTGGCAAGATATTGATCGACATTTGCCACACTACACTGTACTAAACAATATACCATTTAGGCATTGTTAACTTTAACAAAAGTAAAGAAGAAAATTTATAAATTTATTGTATAAACAATATGGTAAAATGGCCGTCGGGTACGTTAAGTGATCCTTTAATTTTACAAGCATTACAATGAAGTTATAGGAAACTTTCATTAGCTGATTGCTAAAAGATGCATGAAAAATACGTTATCATTATGACATAATAGGCCATTTTCGTAATGTAACCAAATTTATTACATAAGTCTTTGTGAAGTGCCTCAATACAAATTATTTCATTCACCTGATATTTGATAAGAAGAATAATATTTCAATAGTCAGAATGTAAACTGCATAATTAAGTGTTGCTATGTAGGTCAAGCGGTCAAGCCATAATGTGTGTCCTACCTGGCAACAATTAATGTATGCAGTTAATTCGGATTCTGTCTATTAAAATACTGTCATTCTTATCAGGTGAATGAAATAATTTGTATTGAGGCACTTCAAAAGACTTATGTAATAAATTTGGTTACATTACGAAAATGACCTATTCATGCGTTACTTTGATATATGCTCCGGCGACAATTGTTCCGGGCTTGAATTCATTAAATATGGTTTAAATAGCCAGGCATAGGGTTGCAATCGGGTTTTAGGTTAGGTTTAGAATAAGGGATAAGTTTAGTGTTGGGTCTAGGGTGGAAGTTTACGGCTTACTTCGTTTCAGCGCGTCTTCGCGTCTGGTTGCTGGGTAGTCGGGTTAAACAACCTTTCGTGAAAACATAACCCATATTCATGAAAGGTGCGCAACCTCACGTTGTGGAGTTATATGATATCTTGTATTATTGTATTATCCCTAGGCCTATATTCACGAATGGTGGGATATTGAATGCAAATAATCCCAGTTTTCAAAGGTGGTCCTATTTTGTGGAAACACGTACATACAATCAGACATTAACGAAGTGTCGATCGCTGGCGTTTTAACCAACTCTTGTGATTATTTATCTCGTTTTAAAAAGTGTCGGGTCGGGACGCGAGTTTTTCGTAGATTTGCTGTAGAGTTTTTAGAAAGTGTCGAGTAAACTGGACCCGACACATTGGCGATAAGACGGTGTATTTCACAAAAGTTATACCCGACCCTTCGGATAGGGCTTTATTATTTACGAAAGTTCGTGTAACCCGAAGACGCGATCGAAAACCCGATGGAACAAAGTAAGCCGAAGTTTAGAATTCCGTAGGTGTACGAAGATGACGGCTTAGGAATTGTCACCGCAGACTAGTGTGTCGTAGAGCCGATCACTCTTCGGGGCAGGAGTCTGGATCTTCGCAGCTCATCTGGCTATCTTTACTGACTTTCTCTTCTAAAAGAGACTTGAGGCGTGCTATCTCAGCTACAAGAATGACATAGGAAAATATGAATAATAATATTAGTAGTAGTAGTAATAGCTACAATAATAATAATATTATAATAATACTAATAATAACAATAGTAATAGTAATGATGATAATAATAAAGATAATGACAACAATAATAATAATAATTATAAATATGATAATGATGTTTGATAAAGATAATAATGGTAATAACGGACTTGTTATAAAGCCCACATATCCGTCACGCTGCGACGCTCCACGCACTCTCATATATTAATGATTAGTACCAAGGTCATAGCTGGCGGCCAAATAATGTGGCGTTATTATATACAAATTTACATCTGTGTGGACAGTGGCAAATGTGTATTAATATCTTGCCATAGGAGATTAGTGCCGGGCTGGAATTCGAAAACTTAGACCCTAAACCCTTGGACTGAGAGTCAATTGAATGAACCACTATACCACCTTGAGATAATAAAAATATATTGAGAATAATACAAATCATCAGTATAATAACAGAGGTGAAGAGGTGATTTGTATCTCTTACGGTCATGACGTTTGTTTTATCATCCTTCTTCACATGTCTATTTTTCGATAACCACCGTAGGACTATTTTTAACATTTCTGTGAAGAGATATATGGGCGAGAATAATCTAAAATAGATAATGTAAATTATATCTGCAATTTTTTTTCAATTATTCAAGTAATTTTAGCACAGTCTAGAGTGTTTAATATTGCATCTTTCAGATGAATCGTTCGAATCAAATCGAATTTTCATCACTTTTATCAAATAATTTATATCAGCTACATTATACAAAGATGGAAAACGATAAAAGCGCATGGCTTACTTCGCCATCGTCCTCCTGGCCCATCTGACGACTTTTCAGTAGTTTCGCTAGATGGACAATGCCGGTCTTGTGGGCCGTCCATTATTCATTCATTCATTCATTTTGGTTTATTAAATTCCTCGTTAAAAAAACAGTCGGGAGACTGATACAAACAAAGATTACAAAGTTGAAATGTACAAAAATGTAAAGAAAAATTACAAATACATCGGTATGGAAAAGAAACAAAAATTAGTTCATGGAAAGAATAACAATAATAATAATGAAAACTTCAATATATTGCACTTCATACATAATATAATTCGAGTTCACATACATACTTAGATAAGTGGAAAAAAAGAAAAAGAGAAAGGACAAAGCTTTTCATTCCCTTTTCTCGTAACATTTAGGTTTTTAGCGTTTACATTTTAAACACAATTAACAGAAATGGATATGTAAAACACAATGTTATGATGATAATACCGGATATACATGTATTACAAATAAACAGATCTCCTTCTAATTCAAATCTGGAGAGTAGAACTAACCTGCATTTTCTATTAGCTTGGGGAGCAGGTGTTCAACGAAGTAACATTCCCTGGCGTTGGGCATCGTCCCTGAAAGATTCTCCATGGTCCTGGATAGATCCTTATAGGTCTTGGTCTCACTGGTAAACTGGGGCCAAGATGGGAACTGTTGATCGGGTTCCTGTTCTGCTTCATTGGAACCAAGGTTAGGATTTCTTCAGCAGGAAAAAGAAACATGCGCAAATAAACATGAAGAAGTTAGCATCCGTGTGATTTACCATCTTTGTCATACAACCCAACATATTCATACACGTAGGCCTACACAGTTCATACAGCATAATTTGGAGCACCTTGAGATAATGTTCTATGGTAACGACAATATCGGTCCAGGCTTTATTTCCCAAAAGAAACCTACACGTCTAGGATTAAAGTTGCATTGGATTTGAGGTCAGTTTTAGCGCTTGGGTTAGGGTGGATTATAGTGTTTGGTCCAGGGTTAAAGTTATGATTTCGTTTAGTAGCCCATAGGAAATTAAAAGCGGAATATTGTCGCGAGAGCATGCGTCGTAGAGACGTAGACACAATGTTAGCACCATTTTCGCCTTTATCAGAATAGTTGCTGTTATTGCTGAAGGTCTTTCGGCATCCTACCAGCATGACAAGATTCCTATTTTCCCCTCGGTATCAGAGTAGTAGTTACATAATTATCCTTTTACTACCGATTTGTATTAATCCCCAGATAACACAACAAGAACAATCTGATTCCAGTAGACAAGGAGTACGTTAATCATAATGTGGAGTAATATCTTTATCTGTCTCTTTCTATGCACATTTTTTTTCTACCATGAAAATTCCATCAATGGTAATGCAGGACCCTACGTGTATTTACTTTCCAGTAAATAATAAATCAAGGATATAGTTATTGGCTGGATGGCCCACACAGCTTTACTAAGTAACATCAGTACATGACAGGAATGTTCTTCTTGGGGTCCAGATAATAAATCGACAAGAAAGAATAGGATGTATTTCAGTTTACCCTGTCTTGGCAAAGTTCGCCCAGTACTTCATGATTCGTCTCGCAATCACCACTTCGTCATCGGCAAGACGACCTCGCATAAACCACTCCTCGTCTTCGTCCTCTTGAGCAAGGAACGCCGAACCAAAGACATACGGGATGTCTTCACCATGTGTGTCTTCAAGCCATGTATACTTGCTGCCCCATAACGAGTAAGCAGGCGAATGCGTCATGAGGTAGGTGTAGACCTGTACCCCTGCCGCGGCTAGCTGCTGGGCGGTGCTGAAGGTAGGACAGAGAAGGATCCGGTCTCCGATGAACTGAGCCATTGGGTCTACTAGGTTTTCTTCAGGATCACCCGATGTCAGCTATCATTGTGTTAAGAGGGAAAACCAAATAGAAGGGGAATAGAAAAGAAAGGTGTCGACAGAACAATAAGGTAAAAATGATTGAATATAATATTAACTTCATCCCCAGTATTGTTTCCTTCTTGCAGTAGTTTCTGAGTGTAGCCTGTGTATCTTTGAGTGGCTACAAGTTCTCTTGCTCTTCGGCGAAGCTTTAGGAGGTAGGTCTACTTCAGTGGCGGATCAAGGGGCCCGGGCCCTCCCTAGAAAAAATAGGTAAAACACCTTTTTTTTGAAAAAAAAAAGAAGTTGGGCCCCCTCCCCTGGCGCCCAAGGGGGGTGGCGGGGGAAACAAAATAACCCTTCCCGCAGGGAAAAAAATTTTCTCGGGTGCCAAAAAAAAAAAAAGTAGTGCTCACTACCCCTGGCGCCCAAGGGGTGGTGGTTGAACAAAAAATTACCCTTCCCGGAGGGGAAAATTTTTTCGGGTGCCAAAATTTTCAAATTTTCGCACAAAATGGGCCCCTTTTTAGGCCCCCTCCCTTGCCGCCGGCTGGATCCGCCCCTGGTCTACTTAACCTACATCATGGCAGAAAAGGGTAAGGAAGGAAGCAAAATTAAAAGTAACAAGAAAATGGAGTGATAATTTGTCAAATGGATCAATATTCTTCCTAATGATAGGCACAATGGGAACACCTTAGTGTGAACAGATTACACTGAAAAAAATAGTTTCGATGAAGGGTTCTTAAAATACTAACCGTGTATGTGGTGTGAACTTCCCCTAAGCATTGGTCCAGATATTAATGGGGATCGGTGTCAAGCCGGAGGGGGGGGGGGTTCCCTTTTAATTAATGTGAATATAAATGAATGAACAGTGTCCAATGTTCAGTAGCGTATATGAAGGCTCGTAGCATGTTAAAACCCTGTTATGACATCCAATGAGGGAATGCCCCCATATACCCACAAGTGCCTCTGAATCCCTACCAAACTGAAATACTTCACCCACCTGCTCTGCTGACAAATAGGTCAACTTGATGAAATCTAATGCTAACGGGTCTGTCATCTGAGTAAACATGGACGTAAAGGTGTCAAACAATGTCCTGTTAACAGACAGCTTCTCATATCCCTCCATGCCCACCATAAGCGGTATAGCGAAGATATTGCCTTCGTGGCCGAGGCTACCGATCATAACATTGGATGGGTTAAAGAATCCTTCCTCCTGAGCTTGCATCGGGTCTACAGGGAGGAAGTGGCCATCAGCGACGGGAGTTACCAGGTAGAGTACTGCTGTGGTTCCCGTCTGTTCAAATAAAAAAGGTAGTCACTAGACGTTCAAGCTATGACTGATGCATGATTATGTGACAACACAATGGTTAAATTTTGATTTGATTACTCCCTAGGTAGTTATCTGCGGATAGGCGTAGAGGTTTCGTGGTATAGTGGTACATTCACTATAGACTCAAAATAATGTAGTGCTGTAGCCTGACGTCGGAATAATAGTGTACGCGCGATATACACTATTAACGTCATTTGTCAGGACATTGATTCAAATTAGCCATCACCCACGCTGGTGTAAATAGGTACCTGATATGCTAGAGCCGATAGTTGTCATGAGGGTAGTTGTCCTTGAGGTTATTTCCCAGGCTTAAACTAGCTGTTCTGAGCATAGTTGTCATAAGGGGTAGTTTTCCAGACTGATCGTCCGGGGATAATCATTATAGGAGTTAATTCGTACATAATTATGCAGATTATTTTGTTTTTAAATTTGGATTAGACAAGTAAATAATAACTAGAGACCTACTTCATGCAATGCGTTGATATCTTCTTTTGTTTTTCCTCTAAGACAAGTCAGTAGCTCGGTGGAACTGTTGGTCTCACATCCCATCGCCTCTCCCATTGCGAAGGTTAGTTCAGCATTCTTCTGCCGTGTCTTGAAACTCCATGTCGGCGACATGGCTCCACTCTGTTGATATCAGAAGGTACTTGTTACGTCGGAATGACATGTCTTTATATTTTGTTAGAGGTAAATAATTGGATTTAAATTGTTCAGAAGGAAGTCAAGTTTTAAAAAAATTAAAAGACAAGAAAAACAAAATCGCAAAACTTTCGAGAAATCAACTCAAGGGCAATTTCTGTACCTCATAAATTATATCCCATAAAGATCATGTTACGTAATATATGGTTGTCATGATCGCATACAACAAGTGATGGACAATTAAGGCTACTGCAAGTCTATGCGATCATGCTGCATGAGGATAGTTTAAAAGGTTCCTTCATTAACAGTAACACTTTGGTTGCTTTTTCGCCTCTCTTCACGGTTGATCATTTGCCACGCGTATAATTTTGCACAAACAATAGGCCACTATCGACGGGAGGATTGCTTTGTGCAATGCACAGGCTATGTAAATGTACCCATTTGTGGTTGATTCGCTCTATGTCAACCTTTTTAAAGAAAGAAATGAATAGATAAATATCGCACTGGAAACAGTGAAACAATCTTGAAGCCATTGGTACGTAGATCTGTCCCATGATAAATAAATGTGAGGCATATAATGTGTTGAAATAAAATATTGTCTTCATTTTAATTATTACCTGCATGATTGCACCTGAGAAAAGGCCAGCACTCATCGGTGAGAGAAGATGACAGTTCACGCTTGCAGATCCAGCACTCTCACCAAAAATAGTCACCTGATCCGAATCACCGCCAAATGCTATATAGAACAAACGATTAGATTACTTTATTATGATAATGTTAATAATAGTAATGATAATACTAATAATGATAGCAATAATAATAATAATAACAATAATGATAACAATAGTAATAATGATGATAATAATAATAATAATCTGCTAATCGGAATTTAAGTGTGGAATTCAACAGCATTCCATAGATATAGATCAGCTACTAAACTTCACCATCCCGCATTTTTGCCGTGTTTGAGTAGAGTGGAGAAAAATCTATCACTTCGGGGGTTTTGTTTCAATGTATTCATTTTAGTGCATCAGATGTTTTTGAAGATGGAGTAGAAGGGATTACCCACAGCCCCTACCTACTCCAAGTTTGTATCGAAGGATCTTAATTATATCAATACTGATAAATTATCCATAACACTTTAAACAAAATAAGGCCGGAGGGCCATTATGCCCCCTCCGCGATTTTTATGATTGTTCGGGAACGCATACGGATGACGCCCCGCCGCTTCATGACTTTATTCTTTCAAGTCTTGCGCATCTTTTAATTTTTTTTGGTTGAAAATCGGACCTACCGTTACAAGGTCACGTGACCTTTCGTCTTTACATGTCGGCCTGAAAATCGCTCATTTTCGTGATTTGTGTACAAAACATATGGAAATATAATTTTTCCTAAAAAGGGATAAAACATTGGTTATTTGGTCTTGTTTAAAGTTTAGGTGTTTGTTTTGGGGGCCAAAATAGTTGAATTATAGTTAGAAATGAAATAAAACAACCAAAACAATGAAATACATGAGTTAAAAAACCAATGAAATACATAAGAAATTATCAAAACAAGAGATAACATAAGGAATAACTTGGGCTATAATGCCCCCCCCCCCCGGCCGTATTAAGAACTCAAATAGCCCGGCCTTATTAGGGTTAAAGCCTGTCTGCACTAGTTTGGCCAGGATGGATTAGACCTCCCAGCGTGATCACTGACAGGTGGTTATATCATCTACTCAGCTCTCAATTATCATAAGAAAAAGGGGGTCATGGGGACCGAATTTATGTTGGGATTAGATTTAAAATATCTTAATTTAGTTCTAAACAGTTTGAATAAAAACTGTCTTCGAATTATGATGACCTCTAATTGGTTGTTGATGTGTGTTTTTTTTCCTTTTAGGAGTAGCAAAGAGAAACTAGCACTCGACAATTATTCCAATAGATATTAATTACATCAGATAATAGTCCTCGGTCCAATGTATGATTTTTCTTAATCCTATATTCGTGCTATTCTGCAGGTGGTCTCCTTTGTGCGTCTTCATGGGGCGGGATAATCTATAAATAGATATTACATGTTTAATGTCTACAGGGGACCCCCGACCAGGGGAGAGGGCAGGATTAATCTGCTAATTAATCTGCGCAGTCCTGCATATCGTGTACTTTTGCTACTTGTATCGTAGCGGGCCTTTCAACGGAGCGGGTGAGGGGCGTACCCGAAGTTCACACAAAGTTGGATACGCCAGTGCACTGTTATAGAGGTGAGTTACATACCTGCGATGTTTTCCTTTACCCATAGGAGCCCTAAACGTTGATCGAGAAGTCCGAGGTTGCCTGGTATAGCACCATCCTCTATCAAATAAAAAAATATATAATAGAAACGGTCAAAACAGTCCATGCGAGGGGAAACATTTCACAAGATATGCATAATGTCACTGGTTAAGGTACAGCTGATATGTGTTGTACCGTGTGATGTATAACACCCCCTCCCCCGACCACACACGCACAAACAACTCAGGTATTTCCTTTTCTTTTTCACGGTGGTGAAAAGTGATCTGGTTTGGTTTGGTTTGGTTTGGTTTGGTTTGATGGTTTGTTTTACCTGACTGCTAATGAGCAAGTGTATGCTTGTAAGTAAACAACTAGGGGACCGATGGCTTTAAGTCCTCTCCGCGGGACTTGGTAATGAGGATAAATGCCTTACCAAAGGGCACTAGCGCATCGACACGTTTTCGAACCAGGGACCTCCCGGTTACGAGACCACTGCTCTACCACTGAGCCATCGCGTCTCCAGAGCGTGTAGACTTTTACTTGCTTGCTTGTCAGACCAAGTAATAACTCCTTGGTCAAACAACTTCATAGTAAAAAAAAGCACAATTTAGTCTGCATCCGACCCCCTCCCTCCAAACAGTTCAGTTCAGTTATATCAGTTCGATTTATTGCATATTTCACATTTCACGTTACACATTGCCAGTGTTATGTACAAGGAGTGATGGCGATAAGAATGATACATATACATACATTTAGGTATTTGCAATTACATCACTTTGGTTCGTTTGTAGTTGCTTGTAAATAAGAACTAAGTAAAACTGAGGATATGGAGGAGCCCACAGGAGCCCGGGATAAAAACCCTACATCTGATTGAGACTCACCAGTAGAAAGAAACCCTAGAATACCGAGACGGTAGTTGATGGAGACGACGATAACGTCTTCGACAGCCACCAAGGCCATGGCGTTGGACTTTTGAAAGTTCTTGGTTCCAAAGTGATACCCCCCACCATGGATCCATACCATCACAGCAGCCGATTTGGGCTGGGGATAATAATAATGATAATAATCATAATGATAATAATGATAATAATGATAATAATGATAATAATGATAATAATGATAATAATAATAATGTTGATAATATTAATAATAATGATCATAATAATAATAATAATAATTATCGTTATAGTAGTAATAATAATGATAATAATAACAATAATAATGATAATAATAATAATAATAATAATAATAATAATAATAATAATAATAATGATAATGATAATATCCAGTATTTAGCATCACAGTGCTTACAAGATTAACATGATTACAGAATGTGAAGAGAAACATAAGAGAAATCAAATCCTAAGATAGGTAAATCACATTATAATTATTACTGAGGGAAAAGGTATTTATAAGGATCCTTTGAAAGAGGCGAGACAGGTTAATTCTCTGATGGAAAGTGGGATGTTGTTCTACGTTCTCGAGGCAGCCGCTGTTAAACGTTTTTCGTTAGATGAGAGTCTGGATTTGGGAATTATAAGGGATAATAGGGATAATAAGGATTATGACAGAAATGCTGTTCACCCACGTAAGCATCATCAGAATCATGTTGTTCTTCCTGAATGTATTATTACACCAGTAGCAGTAATTGCCGGGTACCCGTTTACACCTGGATAGGGACTTGCAAACGTGGATTAATCTTGACAAAGGACGTTAGTACCGGGATGGGATTTGAATCATCAACTCTTGGATTGACATAATCGTCAAGAACTGATCACGTCTCTGGCTACATGTAAGATTCGAAGAACCATTTTTGTCAGGGGACTTCCACACTTAAAAGTGTGTAAAAACTCACAAATTATCTTCACTTATCAAATAATTTAACATTCTCTTCAACATATGTTGTAACAATTATGAGTATCGATATGAAGGGCATCGCTACATCAACAGTCAGTGGTAAAATTAGAAATCCCTGTGCCTCGTTTTTATTAATAATTGATCATTATAAAAGTCAATATGATAACACAGATATTCCGATGGGTCACATGTTCATCGAGGGGAGATACAGACTATGAGTTGTGAAGATTGTCTGAAAGACGATTCCAGTTTTGAGATAAGACAGATATTACAGTTCCCAAGCTTACTGAATAAACAACGTGGCCCTGAAATAAGTACAATAAGTCAGGGGACTTCCACACTTAATAAGAGTGCAAAAGCTCGCAAATTATTTTCACCTTTCCAAGAACTTAACATTCTCTTTAACATAATTTGTTTAATCAATTATGAGTATCGATATGAAGGGCATGGCTACATCAACAGTCAGTGGTAAAATTAGAAATCACTGTGCCTCGTTTCTATTAATCATTGATCATTATGAAGTCAATACAGGATGAGTAAACCCAGATATTCCGATGGGTCACATGTTCATCGAGGGGAGATAGAGACTATGAGTTGTAAAGAATGTCTGAAAGACGATTCCGGTTTTGAGATAAGATAGACATGCATCAAGCTACCTGAATATACAGCGTGGCCCCAAAATACGTACAAGGATACTTCCAATAATGCAGGGAAGTTTCACCGGTACCAGTACATGGGGAATCTTTTTAGAGGAAAATGATACTAAATTTTCCCCTCTTTTTTGTTCTTCTTTTCCAGACGTATTCTTTTTTATTAAAAAATATTGACGACATCCACTGATAGTGTTCCTTGAAGAAAATATTGTGTGGTTTCAGAAATGATAATTATGCATGAGCTTTTGTGCAAGGTGTGATAAGCATCAAATTGAGCACAAACATAAAATTACCACACAAATCTTTTCAGTCATATTTAATGACTTAAGAAATAATTAATACACCATGCACCTTTGTCCATAAAGGGAATTTTGTATATGATTAATGTAAGTTTCTCCAGGTTATTAGTATGTTAACCTACAGATAAATGCATTATTCAAACAAAACTTATTAAACA
Organism: Mesocentrotus franciscanus; assembly: GCA_037976565.1. Classification (NCBI taxonomy): domain Eukaryota; kingdom Metazoa; phylum Echinodermata; class Echinoidea; order Camarodonta; family Strongylocentrotidae; genus Mesocentrotus; species Mesocentrotus franciscanus. Next base: position 1,655,931 of record CP137686.1, on the reverse strand, counting down.
CATGCAAGATGTGAGAGGACAATCTTCTATAGGTTGTTGTTAATGATATTGTTGTTGCTGTTTGTCGTTCTGATGCTGGTTTGCTTGTTCGTATGTTTTTATATGTATGTTTGCTCGTCTGTTTTGCGGAAATTAAATTTGTCATAACTTCGAAATCCTTCTATTTACAAGATGCATGCTAACCGCATTTTATTTATTACCTTGGGCTCAGGCACAAATACATCAAGGTAAAGACAATCCTCCGAGAAATCAAGTGGCTCGCTACCATCAAACATTAACGGATTCTTTGCCTGAAGACAAAGTATACAGTCGCCAGTCGCATCGAATTCTCCATCCAAGATCTTCGGAACTGGTTCGGCATACCGAAGATCCCCGATTGGTGGCTCGGCAAACGGAATATTCTTGTACACAGCTATGCTCCGATGGAAATCATCGCCGAGTTGGCGATGCTGTATGCTGATTCGCTCGCCTCGTACAGTCGCGCTCGTCGTACGAACCGCGGGACGATGTCCGACCGAGGCATCATCGACGGCAAACGACGACGGAGTGTAGAATCCAATGCAAAATACGACCACCACAACAACGGATGACAATGTTAGCTCCATTTGTGATTTTTAGGCGTTCACTGGTGTAGTTGACAAAATATAAGTGTTGCTTTAAATAGGAACTTATAAGTCTCGCAGCCGTGTGCAGTTTCAGACTGCTTTTCTCGAATTGAGCATGCGAATAAGTACATTGAGCGAGTGTGTGTATTCCAATTATCGCAACATTGGACTTCGGACAGCTTTTTAAAATATACCAATGTCCATATTTACAATCGTATCTTATTGACAAGAGGTGTCTGAAAATAAGGTCTCTTGTGGCAGGTCACGTGAACTTGGTTCTATGCTAGGTCATATTGTAGGCCTTTAAGGTTAATGGTACTTCCCTGGTTATTTTTGCATAGAACGGCTCGCACGACGAAATCTCTTCTTCTTTTTCTTTTGACTATGATTGTGTCCTTCCTGTCCAAAACGCCCCTTTAGGCGGAAGTGGATTTACAGAATGCAAACCTAAATTATACTGCCCTTCCGTGACAAAACAGCATAACTGACATTTCATGCAAATTGAATTATTTCATGTGGGTGACTCAAAACATCAAGTTCCAAATGTTAAACTAAAATTTAGGGTTTAAAGGTACTGTGTTCCTTTTGCAGCCAACATCAAATTCTGTTGAACTTTGCAGGAATTATGAATATGTCACGTAAGTCCTATCTATGCAATTTAGACATTAGCAGTGTCTTAGTATTCAGATTATGCAAGGAAACCCCATTTACTTTGTAGACTTCACTATGAGACACTATTGAGTTACTGACTCGTGGAAGGGCAGTATAGGGGCGATTTACTTTCCAAGAGGCTCTAAAATGTTTGTTGAATACGTTGCGGGCTACTCAGTATTAGGTCTCAACACCCAATGCATATTAGGGTAGTGAAATAATACCACCAACACAAAATCTCCTCCCCCTAATTATTTTTTGTTTGATGTCATTTTTGTATAAGCATACCAATAGTAGCACATCTTTCGGACTCTTATCCTCTCTAGAGATTATTATCACCTTAAAATTCACTCTTCCAAATTGGAGCTGAGACCGACATTTATTATGTTTGGAGAAGGTTACTCATAGAACATCCTGATACAAGAGAATACTGCCATTCTTCAAGATTGTCATATTTACTCTCACTCGTATGTCTCGAATATAACTATGTTCATATATTTGTTGTTTGTAACTGTGATCCAATCTATATACTATCGTCGTGTTATAATTTTCTTGTCAAACCATATAGGCTTGTTCGCTGTTTAAAACATCTAGTCTCTGTGAGAGCTGGAAGGATCTCTGACAAAAGAACTAAGTAATTGGTACCACCACTGCTAAAACAACCATCAACTAATAGTAGGGATACCCCTACAATACCGAATAACACTTCCGATGAGAAGCATGAACATCAGTCTCTGCTGATAGGTGACTCAATGCTGAGAAATATTCACTAGTCGGCTCTTCCGAATACACTCATAAAACATGAGTGGAGCATATATCAATGATGTCAAACACAAATTCGTGAAAGACCCCGATGTCGCCACATAGTATAGACGAAATAATCGTTCATGTTGGAACGAACGACATTGGACAGAGAGATGGCTCCATCATCAGAGATCTTGGACATCTGATCACATCAACACAGATCCAAGCGTCTACTGCGAAGGTCCATTTCTCATCTGTCTGCCCAAGGCTCTATAATAATGACGACCAAGTTACCGATGTCAGCAGGGATATCAAAGCTCTTGCCCACAGAGTTGATTGTACTTTCATCGACAACGATCCTTTGTTCCGCTTCACCGATGGTAGCGTTGACAAGTCATTGTACATAGACAAGTTTCATCTTAAAGAGCGAGGAACAGGAAAGTTAATTCATAACATCAAATCATGAAAACTAACCCCATTAGTGCAGGTCATATGCTCCTCTACAAGCACTGACAAAGAAAAGTCAACAGAGTGGGTAACAGTTGGAACCAGGTCTCATCCCCGTCTCGCCTCGGTAATAATTATGATAAGATCAAGACCAAAAACAATAAGAAACCATACAGTGAAACGATGTAACTGCTCTGACTGTGGTGAAAGAAATCACTCTGTAGCAAGGTGTAAATATGATGCACCTCCCAAGTGTCATCAGTGTGGTAGACGAGGTCACAAACAGAGAACCTGTCATTCCGAAAAATGAGACCTTGGCAAAGAAGAGTAGGCCAATTTGTCTTTTGAACTTGAATTGTCTAATCCTTTTCAATCTTTAAATGTTGATTATCCAGGTGAAAGAAATGATAATTTTCAGGTCCCTTTGCATGAGAACATGAATGTGGGTCCTAAGAAATCATCTATACCATTTTATATACAATTTAAAATGATACAACCTCAAATATAACTTCAAGAGAACGGTTATATTCCCCCAAAATAAAGCACTAAGAAAAGAAAATGATTCAAAGAATTGCCTGAGCTTTGTGCAAGCTGGGATAAAGATCAAATTGAGCGCAAACTCAAAATTTTCATACACATATTTCTTTTCATGCATTTCTATTGACTTAAGACAAAATAACCGTAATAATGAAATATAAGAAATAATTACAACTTTTCGATTGAGATACATTGACAACATATTAATCATTCTATAAAAACTAAATTGTTTTTTATTTATGAAGTTCGGTGTTACATTCTCCGCACTTTTATACAATTCTGCCTTTTATTGCAGGCCCCTGGACTTTTGTAAATGATGGTCTCATGTCTAACATGGTGGCAACTTTTTTCGAAAAATCACCTAAGGGCGATGTCATTACCTATTATATGTCCCATAGAAATCATGTTGGGATTACGCAATAGGTCACTGATTGCACATATCTAGTGGTGACGCACAAGAAATACCCTTAGGTAGGTTTTTTTCTGAAACAAGTTGCAATCGTGTTGCCTATTTCCAACCAACACCAAAATAACATCCCCTGTCCCTTGCCCTCATCTTCTCCCCTCCTCCGCCTTCCACTCCGCTCCTCTATCGATTCTCCTGATTCTCCTCTCCTTTCCCTGGCCTCCCCATCCTCCCGGCCCCACTCCTTCCCTCTCTCAATACTCTCTCTCTCTTTCTTCTTTCTCCCCCTCTTTCTCTTTCTCTCTCTCTTTCTCTCTCTTTCACATCTCATCTCTTTCTCTCTCTCTCATTCTTCTTTCTTCCTCTGTCTTGCAATCCTTTCCTCTATACCTCTCCAAGTCTGTGTTTTCTCATGCTATTCTCTTTACAGGAAACCTATCTCGCTTATCGTTATATACATACACCGTAGGTAGGCCTTTATTATGTCATTTTCTTCATTCAATTAATATTTGTCCTCTTTTGAATATATCGTATATATCTTTTTGATCCTTTTTACACCTAGCCAAGCTAGATGTCTGACGAGCGAATCAAAATAATTATATAACAAGAGAGCGGATGAAATTATGTTTGTTAAAATATAATCGTTGTTTTCAATCAATATTATTGATTAGCCAGGGAAGCCTACTGTTCTCCCTGTCGGCCCTGCATTTATCATTATCGAAACCATTGCCAGGTACCCATTTACACCTGAGTGAAGAGTGGCAAAGTGGGTTATTGTCTTGCCAGAGGACGTTGGGTGCTGGACTGGGATTTGAACCATCGACCCTTGGATGACTGTCAATTAAAAGAACTACTGTTCCACGACACCTCCACAATGTGACTTTAATAAACAAATCTGATCCACAATTGACCAAATATTTTGATTATTTTGCATTCATCGAATACCGATGTCGCTTCCCGGCTTAGAATTACAAACCAAAACAGAAGGTGTCGTGATCTGCATGGGGTTACGTCACCGGATTTTGGATCACATGGTTCGCGGTTCGAGCCCCGATGCGGCACAATTGTCCCCGGGGTAATTGTTATAAAGCGCCAGGAGTGCTTTAGATTTATGTTACATTTTTATTTATGTTATTTTCTGCTGCAAACACTTGTATAATCTGACTAATCATTACCCTCTCATTGCATGGGCGGATACGGGATTTTAAAAGTAGGCAAAAATCGTGAAATTGCCTTTCAAGCAAAAGGGAAAAGCAGATATACAATATGAAAAAAAAGTTTATGAAAACTTGTAGCTGTGAGCAATCATTGGGGTACTAGTAATATAAATGTTACCCCACCCCCAAACCCATGATTTAACAGTGTATTTGTTCTATTCACATTTGTATATCTATCATTATTTTGAGTCGGCGCTGCAGTCCTCTCCTAATTTTTGACTCATTAAGGTAAACTTAGTTCCATAATTCTTAATCTGATTCTGTTGACTATAGTAAATGAAACTAAACTGTTTCTTTAAAGTACATGATTGTGCCAACATCCTCTTGGCTCTGAACACACGCAATGCAACATGTGTAGGCCTATATATACACTTAAAGCGCAACAGAAAAAGAAATGGTCCATACGGAGCCGGCCGTCTTCATAAAGAAACATTCACGAATGGTGGGATAAATTGAATGCAAATAATCCCAGTTTTCAAAGGTGGTCCTATTTTGTGGAAACACGTACATACAATCAGACATTAACGAATTTGTCGATCGTTGGCCCTTTTACAAACTCTTGTGATCATTTATCTCGTATTAACAAGTGTCGGGTAGCCGGGACGCGAGTTTTTAATTCGTAGATTTGCTGTAGGTTTTTCAGAAAGTGTCGAGACTGGTCGGATCCGACAATTTGGCAATAAGAGGGTGTATTACGTTATACCCGACCTATCGGGATTTAGGGCTTAATTATTCACGAAAGTTCGTGTAACCCGGATACGGGAACAAAGTACGCCTTCACTTCTGATCTCAAGTGGACCCAACATATCAATAATACTGTCAACAAAGCCAATAACGTCCTTGTCTTTCTAAGACGCAATCTACTCATAAAATCTTCTGACCTCAACGCCCTGCCTACAAAACGTTGGTTCGACCGATCGTAGAGTATGCTTCCTCTGTTTGGGACCCAGCTGAATTCAAAGAACCTCATTCACAAAGTTGAAATGGTGCAAAGAAGAGCTGCGAGATTCACTCTGAATCGTTACCATAATACGTCAAGTGTCAACAGTATGCTGAAAGAACTTGATTGGACCACTCTACAACAGCGCAGAGAAAATGACAGACTAACCATGATGTATAAAATACACAACAATCTCGCTCATCTTCCGGCACAGGACTATATTACACAGGTCACCCAGTCGCCGAGAGCTTCCGAGGCAACCACATTCCTATCAGATGCCATACACGAGAACTGAATCGCATCGGCATTCATTCTTTCCGAGAACAGTACATGATTAAGGAATTGCAATTCCCCGCCCTCAAAAATTGTTGCAGCGCAATCTGTTGTGAAGCCTTCCGTAATCGACTGCAGACGGTTGATGACACGGTGACTAGTTTTCCTCCATCCTATACATGAGCTTGTAAATATTTGTAAATAAACTGTATTATAATGTAAATAGCACTCGAATGAACGTAAATTGCGGTTAACACACACACACACGCACATAGTTTGCAAGAATCGTTAATTGAAGAAGAAGATTATTGTTATATATCGAGTCAGGGGCAGATGCAGCTAGCTGGCGGCAAGGGAGGGTGCCAAAGAAGGGGCCCACTTCGTGAGAGTATTTGAAAATCATGCCGGCCGATTTTTCGCTCAGTGTGTGTGTGTGTGTGGGGGGGCAGTGAGCACCTTTTTTGTGTGTGTGCCCAATATATGAGCAAAACAACCACCTCCCCTTGAGCACCAGGGGAGGGGGCCCGTCTTCTTTTTTTCAACAAAAAGGGTGCTTTTACCTGTTTTGGGGGCCAGGTGAGGGGCCCCCCCGTGGATCGATCCGCTACTGTATCGAGTTGTGTTATATACATCAGTGTATTGAGCATTGCTTGCACGTACGCAGCGCATGCGCATATTTGAGACTCGGCATTAAACTGTTTAAAACAAGGAATTGGAAGTCAACATTATGATGGTCTAAATGTGTCCTGCTTACTGCGTCTTTGACTTTGCACCAACCCACATTAAGTAAAACCCCTGGACGTAAAACACAACAATTTAGCGACGCGGAACGGATTATAAATATAATATAATTATGCACGACTGGATTCAAATGTTTTGCATGAGACACTGGAAAAAAGTGGATGATTATGGATTTTGATTGGATTGCACATCATACTAGTGATTGTGATCATGTCAGTGTAATGCCATCATCAGTCCCAGCTGCATGTATGTAAAGTTTTGTATGGACAATTTGCAGTGTGATAGCTGCCTGCCAATAAAGCAGCCCGACGGTGTAAATGATAGTCATCATAGTTTGTTTAGCAGATGTAGCCCAGCTGTTTAAGCCCAGCCATTCAGGACTAAGAATTAAAGCCCTGCCAGGCTCAGCCCTAAATAAGTCCAGGTCCTGTTACAGACTAGGCCTACATCATTGTCAGCCCTACCCAAGCCTAAGCAGTATTAAAGCCAAGGCCAAGCCTAGAACCTCTAGGCTAATTAGCTCAGCCAGCTCTAGCCGAACGGTCCAGATGAGTTCCAGCTCAGCCCAGGTCCAGCCCGACACAGCCGTGTAGCCCAATTTCAACCCAGTCCAGGTCCAGGTAAGCCTTAACTAGCTAGCCAAAACCAAGTCTTATGAACACTAAATGAATAGACTCTAATGAAAGCAAACAATAAAACGAACTCAGTTAAAATTTGTTTTGTGTTGACAATTCGGCACGAAATATATTGATCGATGACAAGTCATTATGTTATTATTAGGCCTAACGATAACTTATTGCAGGTAGAGTCAAAACAAGCCCGATGTTAGTGCCATAAAGTTGTAAGTCTAACATGAATATGATTTTGATATTTTGCCGTGGTTAATTCCAGAAATCAAGACTTCTGTAACCAGCTAGAGACGAGTGTAGTTTTAATAGAGGGCATGCAGTTTAGAGGTCATCTTGTAGGGATTCACTAAGTACAAACAGGAATGACCAGAGATCAGACAGGAATTGGAGATTAAAACACCTTTAATCAGGCGACAACGGCCTCCGAAACAACGATAAGAATCTCACAGCCAACTGTCCATTTTTACAACTACCGATCACCATCATATCGGTATCGGTTGACGATAACAATCCCTATACTCTCCCCCACCAAAAATACCCTCCGGGTTTTTTTTTTTTTAATCATTATTTTTAACATTTCCAGACTGCTTATAAAACAAGCCAAATCTCAAACAAGACATACGAGTGAAGCAATAATATTGGAGTCAAGCGGACGGATAAAACATACGACTACCAGTCCTTTTAACATGCTGTGATTGCTGTTGGCTGTTTCTTTTCTTTTTTGAGTTCAGAATACATCTATACATTATGTTTGCTTATCTGCGCAAGATACTATCAGTACTCAAATATGTATACTGTAAGAATTATGAACATTGCATGCATTTGCGCCCCAAAGGATAGCTTCTCTCCACAAAACAATTAAAGATGCAATGTACATATATAATGTTAAACACCAAAAAAGAAAAAACTTCCAAAACAGATTACCGTCTTAACCTGCTGAAGCATATCCATGTACTGCATTACATAATCAGGGATATTGCATGAACATTGCATGCATTTGCGCCCCAATTGATAGATTCTCTCCACAAAACAATTAAAGATGCAATGTACATATATAATGTTAAACACCAAAAAAGAAAAACTTCCAAAACAGATTACCGTCTTAACCTGCTGAAGCATATCCATGTACTGCATTACAAAATCATCAATATAAGTAACACAACACCAGCACAGCTGAGTGTTCCTTTTTTTTTTTTTTTTTTAACATGTAACTCTTAATACACAAACATGCAATTTTGCCATACATGGCTAAAGTGTAGAATGTATGACAGCTAAACGTACTTCATATCCTCTACAAGTACAAATCTGCATGTTCAGCAGGTCCGGCAAGAAGCATTTTTCTGAAATGACAATTGATATACCTAATTTCAATTCATGTATAGTGTATACCAAGGATTCGAGGAAACAGGTAGCTATAGTTAGTGAAACTAACATCTATGTACATGTATGTGTAAATTGTGAACTACACTCAGTTGTTAGTTCTTCTGTTTCGTTCATCTTCGAAACACTAATTCTATGTACATGTATAACACTATATAAAATACTAGCTGCAACGACAGAAGATTTACAGTGAATCACAAGTTATTATACAGTCCAAATTTTCAACAATTTCCAACCGGCTGTACTTATCCCTTGATGGTAAATATAAGGAATCAACATATTAATATAATATAGTCATCAACATTTTTTGAACAGTGCATAATTCTGCATGAGCCAGAAATAAAGCACATGCGTATGCACCAATATAAATGGTTGACATTAACAAACAAACAACATCCGGTATAATAAGAGTCCGTTAGAGTCTATATTAAGAGTCCAGATCAATTAAATTTTCCAGCATAGCGTCCATTTTGTTTCTATCGCGATCCATAGCCCAACGATGACAGTCCCGCTCTCGACCCAACTGCAATCTAGTCTATAAAGGTAAGTCAATGTTATCGCGAGTCGCAAACTTTCAACCAGTCCTGATCCAATATGCTACAATACGCAACAAATTATAACAGTGTCGACACCATGCGAAGTACTGTCTATGTTCGAAGCAATTAGCAGTTTAGCACACTTTCAATTGGTCCACATAAACGACGCGAGTCACCTTCTTGTTGGCAGCGTTAATCACATGGAAATTCACTGGGGTTAGTTTTTTCTGCACAACAAACGGCCCAGTCCATCGTGGTGCTAGCTTAGCCGAGAAGTTCTTTTTCGCATTTGATAGAGGGTAAGTCTTTACCATGACTTTGCTTCCTTCAGTGATGCGGCACTCATCACGGCTCTGGTCGTAATATTGTTTGGAGCTACTAACAGCGCGTTGACGATTGTGTGCGATTTCTTCTTGTGTAGGAATGTCTTTGTTTCCCTCGGTCTGCAGGCGGTTAGTCAAGGGAGAAGCCAAGCGTCGTCCAAACATAACTACTGAGGGTTCCACACCAAGTGTGTCATGACTACTGTTATTCAGGGCAAACGCGAGTTCAGCGAGATGAACATCCCACTGTCGATGGTCAGATCCGGTGTAAGCTTAATTGGAGCATGGCCTTGATGTTACGGTTCACCCTTTCGACCCAGTTCGTTTGAGGGTGATATGGCGTGATGAAGATCTGCTCTGTCCCCCAGTCTGCGCAGACTGCTCGCAGAACCTTCCCTCTGAATTGGGGGCCATTGTCCGAGAGCAGGGCTCCTGGAGGTCCATATCTACAGAACAGCTCCTCACTAGAGTGGTCGCAACCGATTGGCTGGTAGCTGACTTCAAAGGCAAAATCTCCACAAACTTTGAGAAATGGTCGACAGCCACCAGAATATACTCATGCCCAGCATATGACTTTGGCAAAGGCCCCATAAGATCTACACCAACCTTTTCCCAAGGCCTCGAGGAGGTACTAGACAGCATTTTCCCTTGACGTCTCTGGTAAGAAGGCTTCGTTTGAAGACAAACCTTACAACTGCGAATAAAGCTTCTCACAGACTGCGACATACCACTCCACCAGAGACCCATCGACTTCAACCTTTGGAGTGTCTTCTTCCTCCCAACATGCCCAGCTATTGGCTTGCAATGACACTCAACTAACACTGCATTCTGAAGCACCTTGGGGATAACTACACATTCTCTCTTATACAACACCATTTCCTTCAAACTGAAATCCGAGATTTTCTGAACAGGACCTTGATTCTCACCACCACCATTCTTTTGCTTTTCAAGGATCTGAATGACTGGCAAAAGATCTGGGTCACACTGTTGGGCCCTCAGGACAGAATCCTTTGTCAAATCCAAAGGAAGAACAACTTCATCTGTGACCTCTAACTTGCCAACACAAGATGGGCAAGAGTACTTGACTACATTCTCCGCCTCCTGAGAACCAATATGGACACAAACCTGGTGATACCACTTATCACAATCATCACATTGTACCCAGCCAACCGACTCATCATCCGGGGAAATACAATCACTGGCAGCACATAAGTCATTTACATGTCCGTCACTGTCGCGATTCAACAAGACCCTGCTTACAACTCCCACCAAAGGGGCAACACCATTCTCAGGAATCCTAGAAAGTGCGTCCGGGACATGATGCTGCTTTCCAGGCCTATATATCACCTGAAACCGAAAATCCTGAAGCCTCAGAATCCAACGTGCAAGTCGTCCATTCTGCTTCTTCTTCCGAAATAACCAGCAGAGTGCCTGGTGGTCCGTTACAACACGACACTCTCTACCTTCCATATATGGCCGCCATTTTTCTAGGGCCCAGACTACAGCCAAGCACTCCTTCTCGGTAGTACTATAATTCCTTTCTGCAGCAGACAGAGACCGACTTGCATAGGCAATAGTTCGCGTCCCAGACGGTTGCTGCTGGATCAGGACTGCACCAACCCCAACATTGCTGGCATCGGTGTGCACAGCAAACCTTGATTCTTCATCAGGGTAGCCTAGTATTGGCTCAGTGAGGAGGCTCTCCTTCAAGGCCTGAGAAGCATGGGTGCATTCAGCAGTCCAATTCCAGGGAACACCCTTCTTCTTTAACCCATGAAGGGGTGCAGCAACATCTGAGAAGCAAGGAATGAATTTCTGATACCAACCAGCCATCCCAAGGAACCTCTCTAATTCCTTGATCGACCTCGGTTGGGGATAGTTAACAATGGTGGACACCTTCTCGGGGTCCATCTTGAGTCCATTCGAGCCGACAACGTGGCCAAGATATTTCATTTCTTGGCAGGCAAACTGACATTTCTCAGTATTTACTGTCAGTCCCGCTTGTCTCAAGCAACAAAAGATCTCCTGAAGATCAGAGATGTGCTGTTCAATATCTGGAGAGAAACACACAATGTCATCCAAGTAGACATAGCAATTCCGCCCTATCAGGCCATCAAGCACCTTGGACATCAACCGTTGGAAACTGGCAGGACCATTCACAACACCGAAAGGAAGGACCTTGAAGTGGAACAGACCCCTATGACAAACAAAGGCAGTCTTCTCCTCATCCTCACCTGCAACGCCCATCTGCCAGTATCCACTGCGCAGATCTAATGACGAGAACACCGAGGCACCATGCAGGGAGCTCAAAATGTCATCCACTGTAGGCATGGGGAAGGCATCAACCTTGGTAACCGTATTCAATTTCCGGTAATCGACACACATCCTGTATTTCCCGTTCTTCTTTGGAACCATCACTACAGGAGCGGCCCAAGGTGAATCTGCAGGTTCAATCTTCCCCATGTCCAGAAGCTTATCCAACTCTTCATCAAGAGCCTGTCTTTTCTCAGGACTCACCTTGTAAGGGTGAGAGCGGATGGGAGAAGCCCCTCCCACATCAATTCTATGAATAGCCATGTTTGTATGACCAGGTACTTCACTAAACACATCTGGGAAGTCTTGAAAAACCTGATCTAATTTCTGTCTATCTACTTCAGTTAGATCAAGTTTCTTCATCTCATTCTCAGCTTGGAGATGAACATCGACTTCTTCTCCAACATGTGACATCTCCTGCCCTCCATTCAAAGAGAACTTAACTGGCCGCTCACTGGCCCCATTGCTACTTGTGCTAAAACTACGACTGCCAAAATCTATGACAAGTTTCACCTTTTCAGCAAAGTCAGCACCAAGGAGGATAGGTACTGGGAGCCTACCAACCACATGAAAGACCTCAGTTGCAGTGCTGCCTCCTAGACACACTTGCAGGGATGCTAAACTGTCAGGCACTAAGGCAGTTTCATTGATCATGCCTAACACCCCTTCAGTTCCATGAGTAACCTTTACCCCTAACTCCTTACACACTTCAAAGGTGACCAGGGAAACCTCTGACCCCGAGTCCAGCCGGGTCTTCACCACTCTGCCCTCTGGACCCTGAACAACAACATATGCAGTTGTAGCATCGCCCCTATCCTTTGCAATGAAATTGCACCTTGGCGACGGTTCTCGAGCAAAGCCCTGTGAAGGTCCTCCCTGGAAACCCAACCCCGTGGCCCCCGGAGGTACCGGACAGTTTGCAATTCTATGTCCGAGCTGGCCACATCGGTAGCAAGCAGCATTAAAGGACCTACGTCCTGTAGATGCACTGCTCGTACCTGTTCGTCTATGAGTAGAGGGATCACTCCCTGAGGTGGCGTTACCTGCATTTGCCCCTCTCTGAATTACCAACTCATCTGCCTTGCGAGCAAGTGCAATGAGGGATGTTGCTTGGAGCTCCCTGAGTTTCAGTCTCAACACCTCATCTGAAACTCTCTCCAAGAACTGGTCGATCATTACCAGATTCAACCCCTTACCAACCTCAGGCATCTCTACTGTTTCCTGGGGTATCTCAATCCACTTCAAAAAATAATCCTGTAAATTGTTTGCGAATTCTTCAAATGTTTCATTTGCCTTCTTATGTTCTTTTTTGAATTTGATGCGGTATGCCTCAGGAGTGAGGTGGTACCGTCTTCTGATTGCAAGAACAACATCATCATAGTTGTCCTGTTCCTTGGCACTCAGAGCATGGAATGCCTGTTGAGCCCGTCCGGTGAGGTATGGCTCCAACAGTCGAGGCCATTCACTCTTAGGCTTGTTTGCTGCAAGGACTAATCGCTCAAAAGTGCTAAGGTAGCACACCATATCATCATCATTGCTTAGTTGATGTAGCCCTTTAATGGAGGACCCGTTTGTGCAGAGCTACCGATTGTAGCAGACAATAAGGATTTGCACAATTTTTCAGTCTCATGATGATGAGAATCTTCAAGGTGCTTCATGACCCGCAAGAGGTCATCCACACCCACACCAGTATTTGTTGGATCATCCTCCAACAACTTAGGCAAATCACACAAACATGAGATTCGCTCTTGCTTAGTCTTTACAGCATTGGTGTCAATATGATTCAATTCACACAAGTGTGCTATGTGCTCAGCTGTAAATCTGCTGAGATATGCTGATCGGTCTGCCATGTTTAATTTAATTATCCTATTCCAAGTTACATTAAAATAATTAAATCTAAGGAAAATTTATCTTTTTTATTTTTTATTTAGAATCTACGTTACAGACTAGAAGTCTATTGACAAATCTGTCTTTACTTTACTCTTAGTCTTTAACTTCTTAATTATTATTATAAGATTATTATTATTATTATTAACTTAGTTTAACTTTAACTAGTTTAAACTTTAACTTTAGAATTAGATCTAGAGTCTAGATCTAGATGTAGGGTCTAGACTAATTTATTGTATTTGTAGGCTAATTAAGTTTAACTTAGATCTAGTTTTACTTTTAACTTCGATTATCTGTACATTTATTTTATTTGAATTTAAATATCGGCCTCAATTCGTTGTCTATTTATTCATTTGTAGGCCAACGTAACAACATCCACATCCAGTCAAATCAATCCAACAAACGAAACATTACCCCTGGAGCACAAGTCAAGACATACTAACACATAGACTGTAGACAGCAGACAATCTAGAAAATCACCACCGCAAAACACAACAAGTGGGGCAACGGTCGATCTAGTACTATAAATTATAAGTTACTCACACACTAAACCAACAGTGTCAATGTCTCACAAATCCTTAGATTTCTTCCATCCCATAGCACAAAAATCCTGCCGATTACGCCAATGTAGGGATTCACTAAGTACAAACAGGAATGACCAGAGATCAGACAGGAATTGGAGATTAAAACACCTTTAATCAGGCGACAACGGCCTCCGAAACAACGATAAGAATCTCACAGCCAACTGTCCATGTTTACAACTACCGATCACCATCATATCGGTATCGGTTGACGATAACAATCCCTATAATCTCAGGCTAGGCCTATAGGCCCTACTTGTAACCCGTTACAATTAAATAGGCCTAGACCTATTACTGTGGCAATTTGGTCCCCGACTATTTTGCCCATGAACTGTTTAAAAAAAATCGGTCCCCAACTATTATGACCAGGAACTGTTAAAAAAATCGGTCCACATTGATTAGCATCAGGAACCAATTGAAATTGGGTCCACATTTGCCGGGACCAGGTAATGTGGTGTGTGATATTGACAAGTGAATGCCTTGACCTTGTTCAAGTTGGTAATTGAGAATTGATGATTTTATTGAAGATCTAAATCTAGATCTACATGTAAGTTTGAAGACCATTAATTAGTGCAGTAGTCGATACAGTAGCACTCTATTGTCGTTTTAAGACCTTGCTACTGGCTCATTCTGTGTTACCCCTGTAGGCTGTACAGAAGTGTTTACCAAGTGCAGGTCCGAGTAGGAATAGACCTTATCCAAGTGTACTAGTGTATATAATATCTACATCCTACATTGTAATGTAAGGTCGCAGTATAAAAGCGTATAGTCTAAAAATGGCTAATCTAGTTGTTGGGAATGCTCCCTCCCCCAATTAGAATCTGGTTATACGTTTGAAGAATGGACGGAAGTCCTAGAAGCTTGGTTCACTTCAAATGACATTCAGAGTAGACAACATGCTAGGAGATCTGTTGGTCGTCGGGTGTCGTGTGCAGACGTCAACATCCAGCGAAAACTATGGAACGCCCGAGTTGACTTTTGAGAATACAGTAAACATTGCAACAGCAATGGAAGTCGTAAAGCAAGATGTAGAACAGATCAAGAAAATTGGAAAGCCGCAAGATTATCCTACGTTTGTTCATAAGCTTCAGAAGGCACCAGAACCACCCATAAGGAATCGAGCAAGGGTATCCAAGCCCGACCAAAAACTGTACTAGTCTATTGCAAAGCAGTGTTGGAGATGCGGTGGTAGCCATGCACCAGAGAGGCGTAAATTCCGCGATGAACAGTGCTATATACGAGTGCTCTAAAACGGTCACACAAAGAGCCAGTGTGATAAAATGAAAGCTTATCAGCAGAAATTCTATCAGAAGAAGAGACAGTCTTCAAAAAAGCATATCACTTAGATGATGGAGAATCAGATTCATCAGAAGGAAAGATGGACCACTTGGAGGATGAATCGATCAACAATTTATCGAACTCTGATCTGTATATAGCCTCTTCCGTTTTGGTCTTGTCTCGACTAACTTATGCTCATTTTGCGAAAAAGATGAAGAAACATATAAACATTTATTCTATACTTGTGAATTTGCACAATCAGTGTGGGGAATGTGCACGAGATTTTTAGACTTTGAAATACATAACTGTAGTTTGGAGGAAATTCTGTATGGGAAAGAGGAGAGAAATAAAGGAAAATATCAATTAATGAATCATGTTTTAATTCTTGTTAAATATTTGATTTATAGAAATAGAGAACTTAAAAACCACCCTCTTTTAATGAAATAAAGAATAGTATAATAGGGGATAAAGTAGAAGAAAGGAAATTGGCAGCAATGAGGGGAACTCTCACTATTCATTTTTCTAAATGGGAAAACCTGAGTATTAGACAAACAATTGGAACCCAGAGCCAGTCGTCCACCGGTTAAGAGGGGGAGGGGATAAGGATAAGGGAGAGGTCGGGTAGGGAGGGTTAACAAAAGAGAAACTTTTCTCTCAGGACAACAGTATAAAAGAAGTATAAGTTGCTACATTGTTAAAACAAAATTTTTGGATTATACAACTGCATATGTTTTCTTTGAAAATATGAATTTTTGTTTCAAAAATGATGTATAGGAACTAACTATGTAAGTTTCTTTTGAAGCCGTTTGTAAGACAAAATTTATACTGATTTATAATGTCATCACATTTGCAGTGAGCGTTACATATGATGATTGTAATTTGTACTATGATTATAATTTGTTTCAAGAGAGAAAAGAATAAAACTGACCATAAAAATATATATATATAGCCACTATGATAGTGATCGGCAGAGAAGTGCAGCTCGAAGTGGATAGTGGAAGCCCACGAAATATCGTATCAAAGAAAGTATTCAGGAAAATCAGCAAAGAGTCCAAACTGACTTCCAGTAACATCACGTTGAAATAGTATACGGGAGAGAAGGTAGACATCTACGGAGAAGCCGTTGTCGACGTTCAGCTTGAACCGCAAATGAAGCCAGAAAAGGTCAATCTAGTTGTAGTTCAAAAGGGAGCAAGTCTAATCGGAAGAGACTGGATACGGAAGTACCCACAGTTGCTCTCATTGCTAGCCAGCCCGAATGCACCAGTAGGAAGTCCAAGCCAACCGAATGTTCACAAAGTACAAAATGTGTTAGATGAAGTACTTGGAAAACATCAAGATGTTTTCAACGCTGAGAAGTTAGTGAAGCTGCAACATTTTCAAGCCAAAGTCTATCCCCAGGATGTGAAGGATCAGTCAAGATTCATCATAGCAAATCCACTGCCCTATGCAATGCGGAAGAAAGTGGATGAGACATTGGATGAACTCCTAGAAGAAGGGGTCATCGAGCCAGTCAAGTTCTTGGAGTATGC